>JASCZW010005194.1:95000-317014 GCA_034211315.2 Aedes japonicus
AAATAGCTCAGTATGTAATCGGAGACTGAACTGTTTGATTACTATTATAATAGGCCTTTAAGTACTGTTTCGTTCATATCTTCGTAACGAAATGTCCGAATGAAAAAAAAATCAATAGCGTTCTATGGGAATGTTGTAGCTTCCATTTGCCGTCAACAGAACTCAAATCGGTTCACAGATGGCTGAGAAACCGATGTGACATTATTTGTAACGCACACACACACATACACACACACACACATACACACACACACACACACACACACACATACATACACACACACACATACATACACACAGACATGTGCTCAGTTCGTCGAGCTGAGTCGAATGGTATATGACACTCGGCCCTGTGGGCCTCGGATAAAAAGTCGAGTTTTCAAGCGATCTTAATACCCTTCTTTTGATGTAAGAAGGGTAAAAAAGGGAAGTTAACATAATGAAATTTTGAACACTTATTTGGAAATTTTATAACTTTAATTTGGCGTTAACAAAGCTTCAATCCTGAGCTTCAATTTTAATTATCGATATGGATTCAAGATGCTTAAATAAGTACATATTCGTTGAAAATAGTAAATGGAGACTTTGTGTAATTTTCGAATATACTCGTTGCAGTTGAAAACCAGCCACTCGAGCCAATCGATGCTGCTCTAATTCTATACAGTAGCATAGTGTGGCTAGTCCGCTGTATGTGCTATACAACGCTCCAGATACGACACAATAGAATGCAAGCGGCATCGATTGGTGTGATTGGTCTTGTTCGGTTTTGCACTGCAACGAGTATATTGTCATCTCACAATTATGTGCTCTCAGGTATTGTTTTGGTCATATCTCCATGAAGAATTATCCAATCATAATGAAATTTTGACCAGTTATTTGGAAATATCATAGCTTTGATTTGACACCAACAAAACTAAAACGGTACACAAATAGCTCAGTATGTAATCGGAGACTAAACTGTTTGATTACTATTATAATAGGCCTTCAAGTACTGTTTCGTTCATATCTTCGTAACGAAATGTCCGAATGAAAAAAAAATCAATAGCGTTCTATGGGAATGTTGTAGCTTCCATTTGCCGTCAACAGAACTGAAATCGGTTCACAGATGGCTGAGAAACCGATGTGACATTATTTGTAACGCACACACACACATACACACACACATACACACACACACACATACATACACACAGACATGTGCTCAGTTCGTCGAGCTGAGTCGAATGGTATATGACACTCGGCCCTGTGGGCCTCGGATAAAAAGTCGAGTTTTCAAGCGATCTTAATACCCTTCTATTGATGTAAGAAGGGTAAAAACCTGATTTCTGATAGCAGTAAGCCGTGCTTTAAAACTGACGTGTTTTGTTTTTGCTGCGCCGTTTTCGCGAAAAAGATCAATCAATAATTCGTAATTTAACTTTAACTAACAGTGATGAAATCATAAATTACAATCGATTTCCTCCCGAAATGAGTGAGTGTCGGAAGTTCCACATTTTTTGGGTTTTTGTGCTTCGCCCTGCACCCGGAAGAAGAATTATATCAGCTTAGTTTTATTTATTAGTGATAGTATTGTGACATCCGGACATAAATTATTAAGTTTGAGTGTTTGTCCGCTTTGTCGCGAGTGAATCGATGATTATTAGCAGTATTGAATTTTTATATAGAGTCGCCTCATAGCGGGGATTTGATTATTGGCAATGTGGAGTGAAAAAAAGGACCAGTGAATTTAGAAATCGGCCATTTGCTTGTCAGAAGCAGCAAACGAAGACAATACGCATGCGTGCGTGAAATGCTGCCACATAATTTCAGATGCGTTCACCACGTGGTGTACAGAGTTTTCTGATGCAGACTACATATCTAATGGGCGGTTTGCAAGGAGTGGATCGCTCAGCACACTTTTCTTTTGTGCTATTTTTTTATTGTGTCTACACTGCCGTTCTACGCATTACTGTCCCATGTTGCAAAAGTTGTAGTTGAGAAAAAAGCGTTCTAAGTTTTGCGTAACTTCTGTGTATTACAAACAATTAGATTATTGTTGCATGTAAAATACGAGGTAAAATATTCAGATATGCGTAGCCTTGCAGAAGAAAATTCTTGCCTTGCAGCAGAAAATTCTAGGCATATCAGTCGCACTGTATGATGTATGGATGGATTGTTGGCGATAGAATTTACGTTTTCAAATACACATGCCATGTGCATTATTGTTTATGCTCCTACCATGATTCTGATTATTTTTTATAACCATATCATCATTAAAAACACAGTTCTATCAAACGCAAATGGTGGCTTATGGAGACAATTTAATGTCAATGTTTTCATATCAAAGTTATTGTTTGAGTTTGAATATAAGCCCCTTATCAATGCTGAGTGTCGAGTAGTTCCTACAAAGAATGTTGTAAACTTAAATCAATTTTGTTTTCTAAGATCTCTTAAGCAATGTCGTAGTCGGACTTTTATGCCTAGAATTTCAACATAGAACAATCTAACTTGATGTTTTTTCGATACAAACTCAGAACAATTATATAATATAATATAATTTGTTTGTATCCAATAGTATAGTTACAAAATTAAGCATATATTGAAAAAGCTGCAATTTGACCAAAAGCAACATGGGACAGTTTTGCGTAGAACTGCAGTACAAGCGTTGCAATATACTGGGAATGTGCCAAAGGTGCCGATGTGTTGACAGCCCAAACTGTTATTTTCTGCTGAGCATGGCAACTAGGTAATGCATATTGGTAAGGTTGCTGGCTCTTATTTCTATAAGCTCAACTGTCAAAAGTGTACCTCAGTGTGCCACACATGTGGTATGGGTTGAAAATCGACGTGCCGCAGTTATGCAACTTATTCATCTAGGGGGCTATTCATAAACCACGTAGACTTTTCTGGGGGAGGGGGTTTGTCAAAGTCTACGCTCCATACAAAAATTGAAAAAAATGTATGGATGAAAGTCTACGAAGGGGGGGTTGAGATGTTCAAAAATTAGTCTACGTGGTTTATGAACAAGCCCTAGTGAGTAAAACATCGTGCTGGCACACTGTTCTAAGCGACTTACCTTTGGCGGTTCTGCAACGTAAAGTTTTGCGCTTATTTTGTCACGAGTGAATGAAATTAATAACGAATCAACATCGAGAATTTTTATGTTTACGAATGAACAAGCAAGTGTAATTAAGGAAGAGGCCATGGGTGAGATGTATCTGACTATAACTATATAACAATAAATCTTATTTTTAAGTATTACCAAATACGTGCCTGGTTTGGAAATTTAACATTTCCAAATATGGAGTGTGTTGCAGTGCCCTTATCCGGTAATGTGATATCGGTAATGTTTACATGCGTGGTTTATTGTATGTGAAAGTTACCTCGGAATGGGCATGACTCTGCAGACATTCTGAAATGGGTTACTGGATCTGCAGTAGAGCTATCACTTTCTAACTCTCGGATTAGAGCTGCTTCCAATGGCTTCAACTTGAGGGATGGTTGTAAACAGATTTCTTCCATAACACCATTGCCGGCCAATGAGTGTTAGATTGAACACACACACAGGTAAAAATGACCGTGATTTCTGGTTATGCAACTTTACACACTCCCCCCACAAATTTTACCAAATTCTCAACAGCTGAACGTTTTTTAGTAATCCGATTTTACGGATTTCGGTGAAATTTTACCGAAATCCGGTAAAGTTTTTACAGATATCTGTAAAATTTCACCGGAATCGGTAAATAAAGATTACCGAACAATCAGCTGTTTAGAATTCCATAAAATTTTTACAGATTAATCTAAGTATGTAAATCTTAGTATTGAAATGTTAACAAACCTAATAAACAGGAAAGGTTCCATCAGAAAATTAAATTACATTACATTCACAGCCATGCAAAATACTTGAAAAAATTTTTGCTGAGAGCTATTTCCAACACGGCACACAAAAATATGCCTTTTACTGAGGCAACTCAACAAGCAACACTAGCAATAATATAGGTACTTGTGGTTACAGACACCAGGAAATATTGTTAAACAAACCAAAACTATGAGGGATTTATAAAATTTAGCTATTGTTACAATAATCAGGGTTATGTCATTTATAAGAGGGGAAACAATATCTTTTTTGTTTCGAATCTAACTATAGAATTTAAAAAAGCGGTTATTTCAGGATGCCAAGATTAGGGCCATAGAAAAGATCAACAGGCCAACAGTCAGTAAAGATTAGTTTTACAATATTAATTTAAAATTTAACTCTTACCTGACTGAGGTGTGTTAACGATAAGAATAGAAGATAGAAAAGATAAAGTCTTCTCATTGTGATTTCCACGGTTTTGGTATTGTTAATCCTATCGTAGAGAGAATGAACACCTTCTTTTGTATCAACCTGGTTGGCTGTAGTGAATTGCGGCAAGATGGCAACCTTAACCTGATATCACAATTAACTATTATATTCGCTGGTCTGCACTGCTTCACAAATCAATGCAATTTATTTTCGATTTTCGGCCACATTGCCATGTTCGTCTCCTTGTGCGACTATCACTATTACATCCACATATCATAAAAACATATTATGAAAGTTGAAGCGGTTTTCTTCAAACAAACCGTACTGTAACGGGAAGTTTTTATTCATACAATTTCAAAACTATTGTTCCACTATTTTATATTCCCACGGCTTGTTGCTTCGTTTCGCCGGCTAGTATTTGTCTTGTATTAGGATCACTGCAATTTATGCAAGAGCACGTTTTTACAAAAAGGCAGCACAATGCCAATCATATACGCTTTAACGCTGGTATTTTTTTTTTGTTTCCTCCAGGCATCGATGTACTCGTAAACTGGATGCAAAATCGTCGACCGAATGCGTTATCAGTTCGTATAACTGAATTCCATACTCTAATATAATAAAGAGATGAAATTCTCTCATCATCTTACATGGTTTGAGGTTTTACGAAAAATGTGCTGAAAAATTTCCAGTGATTTTTTCTAGAAGCCACAATTCGCCATCGTGAAAATACTGCTAGCAAAACCACATTTTTTCATATGTAAAAATCACATAAGATCCATCTGACAACACACTTAATCTTCGTTCTCATACAATGTATCGTTTTGTCAGATGAATATTAATGGGTATCATAATACTGTTTATGTGTTTTTCACATGACATTCAATGGATACACATAAAATGAATGGGTATATGATCTGTGTGAAGCTATGTGATGTTTTTAATAATTTTAATGTTGTTTCTTGGTTCAGTGTACTATTCCTTCACTCTGACTATCCCCTATTTTCAACAGCCTCTTACTATCCGGTATCTTAAGCAGAATTCACTGCTGTGGTAATTATTCTGTGATACCAAATCTATACTTCTACCCTGGTACTGTATGGACAGTGGTTTGCATCGCTGGAGACCTGGCCCTGTGACCCCCTTCTGTGCTTGAAAATGAAAATGTTTTATTGTATTATCTTTTTTGCTAGCTATGTGACGAACGAAACCCCATATGGCGAGAGGCCAAGCAAATTAGAGAAATGTTCAACGATATACAACTTTTTACAGAAAAAAAAACCTGCCCAAACCTTTTACCTTCCCATAATCCCTGAGCAGCCGGTTTACCACAAACCACGCAGAACTTAATTGACCCCCATGGGTTAAAGATGCTGTGATGCTCACTCCCCTTCCCCTCCCTGATGTATTATGGACGATGTGAAATTTCGCATCGGTGACTTGGCCCTCGACCCCCTTGTACATCACAAAATGAAAATGAAATGACAAGTAAAGACTTGAAGTAATTTTTGCCATTTTTACCGAAGTAATTTTGATAACTGCTTCAGTATGGGTGAAATGTCAGTTTGTGAAAACAGCTAGAAAAGTGACAACCCATTAAGATTACCAGGGCAGACGTTATTAACGTTACGAAGTTTGTCCTCCTTTTCTGCTGCATTCAAGAAAAGTAATTACGACAGTAAAAGCATTTCTTGACCGTTACTTGTCCTATCCTAAATGCACATTACTTTCGAGCTACCTGCTAGGCTTAAAGCAGACATAAGCTATCCAAGCAAGACTAAGGCTTTAGCATCGTGGCAGGAACAATGGTCTAGTGGTACGAAAGGAAAAATCCTGTTTTGGTATTGTAAACACTGTGAATGCGATAGCGTAGATTTGTAGATTGTAACTATCTCTAAATTAATCAGCAATCACTCACGGCTAGCATAATCTGTAAAGAAACAACATAATAGATGATGAGCTATGCAATTGTGGTTGTGGAATTGCTTCTCTCAACCACCTAGCCTATGCTGTTCCAGATATAGAATTGATATTGAAAATGAAAAATATGTCATCATAAGCTAACCAATTTCTTTATCAAGTCAGGGATTGATTCTGTTCCAGATATAGAATTGATATTGAAAATGAAAAATATGTCATCATAAGCTAACCAATTTCTTTATCAAGTCAGGGATTGATTTTTAATGTCTAGTTATTTGTTTTATTCCCTCCTCACCTGGCCTAAATGTGTTGTAAAACAAGAAGTCAATAAATCTATTTTGAATTAAAAAAAACCACTCATATTATTTTAAAACAAATTTTTCTCTACATTCCAGGAGCAAGTAAAATGGTTTTCATATGCCAGTATCATTGCTATACTACTGTATATATTGTTTTATCAAATTGGCCTTGGACCTATACCGTACTTTATTGGATCGGGTAAGTTGTTCAACATCATAATAAGTTCAAAATAACACTTAACTTTATGAAGAGTTTTTGACGGGGTCGAGTTATTTCCTTTCGATTACCTTCCTTTGATTTCCTCAGTCTTCAAACAACACTACAGCTTCAGAACTGTCAAGGGTTAAGCGATTATAACAAGAAACAAAGGGCAATAATTCAAACGACCTTGAAGCTCTTCATAAGGGAATTCCATTGAGAACAAATTAAAAGCCTCAACTTTATTTCAGAACTCTTTGAAGTCGGTCCTCGCCCGGCAGCCATGGCAATGGGTAGTATAGCCTCGTGGGTGTGCAATTTTATAGTAGCCATGCTCTTCACCACACTGCAGAGTGCTTGGGGAGCATTCGTTTTCCTACCGTTTACCGTAACCTGTGTGCTGTTAACGATATTACTAAAAATATATTTACCAGAAACCAGAGGACGACACATTTCGTCGATAGTACCTGTCGTATCAAATGGCTTCCGATCAAAACCGTTGATGCCTTGGACATAGACATAAGCTTAATACTCTTTGCGCGCAGTTTATCTCGCATTTTTTTGCTCAATTTTCAAACACTGGATAACTGTGTCGGTTCAATTTATGCGAGCGAACCTCAGTCCAAGAACGAATTTATTCAATAAACTTGTTCACGTCATCTTGAACACTTTATCACGTGTTTTATTAAATCCTTGAAGAACGATCGTAATACCAGAAGGGACATAAGATTTACAGCCTCTAAGCGCTTTGTGTACACTTCAGCGAATCTATTGTCATATAGCTTCACCATTAATTGCCATGTGATATTTCAAACCAGTGATAGTAAAATAATGACGGCGGGTTGGCATTTTCTGCACTGAATTTGCAAGTCAATCACAGATTCAAGCTTCTTCAGAATGGATCTCACGCTGCCGGTAAGTGAATATTGCTAAAAGTTTAAAATCTAAATAATTTTTCCAAATCATGTGAAAGGATGCTGGATGGACGGCTCGGTTATTCATGCTTGCGGTAACAACCACTCTTGGCGTATCGATTCCGGTTGGTATCAACATTGGTGTAACGAATGCTCCTTCTGGCTACATTAAAGCATGGAGCAACTTAACAATATTTGATCGTTATGGCACAGTTTTATCACCTGGCGCCCTAGATACGTTTTTCTCTGTAGTTGTCTCCATTTTCTTGATTGGCGGAGTAGTAGGTTCATTGGGTGGGGCAGTGATTGCTGATAAGTTTGGCAGGTTGTTGTGAAATCTTTTTTTCCAGTTCTATCATTCCACATTTAATTTCTTTCAGGAAAAAGTCCTATCTCTCATGCGGCGTATTACACACTTTAGGTGGATTTTGCTTTCTTTTCTGTCGAGCACTTAAGTCAGTTGAACTATTATTGCTAGGACGAACGCTGGTTGGTTTAGCTGCAGGTCTGACTACAGGAGTTCTTCCAATGTATTTAGCAGAAGTATCCCCAACGAAGCTACGCGGGACGATAAGCACACTTTGTGGGCTAGGGCTAACTGCAGGAGTAGTGGTTGGGCAAATAGTAAGTCTTGATCAAGTGCTTGGGACAGACGGTAGCTGGCAATATGCCATAAGCTGCTTCACAATACTTAACGCCTTCTGCTATGCACCGTATTTTTGGTTGCCAGAAAGTCCCAAATATTTGTACAGCATCAAAGATGATCCAGTCGGAGCTCTGAGAGAAATTCGTTACTTGTTTGGTCACAACGCGATTGGAGATGATTATGTGAAGCTTCAGAGAGAAAATGCCGGAACAGCTAGTATATCCAGTAATTCCGAACAAAGCTTTAAAATAGCTAAAGCAAACGCTAACCCTACAACACGCACTATGTGGTCAGTCGTTAGCGATCCCAAACTGAGATTACCTCTAATATTGGTGTGTGCTCTTCAAGGCGGCCAACAACTGTCCGGAATTAATGCAGTAAGTTTATCTCGTTATAATTCCTTCACATTTATGACCAACCTTTCTTAGGTTTTCTACTATTCCGTGTCGATTTTTGAGTCCATAGGATTAAGTTCAATGAATGCTAAATTTGCAAATTTAGGAGTAGGATGCCTTAATTTATTAATAGGGGCGTTAAGCCCTTATTTGATGGCGCACTTCGATAGACGAACTCTTTGTTTAATATCTTGTTCCTATTGTGCATTGAACATGTTTGGAATTGCGATGGTTATAAACTTTATTGTAAGCACATTCAATTTGTTCGTTCAATCGACAACTTAATAATATGTTTAATTTTAATAGGATTCGGTTTCATGGTTCAACTACGCATGTATTATCATCATTCTTCTGTATATTATATTTTTCCAACTCGGTTTGGGACCTATCCCTTTTTTCATTGGATCAGGTATTTATTGTTGTCTCTGTATATGATTGGTGATTTTATTTTTAACTATTAATTTTAATATATTCCTAGAACTATTTGAACTCAGCTCACGGCCAGCCGCTATGGCATTGGGAAGTTTATCGTCGTGGGGATGCAACTTTGTGGTAGGAATGTTTTTTCCTCTTCTATCAAATGCATGGGGTGCTTTCGCTTTTCTACCGTGTTCAGTCACCTGCGTACTATTGACTATTCTGCTATTTGTATATTTACCCGAAACTCGAGGACGTGATATATCTGATATAACGGTACTAGTTTCAAAAGGATTCAAATCCAAAGTACTATAGATAACAATTAAAATAAGGGTAAATGTACGAATTGTGAAGCTTTTAATAAAATTGTACCAGTTACAGTACCTGTTTTTTTTTTTTAAAGCAGGATCATTGTTCGTATGCTATATTATCATATTTTGTGTACTATCCATACTTGGTACATTTACCCAATATGAATTACGAACCAGCCACCGGCTGAAAATCTCTCGAATAAAGACAAACAAACAACAATATGCACAGGTCTAAAGATCTTGGGCCTGAGTGTGGTACGACTGCTCTATAGAATACAAATACCGGCATATTTATTTAATACATCCAATAGACACACCACTTGAAACAAGTTGCAGATATCAGACCACTGACTCTTTAGCCATCATTTTCATCATGAACTTCAAGCTACCGGTATGCTGCTGCTCATTTTTTAATTATTCTTAGATGTTAATATTTATTGAAATATACCTATTATGTTTCGAAACCGTAGGAAACGGGCTGGAAGCCAAGTTTTTTAATTTTTGGATTGGTCATCTGCTTTGGTGTTGCCATACCGGCAGGAATGCAAGTTAGTACTATAAATGCCCCAGCTGAGGTAAACTATAAAACGAACGAGCCACTACTAATAGCTTTAGCTAAAATTGCTCCACATTGCGCTTTCCTTCTTCGTTTAGCACATCCAAACATGGTGCAGAGAAATCATATTAAAACGTTATATTACTACATTATCTCAAGACGAAATGGAATTGTTTTGGGCGTCTGTGGTTACATCAGCGGTAATGATGGGCATGGTTGGTTGCCTCTCAGGTAGTCAAATTTCATCTAAGTTAGGAAGGTAAGTGAACCACAACAATTGAAAAAACTTCAGCCCTCATTACCATAATTCTAAAAATACATCCAAATATTTTGGAGAACTTTACTGAATTGATAATGCCGTGATTTTGGAAAAACACAAAAACAGTGCAGCAAATTTAAGTAGGGTAGGGAACGGCTTAAGCTCTCCGAGACCCTATTCCAAGCACGGGGAAAACGTAAACCTACAACGCTCATTCTTTGCAGTATCGTGCTTCACTAGATGGAGCACCATACTGCAAAAAATGCGCGTTATAGGTTAACGTTAACCCCGTGCTTAGAATAGGGTCTCGGGGTGCTTAAGCCGTTCCCTACCCTATAGATCAAAGACCTATTTCGGTACAAAGGAAAGTGAAATAATTACCAATACCTGAGCATAAACAAAATTAGGACCTCAGTAAGATTTTTACGAAGATGAACATATTTTTTTGTTTTTTTTTATGAAGTCATTTATTTGTACAGGCTCAATTGAATCAACTTTACAGAGCCAAGTTTTCATGTTTATATGCATCAGTTATCTTAGAACTAAGGTTAAGGAGGTAGAACCGATTACTCGCGGCCGTCTCGAGGTTAATATGAATTACAATTTTATGGATGGGAAAATTGGGGTGGAAATTTTGAAAAAAGAATAAGGAACAATGGTTTTCTTATATCTAGAACTTCAAATTACAATTTTAATTGTAATTGAACCTTTTTAATTTAAAAATAAAAAATCACTCACTCACACACACAACCACAATCACACATTCCTCAAAAATTTTACCTTAACAAGTAAAACGCTAGGAGCGGACAGTAATTTTATTGCTAGAACAAATAGACATGAAGAGAAAGTGTATTGATAGATCCGTAAGGGAACGGCAGGCTTTGAAATTGAATAGATGTAAGTTTGAAAACGAGCGGAGGGCATTTGAACGGTAGTATACGATCAGGCACATAACCCTTTGTCATACTACCCTATGCAGCGTTTAAAGAATAATGATTAGACATGAGGTGGGACGAAAATGATCATGCACCAGCTAATATTTTTTATTGTTTAATAGAACAATAAATCTTTATTGAGTGAACAAAGAATATTATTGTTGTCAAAATCTGTCCAAAAAGCAAAGAAAAGTGTATATTGTTGAATTAACAATTTTTTTTTATTTACAACTACAGAATATTTTTAAAACAAAAACAAAGCAGTTGCTGCCAACAATTTATTTATTTGAAACTAAAAATAAATTGTTGCGACTAATATGAATATTTTATAAATGAAGATTTGTTTTTGTTGTTTTAAATATTTTAATTGTCGATATAACCAGATTTCAATGATTTTATTTTTGGTTAATTTTAATTCAATAAAAATGCATCAATACACATTCCAGCTGCTGATAAGTTGTGAGTTCGTCCAATGATTGTGTTGATATCCTATATTTCAACGGAGTATTGATTTTCTGAAAATAGCAAATAGGCATTAACATACGCATTTCTATAAAAAAAATTACAATTCCTTACCAAGAAAGCAATTCATAGATTGCTCAGAAAGATCAAAACTAAACAGTTATTAGACTAACGCGTCGTTAGTTTTCTCGACCTCCTTAAATAATATTTTCATCTGTCCAATTTGATTTTATAATAAAGCGTTTACATTGAGGCCACGTAATTGACGCATGCAAAAATATTGAAAACATACACATACACTAACAACTGTAAGATTATATATGTTACGGAGTTGTTTTTTTTAAATCTACAATTATTTGGTTTAAATTGATTAAAATTATTTTTGAACTAAAGAAAAAGCTTGTTTGTCTTCTTAGAATTTGGTTTTGAAAACAACAACGAGGATTGTTGAAGCTAAAAAAAATAGTGTTGAATTGAATAATAAAAATATTTGAAGCTACAAAACATTTTAATAATATTTTTTTTAATTCAAAAAGGTCAATTTTCTCTGCATGTAGGAGTGACAGAATGTAGCCATCGCTCCAAATCTCCTTTACTCCATTTCTTCTGCCAGCTAACAATTGATATCTGAAGAAAAATATAGAAAAATTCGTTGAAGGCGATTTGTCGGTCATAAATATCGCCTTCCATAGCGCCCATCTTTGCAAGCGAGTCTGCTTTCTCATTGTCAGGAATCGAACAATGAGAAGGGACCCAAACAAAGATGATAATAAAAGAACGTGAAGATAAAGCACTTAGAAGACCTCGTATTTTCATAAGAAAAAAAGAGGTGTGCTTTACCGGCCTCAAGGAGCGAATAGCCTCTATAGAACTAACACTATCCGTGAAAATGAAGTAATGATCCGGTGTAAGCGAGGCAACGGTTTCTAAAGAAAAATTAATTGCTGCCAATTCCGCGACAAAACAACAAGGCTATAGTTTTCATTGCATACACCAAAACCACCGGAGTCCTCTGTCAAAGACCCGTCAGTGAAAAACGTTTTAGTGGAATCAATAAGACCAAACTTTGCAGCAAATATCACCGGAGCAAACATAGGACGATTATGCTCTGGGATTTCACGAATCTCCTGATTCATGGATAAATCAAAATGAACTGAATTTCAGAAATCGAAGAAGCAAACATGATTGGAAATGTTCGGCAAAGGGCTGGCATCCTGTGTTATGTACAAATGGTACAACGTCATGAAGCGAGTTTGAGGGAAGCTTCTCAAAGTTTCCGATTACCTAAGGGTTCATAACCTCACACCTGGTGAGGAGTCGGAGAGATAATTCTGAAAGCCGATCCTAGAGTGGCAACGTGCAAACCAGGGGCCGCATTTTGGATCTCGAAACGAAGAACTTTTGCTCACAAGCGTTCGTACAAAAAGTCGTTCGTTTCGAGATCCAAAATACGGCCCCAGCACTTCAAGACTCATCGTATGAGTCGAGTGCATGCAACCTAACGCGATACGAAGACACCGATACTGAATACGTTCCAGTATGATGATGTGCGACCGAGCCGCCGACTGAAAACAAAAACTACCGTATTCTAAAACCGACAAAATCGTTGTCCGGTACAACGTTAGAAGATCTTGCGAATGCGCTCCCCACCAGGTTCAGGTAATTGTTCTAAAGAAGTTGATCCTTTGCTGACATTTTCGCTTCAGATACTCAATGTGGGATCTCCAGGTGCACTTTGAAACGAACCAGTCCCCAAGATATTTAAATGACATGGAATGGGTTATCGGTATACCCCAAATCTGAAGCTTCGGTTGTGCTGGGTTATGCTTCCTAGAAAAAACTACCAACTCAGATTTCTCCGAGAATTGGATACCTCCCAAGAAACCACGAGGCTGTAATAGCATGCATAGGGCATATGTATTACGTCTAGTGCATCATTGAAGTTGGATTAAAGCAGAAAAGAGCCGCACTTATAATATAGATATAATATATAATATAATTATAATCAGATATAATATAGATCGAACTAATGCTATATCTTTTGTAATGTCATAAGACATTGTTAAAGTAGCATTATTGCATTGGTAATGCATCACTACATTCTTAAGCTAATCTAACGCTTCATAACTTGACAACTGTTGAATTGATGCGATCCCGCATTACCGATGTTGATTTTGGGTTGAATAAGTGCAATAATATAATGCTTGTGGTTACTTTGGCTAGCTCTACACGGTTGTTTGCGAAAACCCATTAATGGGTTAAAAAACACCCATTTTCAAATAGCATTCCAGTCTGTCTCAAAATGGGGGAATTTCCAATCATGCAATGGGTAAAAAAACACCCGGAGGAAACCTCATACAAAAAAAAAAAAACGGGTATAAGGAGTGTATCGAAAAGTAGTTATAAACATTCGATGCGTTATTACGCATAAACTACTGTATATATTTTTAGCGTGTAAGCGCCATTTGCTTTGTTTACATGTCAAAAATGATTATTCGGTTCATTCATTTCCGTTGATAAAGTTGTATTCAAAATGTCGCGAATTGAATTTGAGACTAAAAAGAAAATTCTGCACACTTGGTGCACCGAAAAGGGTGTTACTTACAACCAGATTGCGAAAAGAGTAAATGTTCACCCGGCAAGTGTAAAACGCATCATCGAAAAGTTTGGTAAGGAGTGCTCCCTCAAGGATTTACCAAGAAGTGGCCGGAAACCCGGCTCCAGCAACCCCGATTTGGACCAAAAAGTTGTGGATTATATTCAACGGAACAAATCTGCCTCTACTCGCGATCTAGCCAAGAAGTTCAGGACCAGCATCGGAATGATTCAACGAATCAAGCGCAGGAATGACTTGAAGACGTACAAAAAGCAGAAAGTGCCCAAACAAACTCCGGAACAAAAGTCTCGTGCCAAAACCAGGGCTCGAAAGCTGTACAGCTGCATTTTGGACAATGTCGACCAGTGCATTTTGATGGATGACGAAACATACGTTAAAGAAGATTCAAGAACGCTACCGGGGCCGCAGTTTTTATACTAAATCTGTTGGGGAACGTGTGCCAACCGCAGATACGACTGTTGCGATGGAGAAATTCGGTCAGAAGGTGCTCATTTGGCAAGCTATTTGCACATGTGGCTTGCGTTCTTCAATTTTCTATACAAAAGGAACTATAAATGCTGAGATTTATCAAAAGGAATGTTTGAAGAACAGGTTGCTACCATTGCATAGAAAGCACCAGTCCCCTCCTCTCTTCTGGCCAGATTTGGCATCGGCACATTACGCCAAATCCACTCTACAGTGGCTGACGGAGAATAACATCAAGTTCGTAGAAAAAGACATCAACCCACCAAACTGTCCCCAGTTGCGACCGATCGAACGCTATTGGGCAATAGTCAAGCGTATATTTAAGAAGGATGGTACAGTGTCCCAAAACATGACCGATTTTAAGAAAAATTGGGCAGCGGCATCCAGGAAGTGCACAAAGGTCACTCTGCAGAATTTGATGGCAGGTGTCAAATCAAAGGTACGGGCATTCTACAGAAATGAACATGATGACTAGTTTTTCCGTTTGGATCTTTTGTAAACATGTTAAGCTATAATAAACTGAAATAGTATGTTAATTTTAACCATGTTTTCATGCCTATTTTATTATTTGGAAGTTTATAACTACTTTTCGATACACTCCTTATTTTTACACATTAATGGGTGAAAAAAAAGTTCTAAAACTAAGCGTATCCGGTGCATCGTTGGTGGAAAGCGCCGCTTGTTTCACTTTTTTTTAACTTTAAAAAACCTAAAATAATATTTGGAAATATACACTCGCTGAACATCAAGTAAGACAAATGATATTTTTTGTAAACAAGTAACCTTTTGCATCAAAATAATGCTTCCAGATCATCGATTGTTATTACTTGCGATAACAATCGCTTTATGTGCACGGATACATTAGTTGTTTTCATTGCTTTACTAGAAGAGGCATGAATAAAAACAAGAAAAGGTTTTTTAGTTTTTATTTTGTTGCATTCATTGATTAGGTACCATGAATATCATGAAAATACAATCTACTAAATTGCTGAATAATCTATATGCAAAAATGGGTAATTTTTTACCCATTATTGGCTTCTTTGCAATGGGTGAATAAACACCCATTTTGTGACAGAGAATCCTTTTACCCATTAATGGGTAAATCGAGTTTACCCATTCAATGGGGAGAGGCACTTCTAGCGAAAATGGGTGTTTTTTCACCCATTAATGGGTTTTTGAAAACGACCGTGTAGGCACGGTTGTTTGCGAAAACCCATTAATGGGTAAAAAATCACCCATTTTCAAATAGCTCTCCCGTCTGTCATAAAATGGGGGAATTCTCAATCATGCAATGGGTAAAAAAATACCCATTGGAGGAAACCTCATACAACGAAAAAACGGGTTTATTTTTACACAGTAATGGGTGAAAAAAAGTTCGAAAACCAAGCGTATCCGGTACATCGTTAGTGGGAAGCGCAGCTTTCTTCATTTTTTAATTTAATTAAACCTAACCTAATATTTAAAACTATACACTCTTGGAACAACGCAAGTAAGACAAAAGATTTTTTTTGTAAATAAAAATCTCATGCTTCAATAAAAAATAGTAAAAGTATTTTATTTCTTATGTTTTTGTATTTTATGTATTTATTAAGTACCATGAATACCATGAACCTGTAATTTACCAAACTGCTAAATAATCTATTTGCATAAATGGGTAATTTTTTACCCATTTTGGGGAAACCTGGATTTTTTGCAATGGGTGAATATATACCCATTTTGTGACAGAGACTGCTTTTACCCATTAATGGGTAAATCAAGTTTACCCATTTAATGGGGAGAGGCACTTCTAGCGAAAATGGGTGTTTTTCACCCATTAATGGGTTTTTGTAAACGACTGTGCAGGTAGACAAACGGAGCTACCTCGAGCATCCCATCTGAATTATACATGCACGCAAAATGAGAACTAATCAAAATAAGTGTTGCATGTTCTTCTTGTCGTGACTCTTTCTAGGGACTCTAGTACAGACATACAACGTACAGCCAACAATCATTGTGCAACTAGCGATTTGAAATTGGTTCACTGTTGTAGAACCCCTAGGTCCGAAGTATACCTTGCAGTCTGCACCTTGCAATAATTCTTGCCCTTTTCGGTACCTTCCCGTACTAGTATCTTGGTTGTTGTTTTGATTCGCTATGTTAATTTGACACAAAATTTGAGGATGTGTTGGTGTAAGCTACGTTGTTAGGGGCGAATCATTGAGCTTGGGACCGAGCTTGGGACCGATGTGCTGGTACTGACTGAGCCAAGAAAAATATCGTATTTGTTGGGAACCTACTGGTCTTAGAGTTAGTCTATGGTACAGCGTTGTACGAACTGTCAAATACTTTAATACCTGGGACAGACATACTACGTACAGCGTTGTACGAACTGTCAAATACTTTAATCCAGTACTAAAAAACAGGTACTAGACTAAAGGAGTACAACGCTGTACGTTGTATGTCTGTACAAGGCATAATCCTGTACTAAAAAACAGGTACTTGACGCTGTACGTTGTATGTCTGTCCCAGGCCTTAGGGGCGCATTATGAAGCTTTGGACCGATGTTCTAGTACTGACTGAGCCAAGAAAAAAATCGTTTTTGTATGGGACCTACTGGTCTTAGAGTTAGTCTATGGTATAACCGTATAACAAAGTACTACTTTATAAAGTACAAAAAAGCGCAAGAATTATTGCAAGGTGCAGACGGCGAGGTGTATTTCGGACCTAGGGTTTCTACATCAGTGTTCGCATACGAAGAAATGTACCGTCACGACATCTACACGTGGATTTCGTCGTTCGTCAGCACCAACTACAGAATCATTAATCATCATGGTGCTCGTCTGCAAATTGCGATGTGAATCTTCCGGCAACAAAATAAGATGGAGACACCATCTATAAAAACCGACGGACTACCGATCTCGCTCACTTCTTTGTCAACACGACGCCTGCCGTCATCATCGCCTACCGTCACCATCACCCGCAGTCATCATCAGCTGCAATTTTGTAAAATTGTGAATTAAAGTTAAATAAGTAGAAATAGAAAGTTAGTGCAAACGAATAAATTGGACTTCAAGTTATTATTAATCCAGCTCCGCGTGTGATTAATGTTGTAAAAACCAAAAGAAACCAACAGACAATTTAACTGGTCGTCTCGTCTCCGTTGTGCAACCTACAGAAGAGAAATTCAGCACAGAATCACTTTTCTGTTAAGCTCATTGGTGTGCTATCGTAACATCTGGTCCTTCGAACCGGATTCGGACGTCGATTCTCCGTCTGGTCTGGAACTTCGCGCTTGGTGAGACGAGTCGCCATCACGAGAAACGTTCAACGCACGCGAAACCGGCATATCGCTTCGTTGAGTCCGCCATCACTAGGATTGGTGATTCAAAACTAATAAAAGGAATCCTATTCTATTCTTGCTAAAGGACTCCATTGATTTGCCACCATGCCTCCGGAACGCCGGGTCAAGACGCTGAAGCTAAGCCAACGGAGCATTTTAACATCTTTCGCTCTCATCCAGACCTTCGCGGAAAACTACGACGTTAAAAAGGATGCGTGCGAAATCTCAGTGCGATTGGAAAATTTAAATACAATCTGGATAGAGTTCCAAAAGGTCCAATCGGAGCTCGAAACATCCGATGAGGACTCCGTCGACGAACATCTTAAACAGCGGGCAGAGTTTGAAACGGTCTACTATAATGTGAAGGGATTTCTTCTTGCCCACAATAAAGATCTTTTTACACCAACAACCAACCCTCCTTTAGTGGCCTCGCACTCTTCTGCTCCGTCATCGCATGTGCGATTACCCGACGTAAAACTGCCGCCCTTTAACGGTACCATCGAAAATTGGCTCAATTTTCATGACCTGTTCGTCTCGCTAGTTCAAGCTTCGCAGGAGTTGTCGTCGATCCAGAAATTCTATTATCTCCGATCATCTCTGTCTGGTGAAGCGTTGAAATTGATCCAAACCATCGAACTCAGTGCGAATAACTACCCAATTGCTTGGAATCTACTCGTCGATCATTACCAGAACACCACCCGATTGAAGAAAACTTACCTCGACGCTCTTTTTGAATTTGATACACTCAAACGTGAATCTGCAGCCGATCTTCACTATCTAGTCGAGAAATTCGAATCTAACGTTAAAGTTCTGAAACAACTCGGTGAGTGCACCGAATTCTGGGATATTATTCTCATCCGCATGCTCAGTGTCTGCTTAGATCCCACGACTCGGAGGGATTGGGAGGAGTTTTCGTCGTCCAAAGCAGATGTGTCGTTCAACGATTTGACGTCGTTCGTTCAGCGTAGAGTGAGCGTGCTACAAACTATTCAGGGTAAAACTTTGAATACTGCAACATTCAACCAGCAAAACAAAAAACCGTCGCAACGTTTAGTTACCTGCCATGGCGCCAACCAAGTTCCTTCTAGTCGGAAATGCGTCGTGTGTTCCGAGCATCACCCATTATACCTCTGCCAAAAGTTTTCGAAACTCAGCGTAGAAGGGAAAGAAAAGGAGGTACGTCAGCATCAACTGTGCCGCAACTGCCTTCGGAAGGGACACCAAGTTCAAGAATGTTTGTCATCAAGCACCTGTCGGAAATGCCGCGGTCATCACCATACCCAGCTCTGTACTACAGACAACTCTTCTACCGTGAACTCCAGAGCAATTGAACCTACCATCTCTCGACCAAGTACATCTCGCGATGGAACAAAGGCATCCATTTCTGCAACCACCGGATAAGTACAAAATCGTGTTTGTCTAGCTACCGCTGTCGTCAAACTGGTTGACGATAACGGTACCGAGCATGCTGTGAGAGCACTTCTCGATTCTAGTAGTGAATGCTGCTTCATCACTGAATCCCTCTCACAGCTGGTCAGGGCACAGCGCAAGAAAATCTCCATTCCAATTTCTAGTATTGGACAGTCGTCAACGTATGCAAGGTACAAGGTTGTCGTTTCAATCCGCTCAAGAATCGGCAACTTTTCTACCACGGCCGAATGTTTAGTTCTGCCTGAGGTCACCATCGCGCTTCCATCTGCTTCATTTGATGTCTCCACTTGGCACATTCCTCATGACGTACAACTCGCCGACCCATCATTCCACGAAGCGAAACCAATCAACATGATCATCGGTGCAGACATCTTCTTCGATCTTTTCAAAGTGACTGGTCGCATCCACCTAGGCGAATCTTTTCCCACTTTAGTCAATTCTGCCCTCGGTTGGGTAGTCTCCGGAAAGGCATCGCAAGGAATTCCGAAGCCTCTAATTGTCGCAAATGTCGCAACGATCACCGATATTCACCACTTCATCGAACGATTCTGGAAAATTGAAGAAGACGAAAATGCACAAAACTATTCCGTGAAAGCCGCTGAGGATCACTTTTGTCACCACGTGAAGCGCAACTCCCAAGGACGATACATTGTTCGCTTACCTATAAAGAATGACGTAATTAACCAACTTGGCGACAACCGTCGCACCGCTGTCCGTCGTTTTCGTATGCTGGAAAACCGTCTTGGGCGCAATGCCGATCTTGCTCATCAATATTCCGCATTTATCGATGAGTACCTTACCTTAGGTCACATGAAGCAAGTCTACGATTACCAATCTCCTCCGTCGCCCTGTTACCATTTGCCTCATCATGCTGTCATCCGAGAAGATAGCACTACCACGAAGCTGCGAGTCGTATTTGATGCGTCTTGCAAGACAGTAGATGGACCATCGCTCAATGACGCACTCATGGTCGGCCCGACCGTGCAACAAGACATCCGATCCATCATTATGCGCTCGCGGATCCACCGAGTCATGATAATTGCCGACGCCAAACAGATGTAAAGGGCGATACGGTCAAAATTTGGTCAATATCAACTTGACGTATTTCTTTCAATTTTGCATTTAAAAAACCTGAACACCCCTCATTTTGAAGGTGTGTGTGTGTGTGTAGAATCTTGCTCCTATTTTGATTTTGGAATTCACTCTTCAGTTGTCAAAATGCCGTCCAAGCAAGAAGAGCAGCGTATCAAAATTTTGCTCGCGCATCGCGAAAATCCGAGCTACTCGCACGCAAAGTTGGCAAAATCGCTAAAAGTTGCCAAATCAACCGTTACAAATGTAATTAAAGTGTTTGGGGAACGTTTGTCGACAGCCAGGAAGTCTGGATCGGGGGGAAATCGAAAACCGGAAGCCGCTGAGACGACAAAGAGAGTTGCCGGTAGTTTCAAGCGAAACCCTAACCTATCTCTCCGAGATGCCGCAAATAAGCTGGGTGTATCGTCTACAACCGTGCATCGAGCCAAAAAACGAGCCGGACTATCGACTTACAAGAAGGTAGTGACTCCAAATCGCGATGATAAACAAAATACGACGGTCAAAGCGCGATCCCGGAGGCTGTACACGACGATGCTGACGAAGTTTGACTGCGTGGTAATGGACGACGAAACCTACGTCAAAGCCGACTACAAGCAGCTTCCGGGACAGGAGTTTTATAGGGCAAAAGGAAGGGGAAAGGTAGCAGATATTTTCAAGCACACGAAACTGTCAAAGTTCGCAAAGAAATATCTGGTTTGGCAAGCCATCTGTACCTGTGGCTTGAAAAGCAGCATTTTCATAGCTTCCGGGACTGTCAACCAAGAAATTTACGTGAAAGAGTGTTTGAATAAACGTCTGCTGCCTTTCCTGAAGAAACACGGTTGTTCCGTACTGTTTTGGCCGGATTTGGCATCTTGCCATTACGGTAAAAAGGCCATGGAGTGGTACGCCGCCAACAACGTGTAGGTGGTTCCCAAGGACAAGAACCCTCCCAACACGCCAGAGCTCCGCCCAATTGAGAAATACTGGGCTATTGTCAAGCGGAACCTAAAGAAGACCAAAAAAACTGCTAAGGACGAGCAGCAGTTCAAGGCAAACTGGCTTTCTGCGGCGAAGAAGGTGGACAAGGTGGCTGTACAAAATCTGATGGCAGGGGTCAAGCGTAAGGCCCGGTAATTCGGATTTGGAAAAGCGGAAGCCTAACTGAATATTTTTCCTGAATTTTATACTAATTGAACTTGAAAAAGAAATTTAATTTGATTTTTTAAATAAACGATTTCACCGATTCACACGCGTTTTCCCTTGACCAAATTTTGACCGTATCACCCTTTACCGGCAAGTTCTCGTTGACGAACGGGACACTCCACTTCAACGAATCGTCTGGAGACAATCACCAGATTCTCCTCTCAACACGTACGAATAGCTGACGGTTACTTACGGTACTGCTAGTGCCCCATTTCTCGCCACCCGAGTTCTCCTACAGTTAGCAGATGACGAACAAGAGCATTTCCCGGTTGCTGCACAGGTCCTACGTAAAGACTTTTACGTAGATGATCTATTCTCGGGAGCAAGCACAATCGAAAAGGCCACTGCCCTCCGCCAACAACTAGAAGCACTTTTCATCAAGGGTGGTTTTCAGCTTCGCAAGTGGGCATCGAACGAAGAAACAGTCTTGGAAAACTTACCAGTTGAATACCGTGCGCTTCAAACATCGATTGACCTCGACCGCAATCAAACAATCAAGTTGCTTGGTCTGCACTGGGAACCGGCGGCTGATCAATCGAAGTACAAAATCCAGATACCCATCGACTCTCCTGCAACTCCATTGACAAAACGGATTGCCCTGTCACAGATTGCACGTCTCTTCGATCCTCTCGGTTTGTTAGGTCCGGTCGTCATTGTCGCCAAACTATTTATGCAAGCGCTTTGGACTCTAACAAACAACCATGGTAAAGCCTGGGGCTGGGATGAGGAACTACCATCTGAAATGAAAGAACGCTGGCAAACCTACATGTCAGAACTGCCGCTGCTCAACAACCTACGAATCGACCGCTACATTCTTTCAGCCAACCCTGCTTTCTACCAATACCACTTTTTTTCGGATGCTTCTCAAACCGCGTATGGTGCTTGTTGCTATGTTCGAACTGTGGATACCAGTGGATCGTATAAAGTCACCCTTCTTACAGCCAAATCAAAAGTTGCACCGTTGAGACAACAAAGCATTCCTCGACTCGAATTATGCGGAGCACTCCTAGCTGCTGAGTTGTACCAACATTTTTTTGGGTCGATTCAACAACAGTTCTCAGCTGGATAAAGGCTACACCGTCAACGTGGACACTTTCGTCGCTAACCGGGTATCGAAAATACAGCAGGCTACTCAATCCTGTTCTTGGCACCATGTATCAGGGCAAGAAAATCCAGCTGATGTACTTTCACGTGGAACTACGGCAGACAACATTCTCGACTATCAACGCTGGTGGCATGGACCGAAATGGCTACAACTCGCTCAAACCTCTTGGCCAATCGAGCGACCCAAATCTACGACTAGCTCCGAGGCACTCGCGGAAATCGGAAGCCGATCGAAGACCGTATGCACTGCAAGTTCCGAACCAACTTTCATCGACCAGTTTGTATCGAAGTTCTCCCGATTCGACCGCATGCTCAGGGTAACCGCATACTGTCAACGCTTCATCCAGAATTGTCGCCACGAACCACAAACAATCTGCAAAACAACTTACATCACAACCGAGGAAATGAACGCAGCAGAATCGATTCTAATTTGTCAGTTGCAGCGGCAAGTTTTAGCAGAAGAGTGGAAACAATTGGAAAAATCATCACCAGTGTCATCGAAATCGCGTCTACGCTGGTTTCATCCGTTCCTTTCTCAAAATCAACTCATTCGCATCGGAGGTCGTCTTAAACATTCACTTCAACCTTACGACAGCAAGCATCAGCTGATTCTTCCTGCTTCGCATCCGTTTACGAAACGGATCTCCATGCAGCTCCACAACTTCTTGTCACCGTTTTGCGTCTACGATACTGGATCACAGGGGCCAGAAATCTCGCTAAATTTGTTGTTCGCAATTGTGTAACTTGCGCCAGAGTACAGCCACAACTTCTCGAGCAGTTTATGGCCGAATTACCGAGTTCACGTGTCACCGCTTCTCGACCGTTCTCCGTAACCGGCGTCGACTACTGGGGTCCCATCTCGCTAAAACCCATTCATCGTCGAGCATCACCAGGAAAAGCCTACGTAGCCGTTTTCGTTTGCTTTTCCACTCGCGCTGTACACCTCGAGTTGGTTGGTGACCTCAGCACGGCAAAATTTATACAGGCACTACGTCGATTCGTCTCTCGAAGAGGACTGTGCAGTGACCTACACAGCGACAACGGTCGCAATTTCATCGGAGCATCGAATGAACTACGCAGCCTGGTCCGCAGCAAGGTGTATCACCAATCCGTCGTTGAAGAGTGTGCAAAGAATGGAATTCGTTGGCATTTCAACCCACGCACTTCGGTGGCCTCTGGGAGGCGGCCATTCGTTCGGCTCAAAAACATTTCTTTCGGACACTCGGGACCCACACTCTGGCTGCTGATGACATGGAAACATTGCTGATACAAATAGAGTGTTGCCTCAACTCACGGCCTCTAATTCCTCTCAGCGATGATCCGTCAGATTTTGAGCTGCTCACGCCCGGTCACTTTCTCGTCGGGTCCGCACTAAAGGCCGTTCCAGACACCAACTTGACCGAAATTCCGTTCAACCGGCTCAGGAAATATCAGCAGGTACAATAACTTTTCCAACAGATTTGGAAGCGGTGGCATCAAGAATATTTATGCACACTTCAACCACGCAAGAAGTGGTGCAATACTCCGGTTGTCATCCAGAAAGGTCAACTTGTGCTCCTGAAGGACGAAAACAATCCACCAATGCGTTGGCCCACAGCCAGAATAATCAACGTGCATCCAGGTCTTGATGGAATCATCCGGGTGGTAACCGTTCGAACTGCCTCTGGACAATACACTCGTCCGGTCGCAAAAATCAGCTTATTGCCAATTCCATTGTCTCAAGCATAAACAAACTTGCCAACAACAAAGTTTCCGTCCACCACTGGAGACGCAGCAAACGAGGCAGATGGAATAAACTTTTCTACCGCCGAAACACAAATTGCCGATATTTTTCCACTGTCCGCCGATAATTCACTTCCGGAGCACCTGTAATTAAGAATAAAATAAAATGCTGTAACCCGCTACCGGGTCTTCCTTTGTTTGATTTCTGCTGATCATCGTCACGGCGACGCGACAGCCGAGTCAACTGCGAGTATACGTCTGTTATCTGTCATCATTGCAATGATAGGTCAAGGAATATATGTACCTAGGACAGGACCTGCCAGCTGATAGTGCAAAAACAAGACCATTTACTATAGACACTCTAGTAATAGACCGGACAACGTGCCGCCATGTTGTATCCAAAACGAACATTTCCTCGCATTTCCCATACGATTTGACAGTTGTTTTGGATACATCAACTGTGCCAGACTCACGTTGTCCGGTCTATTACTAGAGTGTCTATACCATTTACCTGTCAAAAAAGACCGTTTTTCATTGGTCGCTTTGACAACCGCCTCTACCGCCTCCGTCGAGTTATGTTACAAGCAGGCAGTTTGTTGTTGGTTTGGCGGTGTTGCTAGTAGTCACTGCTTTTTCACTTTTTTCGTTTGTAACAACTCACACCAAATTTTTATTGCTGGAAAACAGTAAAGTTTTGCAGATTTTTTGTGCTGTAATTTCAGCAATGCATGCAGCATAACCAAGATTGCTGATCAACCAGCAAAACTGATATTCAAAAAAGTGACAGCTCTTATACTGAGCCTGCAGCAAAATGCTCACAATTTGCTGGATAAACCAGCAGCAGATCAAGACAAATAATGTTGCTGTATTTTCGGCAAATTACAGTATTCGCTGAACATACAGCACAGCTAATGTTTTGTTTTCTGTTTTGTTTTATAAATAAAAGAAACACGTTTTCGGCTTATTTTTCATTCATTAAACTAAGCTTTTTATTTATTTTAGTTGTAAAAGAAGCCCATGCTTTACAATCGATGTGAAAAATTAAAACAATTTTTTCGAGTAAATTCACAATCTTTTGTGTGCCCTTGTTGATGTATTTTGCACCACGTGATGGATTTTTTTCTCTAATAATGAGAAGTAAGCGTTCCGAAGAAAAAAACATCAATCAATGTACATAAATTCACATTTTGTTATTTTACTTACGTTTGGGTATTTTTGGATGTAGATGTGTAAACTTGCCCAGTATTACATTCGTAATCCAAGCACTGTTATTGACCTTTTTAGCTGATGGAAACATTCCGGTGAAATAAAGTTGGATCTAAAACTAAGAACTCAATTTGTAAAACAAAGAGACACGAAAGCTTCATTCTTTTTTATCAGCAATCCATCAAACTGACAGGCAAAATAGTTTACTGGTCTTCGGTAAATATTAGTTACTGATTTACAATCACTTAGAAAATATTTGCTGATTTTCGGTATATAATACTGGATTCCACAAAATGTCAAAAAGAATGCTGGTTAACAGCATAAATGTGAATGCTGAAGGATATTCAGTAAATATTGATGCTGTGTTTCAGTTATTTGTTTAACATATACTGGTATATCAGTAACAAGTGTTTTGCTGATGTGTTTCGTGCAAAAACTATTGCTGGAATCAGTTAATATTATTTGGTGTGTAGAGCAAATGCGGAAATAACAGTTCACTTTTGCAGTAGATTATTTTAAATCAGTTCGAAATGAAGTGTAAATCGAAAAAAATTGGTCGCAGTGACGTGTCACATCCGGGTCTCCGTTTTCATCGGTTTCCGAGAGATCCAATCGTTCGCCGAGAGTAGGTGAAGGCCTCCATTGGGAACGCATGCGAGGAAGACATTCTCTTGCTCAAGCTTTCTTCCCACAGCATCAATGAAATTCAATGAAACCTTCCCGCATAACGAAAAACAATGTGCTATACAGTCAAAACTATATTTCGAATGTAAGATATATTATCACATTTTATGTTATTGTTATCGAATAGTTTAATCTCATGTTCACCATACAACCTCTACATTAACACATATTGTTAATGTATGCCATATAACCTTTCAATGGTTTTTTATTGTCTGCACTCGGTCTGGATTATATACTAACCTTTTGGCATAGAGTACAGCCAAAATTTTGTTCGTGAAAATTGCCAGTTTTTTATGGTAACCTAACTTAACCGCCTATTCAGCATATTGTTATTTGGCCTGTTACCATCTGACATATTGTTAAAACTATATAGGATATTGTAAATTTATAGTTGTCAGCTATAAGGGTAAATGGCGTAACAATAACGGAAACAGTCGTCAACAAAAAGGGCAATGGTCCAGGAATGGTTTGTGATTATGCGGGTTATCAATTAACGTTTAGTTTGATACAGCTTCATTTCCCGAACTACAAAAGAAATTTTTTTAATTACTTTATGTTCAATAATGGGATTACTGTGTAAACATATCTGGCAACATTGGAGCGACCCCTGTATCATAGCAATCATAAATTTATAAGAGGTCATCTCTCTCTGAGCTGACAGGTCCTGTCCTAGATATGTACAGGTGTTGGGGTTGTCTCAGAAATGTGATTTCTGAAGGGGCCAGTATGTTCGCATACGAAGAAATGTACCGTCACGACATCTACACGTGGATTTCGTCGTTCGTCAGCACCAACTACAGAATCATTAATCATCATGGCGCTCGTCTTCAAATTGCGATGTGAATCTTCCGGCAACAAAATAAGATGGAGACACCATCTATAAAAACCGACGGACGACCGATCTCGCTCACTTCTTTTTCAACACGACGCCTGCCGTCATCATCGCCTACCGTCATCATCACCCGCAGTCATCATCAGCTGCAATCATCGTAGTAAAAATTTAAACGAAAACTAATTTTGTAAAATTGTGAATTAAAGTTAAATAAGTAGAAATAGAAAGTTAGTGCAAACGAATAAATTGGACTTCAAGTTATTATTAATCCAGTTCCGCGTGTGATTAATATTGTAAAAACCAAAAGAAACCAACAGACAATTTAACTGGTCGTCTCCTCGGTCTCCTCCCCGTTGTGCAACCTACAGAAGAGAAATTCAGCACAGAATCACTTTTCTGTTAAGCTCATTGGTGTGCTATCGTAACAATCAGTGAACCAATTTCATATCGCTAGCTACATATTGATTGTTGTGAGAAGAGAAGGGATATTTATCGATTTGAACAAGCGATTATCTGTCATCGGGCTTTTAATAGCCATCGCCGCGTTATAAACGGTGCGACTCGCTCAAAAATCGAACTGAGATTTCCGGCAGAAATGCGAAGGATCACGTCAAGAGCGCACTGTGGCAGACGTAGAATTATGACGATGTGAGTGTCGCTCTTCTTTTTTTTAAGACAAATCGATGTGTAGAAATATTTTCGATCGATTGGTTCTCATTTTTTAATATTTTTTTTAGCATCGAGTGAGATATAAACGCTTATAAGGGAAGGTCCATTAATTACGTCACGCAGGATGGGGGGAGAGGGGGTTTGAGAAAACGTGACGATCCATACGAAAAAATTTAAAGGTTCATACAAAAAACGTGACAAGGGGGGGGGGGGTTATAAAAAGTCAATTTTTGCGTGACGTAATTAATGGACGTTCCCTAACCTGACCACTTTTCGTGACCGTCGCAATTCGTTTTATTTATTTGTATCCACGCGTAAAAACAAAGACGTAGTCCTATGTCAAAATTATTTATGATTCTTTCAATTGCACTCTTCATATCATATCATTCCCTTCAAATTCCCTCAGTTGATGATTTAAATATTTATAGGAAAAAATCGTTCCTGATTTCCGGGACACTTCTAGTCATCGCAGCTCTTTGCTTCCTATGCTGCCGAGCATTGTCATCTATTGAACTTCTTTTCACAGGTAGAATCGTTGGAGGCTTGGCGCTGGGTCTGATACTCTCTGTAATGCCAATGTATCTAGCAGAAGTCTCTCCGCTCAAAATACGTGGCGCAATGGGAGTTTTATTACCGCTAGGTATAACCGCTGGCGTTGTGATTGGACAGCTAGTGACCCTGGATCAGTTGCTAGGCTCAGAAGATCTGTGGCACTATGGACTAGGCTGTGGTGTTTCATTTAGTTTGTTTTGTTTTTTACCATATTTTTGGTTACCGGAAAGCCCTGAATATTTGTACAAAATAGTAAATAATCCTGAAGCTGCACTAAAAGTGATTGAACAGTTATTCGGCAAAAACGCTATAGATGGTGCTTTCGTAGAGCAAATACGTCTACCCGTTCATACCACCAAACAATCCACATCTATATCATTTTGGGGGGTTCTCATGAATAGCGAGTTGCGATTACCATTAGTTTTACTTTTTTTGATGAACATGGGCTGTGGTCTCTCAGGAATCAATGCCGTATGTAGCTCAAAATTTGTAAACATTTTTATATCATTGACAATGTCCCTATATTTTAGATATTTTCTTATTCCGTCTCAACGCTGGAACGCATTGGAATAAGTTCAAACGACGCAAAACTAGTAAGTGTTGGATTTGGCTGTATCAACCTTGCAGCATCTAGTTGTGGACCGCTGCTGATGGCTAATATTAATCGTAGACCCCTGATGCTGATTTCGTGTTTAGCTTGCGGAACGGCTCTTCTCATAATTACTGTCACCATCCATTTTATAGTGAGTATTAACATCTTGATAATCTTGCATCAATTTATCGTTAATGAATATCTGTCTATAGGATTCGATTGATTGGTTTGCCATGGCTTCAATAGGAGCTATCGTACTGTTTCTTCTGTCGTATCAGCTTGGTGTTGGTCAAATACCATTCTTCATAGGTTCTGGTGAGAAAAGTCAGATTTATTAATAATGTTCATGATAGTTTTCTACATTTATGTATTTACATTTAACTGTTACAAAAGATATTTGCAAAATTGGCTCGTACATCACAATGACAACATTGGTTTAAGTATAGACAAACATATATTACACTCTCAAGATTATCATCAAATACTCTATGAACGGTCGATTAAAATGCTTGTTAGTTGGCTGCTCTGCCACCTGCACAGTGTTTGATCCTTTGCCTTATGTTTGACGTTTACACATAACCGCCATCTTTTTAACCCACTAAAATGGATGATCAACAGTAGTAGTTGCGCAACTATGTTTCACACAGCGTTATGTTTGTCTTTTTAATCCTACTTGTCTACCATAATTATTGTTTGTAGTTCAAACAGCTAAACTCTACTTGTAGCATAGAAACATTGAGACATGGAACGGATATGAAATTGATTAAGTAGGGTATGTGTCCCTTGACTCAGCCTATTATGCAATGATCCATTACATTTTTTATTATTATTCATAAAGTGTTTAAGTTGGAAGCGAGATTCAACTATTTATATACTTGCAAAGATATGTTTGATAAGGCATTTGGTAATATTTATCACGAAAAGTTACTCAACTCTTTTGATAAAGCCAGAAACTTTCAAGGGATATGTATTTAATGTCGGTCTATAAGCGCCAAATTGGGTGTATTCATGGATGCAACTTCGTCTCATTCGATGGATTTAATGATAAAAGCAGTCTTTGTACGTTTTTTTTTCTCTAATTTTATGAACTAAGGCTTTGCAAGCTGTATTCGTTTTACTTAGCACATAATTTCACAAAACAAACTAAAGTAAACTGCTTCGAAACACTTAAGTAATTTTCATATATGATTGCTCAGCCATTCAATAATGAAAACATTATAATTCACTATACAATGATTTTGTTCCTTCGGTTTGTGTTTAGATGAGCCACTTGAAAACAAACAACAGCAAACTCATGCATTTCCAATTAAAACTTTTACCAATAACAACCTTTTTACTACGTTATTGATACAACAGGCCATAGTTGGGAACATTCCAAAAAACATGTCCCTAACATTGGGTCTAGGATTTTCTTGTAAAATCATTGTTATTTTAACTTTGTCAACAGTTAGTTGGTAACGTGGAACTATTTTCTGAACATCCAGACTGCATTACTTGCTTTATCGCTTCAATTAAGCGATGTTTAGATCACTTTAAGATCGTGTAGATCATCTGTTCAGCTTAACCGGTGAAATCATGATGTCCAAAAAGTTCAAGAAATCGAAAATAACGCGGAAGTGAACAACTGAAAGTTGATTAATATTGTCTCAATTACTTCGGATTATATCGATCACCCTAATAGCAACATGATTTTGTAGATTATTGCTAATTTAATGACACATTTGGTACACAGGCCGAATGAAGGAGCTAGGTTTACATTACATCCCCTTACCCTATTCTTTACAAGTGAGACAAATCCTAAGATGGAGATGTATGTGACATTGAAAAATATTAAAATACCCATGAACTGCTAATTAATTTGAAACCTAGTTTAAAATATGCAATTTTTATTCACAGAATTGTTCAACATAGAGCCGCGGGCATCTGCACTTGCACTGGGGAATTTCGGCAATTGGATATCAAATCTCATCATAGTTATGTTATTTCCCATCGTTCAGCATGCTTGGGGTGCGTTTGCATTCCTTCCATCTTCCGTAGTTTGTTTTATGGTAGGATTGTTTGTATATTTTTATATGCCGGAAACCCGTGGACGTAATGTCAGTGATACAGCACTTCTCATGTCAAAAGGCTTCAAAACTCACGTTTTATAATTCTTATTAACAACTTTATTGCGCGTCAAACAATAAAAAAACAACTACTAACAATGATCACAGTTACTTGCGGTTTTTGTAGTACTTTTTTCTAATCGTTTTCAGCTCATCGAAAAATACCAATACCAGCATCGAATGAGGACCAATTCTCATATAATGTGGCCAAAAACCTTTGTACAAACCCATAACTCCTTCGGTTTTGAGAATTTTGAACAAACAGTCAATCACGCCTTTGTAATAGAGTCCTTTTCCTGTACTATCTACTCCTTGATTGTATAATCGAGTAGCTATTACATCAGGTGGTGTCATAGTAATAGCCATAACCGTTCCACCTGATACTCCAGAAAGGAAAGAAACCAAACGATCCGATTGTTGATGATGTAGAGGATGCTTTAGAAGCATATCTTTTGTATATCCATAGCCAGCGAGCTGACCACCGCTACCTAACATTGCCCGAGGCATTGTTACACTAACTCCACGATATAAACCACGAATTCCATGTTTTCGGAAAATTTCTATTAGGGCACTCGTCATGCTGGTGTGCTGATGCTGATAGCCGACGGCGATTTGTGTAACTGCTTGAGATTGTAAATGAGTACGAAGCATAAAGAAAGGACTCGCCAGCGCAGATCCTATAAAACCACCAATGCCACCCCAAAAGGCATTTTTCCATATTGACTGCCTTCCGTCCTTGGTCTTAGTGTATTCATTCTCAACCGCAGTGTTATAGATGCCCAACCTATTTAGATAGATGGTGGATAAATAAAAATTCATTAACTTGAATTTGAACTCACCTAGCGGAATTGATACCAAACTGGAAGCACAGAGAAGGTGCCAACCCCTTTTGTAATGCCCAAATTCCATCGTTCTTGGCAATTGTAACAAAAGCATCAAGAATGCTTGTATATGGCTTTGCATAAGTTCCCTTTGCTGCTAACTCTCCTTGCAACTGCATGCGTGTTTTTACTACCTTGATTGGAGGAATAGCGCATATAAAAATAAAAATTGGATAACTATGTATATTCATAAACATTAAAACAATAATTCTTTTCTAAGTTTCATGGATTTCTTTATTTTCACAATTTACAGATTATCAGTACGCTTAAATATAAAACCATTTTTACCCAAATAGTAGAAACTGGACTAAAGCGTACCCCTCATACTTGTTTGAATTCGTTTTTCCACACAAAAAAGAAAATAGTTAAGGTACTCATAAACATTTCATAAGAACTGCATTATACAAAAGCATTTAAACTGCGTAGAGAGTTCTCGATAGAATTTAAAAAACCAGAAGGCACCGAATAATATAAGAAGGTAAAATTATGTATTCGAGTATTTGAAATATATGAAACATAATATCCGACACCCATTAGCTCAGACAGTAGAAGCGCAGCGACAAAGCGAGGGCTTGATCAGTGATTGCATTTTAGTAACATGGTGACTTTTACCAAGTTGTTCTTATGAATATAAGTCATAATGTGGCGACAGTTTCGTAGTTAATAACTTCACTATTTACTAGGACTATTTTTGTTTTATTTTCATTTTTCATTTTGTGATGTACAAGGGGGTCGAGGGCCAAGTCACCGATGCGAAATTTCACATCGTCCATAATACATCAGGGAGGGGAAGGGGAGTGAGCATCACAGCATCTTTAACCCATGGGGGTCAATTAAGTTCTGCGTGGTTTGTGGTAAACCGGCTGCTCAGGGATTATGGGAAGGTAAAAGGTTTGGGCAGGTTTTTTCTGTAAAAAGTTGTATATCGTTGAACATTTCTCTAATTTGCTTGGCCTTTCGTCATATGGGGTTTCGTTCGTCACATAGCTAGCGAAAAAGATAATACAATAAAACAGAGATTACGATTAATATATTGTAAGTGATAGATTCCAGAATGCTTCTAAGAACTGGCAGCAGTTGCGAATGAGTTTCTGAAATATAGCAACTTCAGAGACCATCTATCTAACAGAGCCCAAACAGAGACAAAACGCGTAGAAAAAAGTACAATTCAATCAACAACACTTCACTTAAAACCAACTATACCCCTGCATTGATTTTTCAATAACCCATGTACATGATTGTAACTATCATACATTGCAACTTGATTTAATCAACTTCAGCAAAATATGATTGAATGAACTATACTATGGATACTATACTACTTCTAATCGTGACTACTTCTAAAGCTGAGATCACACTGTTTGACGAAACGCCAAATATCTGACAAATTTTGACAAATATATTTGACAGGTTGGTCTCGCCTAATATATATGACCACATATTGCTAAGGCACATATCTGGTTCGTGTTCCTATTATTTGGTTATTTGTCAAACAGTATAATGCCCTTTATTATTATTATTATTATTTTTTTTATACGCATAGAATTGCAATGATCGGGGTTGGTTTTTGAAAACTCTCAAGTGATTATGCCGGAAGGATTAGTCTATGGTGACCAAATAAACACCGGGCTTTCGAAATCAGCTCACATAATCTTCTTGAAAATTTTTGGGATTCAGTATCAGTCAGTGTGTACGCGTTTTGTTGTCCAGGTATTTGTTTTAAAGTCCGTGTTTTTGTACTTTGTCCGTGTCATTACGTTGTTAGTGATATTCGTGTCAGTTTTTGGCAGATACCAAGCAATTTCATATATTACAGGTGTGATAATGTAATAGCTATCTCCCATATTCTACGCTCCCAAATAGAACAAAGTATTTGACGTTACACTCATCGGGAAAATAAGCTGCTCTGTTGGACATGGGTATTTGTGGGCGGTCTTTAAATATATAGTTATGTTTGTATGTATGATGTGTATGTAGTTTTGGAAATATTAACTGATTTATTTACCCACACTGTTGTTATTACTTTTGATTTGTTGGGAACATACCGCCTTAGATGACACTCGCATGCATGTGCTTCGTCCACGTAGGTCTTTCTTGGTCGGCTACTTGGTCTTGTTCCAACCATAGGCCAAGATGCCTGCCTGTCCATTTTGCGTCGCCATGAGACTCGGATTTGCATCAGGCTCCAAGCCTCGGAATGCTGATCCTTCTTGCATAATTTCTTTTTTCGTTCTAGAAGTATACAAAAATATTCGCTCCTCTGCCAACAACAGCCAGACCAAATGTAGAATCTGTGTGGTGATGCTTTCCAGAAAATTGCAGACCCATATTAAAACTCAGTTATAATAAAAGTAGACGATTCTTTGAGTGGTAATAATATTATTTAAATTATACAAATTCTATATTGTATGAAAATAAGGAAAGTTGTCAAATTAAAAATGAAAATGCTACTACTAGTGGGTTCAAATGCACTTCTGGTCCACATCACCCCTGGAAACACTGGTTTGCATCTTTCCCGTTTGGGTAAAGATCCAGTCCAAGCCCTGGGACCTGGTAGTTTTCAATCTACCACAAGGTTTTTCCAATGCCCAGGGCGCTATTTTCATGACATAACGTCATTATAATAATACCTGATACACAATATCCATTCAATGTTCTCGATTAATGGCTGCTCCCCTGCAATCCTGTGGGCACCTTGTACTCTCTAGATCTTGCTTCACCTAGTCTAACTATCTTCCTCGCTACGGCCCGCGTCGTCTTGTGCCACATCGTCACATCGAACACCATTTTTTCGGGAAGATGATTTTGCCCCTATGCTTGCGAATGATCGACAATGCACCTTTTTTTCATGCATTCCTCGATGTAAACTTGGGATGTCATCGTCGAAGATATGACGAGCGGTTCCGGTTTTAGGCCACAACTGCAAATTGCTTGACAAATCATGGCCTTCTTCACGAACATGTCGGCAACACGAACTTGAATCTTCCCGGCACATCTACACGTCTAGTCACGATGTAAAACTTTTAACCAGGAAGCTGCCTAAGATCGAGTTTGACATATGTTCCGTCATCGATCAAAATGCGACCCTTGTGTTTCGTCAAAGCACGGTCGTACAAGAGCCCTGCACGATTTGTGGCCACGGAATTCTGCATTATTTGCCGATTCGGATGTTTACTACACAGAAAAAAATCTTGTAGTAAAAACTACCATTTCAACCGACTATGCCTATCTTTAAAACTACCATAAAATTTCAGTCCAATTTACTACGTTTATGGTAAAACCTTCAACATTTGTGGTATATTTGACAGACCTCATATTGATATCAACCGCACCATGGTTGATCTAATCGCAGGCATGGTTAAATCAAACGCATTTATTGTCAGCTGAAAATTGTTGGTGATTGCGCTTAATTTAACCCTCGAAATGGTAGTTTCTACTGCGACTTTTTTTTGCGTGTAGCTTTGTTCGACTTGTATCCCTCCCTGGCAAGGATGTTTCGCCCGTATGAAAGTTGGCATTGAACTTACTGGCCACATCTCGGATCGAAAGACCAGGGTTGGCTTAAACGCACCTAAACGCCTTGCTGCTCAGTTGACGATCCCTGGTTTCAAATTTTTCGTTGTTCCGGTGATAACTTTCCACACTCACAGGGTTTCCATGTAGGTTTTGAACTCTCGACAAACTGTTGTTTTCGGCACCGCCGGCACTTAAGTCAGCTTGGAAACGGACCTGATTTTCCAAGTGATTGTGCACAATGTGTTTTCTTCTTTCGAGTTCCATTTGATGTAATTTCGGAACGCGATCGACTACTTTGATCAAACTTGCACCAGTTGCACTCTGGAGAAATGTTAACAAACCACTGTCAAAGATTTTCGATTCGCAACACTAGAGGCGTACTAGTGGCGTGCGAGGGACGTACCAATTCACTTTAAGTCAGGCTTTAAAATACCAAATTCTTTACCTTCCAATTCTTCTATATGCTTGTTCGGTTTCTTGTATTATCGTTTTTTTTTGTAAATTTTCTCGATCATATCACAAACAACAAGAGTTTTAAACAGGAAGCGGAAGATAAAGAGACATTTTCAAGCATATGAAACTTCTCTGATTTCACACCTGTACCTGTGGCTTGAAAAGCGACGTTTCCAGTGAAACCAGGACAGTAACGTGAACGAGTGCCAGGAAAACGTCCTGATGCAACACGATTGTTCCGTGCTGTTTGGCCGGATTCGACATCCTACACACTTAGAAAATTTTACAGTATTCGGTAATTTTTTACCGAACTTTCAACAGCTGAACGTTCGGTAATCTGTTCGGTAATTAAATCAATTACCGAACGTTCGGTACTCGATTTTTTTGATGAACTGTCAAAAAATACCGTACAGTTCAGTAATGGGAGATTTGATGATCTGTCAAAAACTACCGTACAGTTCGGTAATTTGTGTAGTCTGGTACCGAACCATTACGGTATTTTTTTTGGTTTTTATCGTTAAACACCAAAATTTGCGGATGTTGTTTTATTAAACAATGCAATATTTGCTGTTATTTGTTTATTTTATTAATTAATATTAATTTATCTTAATTAAAAGCTAAAATTCAAATTAAATACTAAAACCGGTATTAAAATATTTTCAAAAAAAGAACAAGGCAATGCATGCAAAAATTTCGTTCCCGTTGTACCCTGCGTCTCGATACCCAGAATGGCACAAGTGTCCTTTTTTTAAATGCTGGTTTATATGGCGGTGCGATCCGGAAACATACCGGGAGACTTGTTCCCGCCAGTAAACGCATATCAACACCGGAGAAACCTGTAAATAATTAGGGCTAAGAATAGTTAAATGAAATCTTACGGATAATCTCGATTCTGCTCCTGCAGCTGCTGGTATACCTGCTGCATTACCGTTGGTTTCGGGTTTTCTGCCACGAGATGAAAACTCTTCAAAACCACCTTTTGGAACACAACTGAACCACGAGACTTCATGTAAAATGGCCGATAGTTTGACAGTTAATAATACTTTACCGGGCTTCGGTAATTCAGAGTTCAGTTTTACGTTTTGTTCGGTAAAGTGTTTACCGTATTCAGTGATTGTTTGTTTTTACCGTATGAATTGTATTTTTTCTACCGAATACGGTACATAAAACACAACGTAACAGACCGTTCGGTAAAGTGTTACAAAATTACGGTAAAATTATTTAGGGTTACCAAAACATCGGTAATTCTTCGTGTTTACCGAAATATTTCGTCAACTTTTTTACCGAACATCAAAATCGAATTTAAGTGAGTACACACTTAGATTTTTTACAGAAATCTGTAAAACTTTACCGAATTCTCAACAGCTGAACGTTCGGTAATTCGATATTGCGGATATCGGTGAAATTTTACAGATATCTGTAAAAAATTTACCGAATTTCGTACCGAATATTGTACACACTTAGAAAATTTTACAGTATTCGGTAATTTTTTACCGAACTTTCAACAGCTGAACGTTCGGTAATCTGTTCGGTAATTAAATCAATTACCGAACGTTCGGTACTCGATTTTTTTGATGAACTGTCAAAAAATACCGTACAGTTCAGTAATGAGAGATTTGATGATCTGTCAAAAACTACCGTACAGTTCGGTAATTTGTGTAGTCTGGTACCGAACCATTACGGTATTTTTTTTTTGTTTTTATCGTTAAACACCAAAATTTGCGGATGTTGTTTTATTAAACAATGCAATATTTGCTGTTATTTGTTTATTTTATTAATTAATATTTATTTATCTTAATTAAAAGCTAAAATTCAAATTAAATACTAAAACCGGTATTAAAATATTTTCAAAAAAAGAACAAGGCAATGCATGCAAAAATTTCGTTCCCGTTGTACCCTGCGTCTCGATACCCAGAATGGCACAAGTGTCCTTTTTTTAAATGCTGGTTTATATGGCGGTGCGATCCGGAAACATACCGGGAGACTTGTTCCCGCCAGTAAAAGCATATCAACACCGGAGAAACCTGTAAATAATTAGGGCTAAGAATAGTTAAATGAAATCTTACGGATAATCTCGATTCTGCTCCTGCAGCTGCTGGTATACCTGCTGCATCACCGTTGGTTTCGGTTTTTCTGCCACGAGATGAAAACTCTTCAAAACCACCTTTTGGAACACAAATGAACCACGAGACTTCATGTAAAATGGCCGATAGTTTGACAGTTAATAATACTTTACCGGGCTTCGGTAATTCAGAGTTCAGTTTTACGTTTTGTTCGGTAAAGTGTTTACCGTATTCAGTGATTGTTTGTTTTTACCGTATGAATTGTATTTTTTTCTACCGAATACGGTACATAAAACACAACGTAACAGATCGTTCGGTAAAGTGTTACAAAATTACGGTAAAATTATTTAGGGTTACCAAAACATCGGTAATTCTTCGTGTTTACCGAAATATTTCGTCAACTTTTTTTACCGAACATCAAAATCGAATTTAAGTGTGTAATATTACAGAAAAAGGACCATGGAGTGGTATGCCCATAGACTTACTCTAAGACCAGTAGGTCCCGAACAAATACGATTTTTTTCTTGGCTCAGTCAGTACTAGCACATCGGTCCCAAGCTTGCTAATGCGCCTCTAATAATGAACTCCCACGAACACACTCTCAAATATTCTGTCAAAATAACACAGCAAATCAAAACGAAAGCGCAAATATGTACAGCAAGGTGCGGGTTTCAAGGTGTACATCGGACCAAGGGGTTCTACAACAGTGAACCAATTTCAAATCGCTAGTTGCATATTTATTTAGTTTAGTCGTCACCAACAGGCTTAATAAAGCCCCAATGGTGGTATTAAAAATATCACGAGTACAATAAACTTAAACTTAAATATTAAACCTCAACACACTTGTTCATTACGGTCTACATTTCAGAAAAAATTACGTGAAGCGTCTGCGCAGAGTTTGCCGAGGGACATGGTAGTCGAAAATGGTCGAGACTCTATTAAAAACACGCTGCAGTCCTCCGATCGCGCCGTTCATGCTATAGTTGTTTCGGCGTATTGGCATCCTCAGCATAATACTATTGCGCAATGCCTTTGGTTGAACGTTGATATTAATCTGCTCCAGTATGGCGCTGCAATCGATTCGGCCTTGTAAAATGTCTGCAACAAAAAGAGCCCTGAATGTGTCACGACGAAACCGAAGCGGTGCAAGATTGATCAATCGACAACGACTCTCGTAATTCGGCAAACGAAACGGGTCCCTCCAAGGCAACCTTCTGAAGGCGAAACGTAAAAACCTGCGTTGAACAGATTCGACTCGATATGCGCCACTAATATAGCTCAGATTCCAGATGGCAGAGCAATACTCCAGAGTCGATCGCACCAGTGAGCAATAAAGGGATTTCAAGCAGTAAATATCGGAGAAGTCTTTAGCCATCCGAAAAATAAAGCCTAGAGCTCTTAACGCCTTGTCCACGATGTACGAGATGTGAAACTTGTACGTCAACTGAGAATCCCGAATAACTCCTGGATCTTTTTCGTAAGTCGTACGTTTGATTACCGTGCCTTGGAGCTTATAGTCGAAGAGAATCGGCTCCTTTTTTCTAGAGAAAGTGATCACCGAACACTTCTCCGGATTAACCACCATACGCTTGAGGCTGCACCAGTGAGCAAAGATTTGTAGCTGCTGTTGTAGGAGGTGACAATCGTTGATAGACTGGATTCGCAAAAAGATCTTCAGGTCATCAGCATACGAAAGACGGGGTCCTACGAGGGCTAGGTTCACATAATTGAAGAACAGCAAGAAGATCAGCGGCCCTAAATGGCTCCCTACAGGTATTCCTGAAGTGGTTGGAAAAACGTCGGACATGCAATCACCAACAGCAACTGTCAGCAGACGATCAGAGAGGTAGGAACGAAACCATTGTAAGAGACTTCCATTTACACCATGCTTATGTAGTTTTGCGATAGCTATGTCGTGGTTGAGCTTGTCAAAAGCTGCTGAATAGATGATATGGATATAGATATACACAGCAAAAAATAATGAAAGTTACACTTAATGTAAACTGAAGCATTTTGAAAAATACATCAATGTACTCCCTTAAAATGGTTGAACTTTCAATTGAAATTCATGCACATGAACTGAGCATTCAAAAATATTTGAAAACACATGTATTATAAAAGAAATTTGCACCGCAAAGTATGTATCAGCCGCGATAAAAAAAATAATTAAAGCTCTCTGCATTTTCAATTTATAAAAATGGAAGTTTACATGAACGTGCAATTCCAAATGTTTGTTCACTTAAACCGCCAATACACCATGGCACCCGCTTCTTTTGTTACATCATCCTATTAGCTGTCATTCGATCAACAACACCAAACAGAGTGAGCAGAAATTTCAGCGTAGATGCTACATTATAATTGTTTTCAAATAAAAAGTAAATCCGCTTCATAGATCATTGCGATAATAAAAATCTAATACTATTGTGAAACTGCTACTGTCACAAGAACTGAAGTGTTATTTTGGAAAGGGAGATCAGCAAGAATGAGGTTATGCCGCTAAGAAAATGAAAATTGGCGAGACCGAATTCGATTACTAATTGGTGGTTTGCATGCGGGTTTTTGAACAATCGGACTTTGGTATCCTGATTTGATCTCGAATAGCAGTATACAGTATGAGCAAATAATTATTTGCAAAATTAATTTGATTTCAAACCAATAATGGATTAATTCACTTGAGTTGAAAATTACATGAGGTGTTTTCAATTATATTAAAAATAAAGTCTCATGTAATTTTCACCTCGTGTAATATTTTTTCGAATATAATTTTCAATCTTTTTCAATGCTCCAATTATGTTCATATAAATCTATTGAAAATTACAAAATTTTATTAACTGTGTAGTTGACGTCCGTTTGAGCCCTTTCGGCCATATTTTCCGCAATAAACGAAGTGAGACACAACAGATTGGTGGTAGTGGAACGGCCGACCATAAACCAGTGTTGATCTTCACTTAAGTATTGCTTGCAATGGGAGAGTAGAGCGTCTATTATACTGAGCCCAAATAGTTTCGATACCGCGCTCAAAGACGAAATGCCTCGGTAATTATCCACATCAGATTTGGTTCCCTTCTTGTGAACTGGAAACAAGTGAGCAACCTTCCAACACGAGGGAAATATCCCAAAGAACATTGCTGGTTTTATTATGGTTTTACAGCATTCTTGAAGTCTAATTCATGCTCTTCAGAACCCTTATAAAACCAAAATTGTTACTTGGGATGCCACTTGATGTGGAAATCTGAAACAGACGATGCAAGGGAGCCAGCAGAATGGAAATGTGTTTCTTTAGAAATACTGACGGAACTCCATCTGGGCCAGGATTGAAGGATGACTTGAGCTGCGATGCGGCGTTGGAGATCATCTCAATACTGATATCGATTGCTCCAAATGAATGACCATGCAGAAGAACGTTGTTCGTAGCCGCAGTTATCTGATCGTCAGTAACATTTTCGTCAGTGAATATGCTGGCAAACTTGATCGAAAACAAGCGGCAAATATCCTGAGGAATGGAAGCGGTTTCACCGTTCAAGACGATGGTAGTCCAGACTCCCTGCGCTGTTGATTAACATATCTCCAAAAAGATTTCGGACGTGATTTCAGCTTTCTTTGGACATTTTGTTGGTATCGAGAGTAGCATAGCCGACTAACCCACTTGAACTCGTAATTGAGCCTCACGTAGAAATGTATCAAGGGAAGCGTACGATATTTAGTGTATCTTCGTAGTGCTGCTCTCTTGGTCGATTTAAGCTTTTTTTGTTCCTTCGTCTGTCACGGATGAAGAGAGTCTTTCTGTCGTGTAGTTTTCGACACATGCCTGTCAATGACGTATGCCAAGACATAAGAAAATGTTAGAGCGGCATTGTTAATGTCGTCAGCGTCCAGAATTGTATCCCAGTCTATGTTGGATAGCACCTCGGTTATGCTACGACGGTCGGCTTTCCGGAAATCATACGACACAGGCGCTGGAAAGTCAGCATAGTCGTTGTCCAGACTTTCAAGAATGGAAACGACTAGAGATGGATCATGTGGAACATGCTTAATCAAAGGGGCGGGGGCCATAGAGATAAACGGAGCGGTGTCTCGAGCACTTACAAAACAGAGGTCCAAGCTGCGATGATTTTCGTTCACTACGTGGTTAATTTGGGAGAGTGTTGCCACGCTATAGCAATCGAGAAGATGTGAAGCTTCTGAATGAAGCACGGATCTTTCGCAGTTAGGATGGAGAAAGCCGCCGTGAGACGATTTCCAAGAAATACCAGCCAAATTGAAGTCACCTAGCACCATATACTCATCCGTTGAAGCCGAGTTTTCAACTATAGAGAGAACGGAGCAGCAATGCGCCTTAATGAATTCGATATCACGTGTCCGATCAGGTGGAATATACACAGCACACAGAAATAGAGTTCTATCCAATAGTTTAACAGCGAGCCAGATCTGCTCCAAACACTCCCATTCGCTATTTTCGATAGGTTTCACTTTCAATCCGCAACGAACCACTATTAGAACACCACCTCCAGTAGATTTCCTGCTGTTGTTGGGATTTCTATCGCATCGGAAAACCTCATAATCGGGTCCAAATACTTGGTTTGAAAGTGTGCGACCATCGAACCAAGTCTCGATCAGGACGATAACATCAAAGCAGCGAACAACGGTAACCAAACGGTAGTCAAGGACATAAGAATTAATTCCACCGACGTTCTAGTGTACGGCAGACGGCCGAATAGGGTTGAACGGATTTTCTCCTTCCTAACTTCTGGAGCGAGGCAGCTTCAACACAATCTGTGACAGGTTCGGAACCATCAGGGATGGCAGACGGCGGAACTAGAGTTGCGTACGACGTAGAAGAGGCGATTCCGGCATGCCAACTTGCAGGTGAGGACGAGGAATTTGATGTACTGGAATTGGGAACAGCATCAGGCTGCGAAAATTCACGTTTATGTTTGAACTTGCCTGACGTAGCAAGTTGGGAGACACCCAGTCCACATCTAAGCTCAGGGCCAGGACGACTAAGAAGAACGCTGGCTGCAACAGGCTCGACTGAGTTAGAGGAACTGGGGACTCCCATATTGCTTTCTACGGTGCCTCCTGGGTGTCCATAAAGAATATCGTCCGATTTCGAAGCGAGCTATTTCTCATAGCTCATAGCTATTTCTGTGCTGTATATTTGTAGCCGGATAGTTTTATTTTTCGCAGGTTTGCTAATGTAAGTATAAAGAAGCGTAAGTAGATAGTACGGTGTAAGATTCACTCGGTTAGTTTTTTTTATCGAGTGGTGTTACATTGGTGTTTTTCATATATTTCGCCATTTTGTGCGGCGCAACGGTCTGTTGTCATCATTGTACTAAAGAATAGTATCAGGGCAACCATTTTGACAACAATTACGAAAAAGGCCTTTTCGTTCTTTTGAGTGGCTGACAATAACAACAAAGGGTGGTATTCATTCATGATATTAATGGAATTCAAAACAAAAAAGCATAGTTTACAGTGAAAGCTAATTGTAGTGAACAATTAATAACCCAAGTAACACAACTTGTTATGTAATGATCAAAAATTCATCTTTAATACATGATCTCATGTATTTTTCTAGTACACATAACTTATTTTTGGTATCTTATATGACCAAAACAGCGCAATGAAGCGATCTGTTTGAAACATCTTTAAGGTCACACAAGAAGTTTTTATATACAGATTTAGGACTAATAATACATTTTTAAGATGTATTGAATAACATGCTCTGAACATGATGATGTTTCATCTTGATAGTTTCTAGCATCATAATAACAAATAGGTTATAATCAAGTAATTTCAAAGTAAAAACCATTGCAGAAATACATGAACATGACATGCTTGTTTGAGAAATGTCAAACGAATAGAAGTCAACAAAGATTGTTATGATTGAGAAAATTGAGTTTGTTTATGAGGAGAATATTCACAACTCATAGTAAAAAAAAATGACTATAGTTTTTGGCCAAATCAATTATTAAATAAATATCAGAAATCTAAAGATTGTTAGTGCTCAGAACGTGTAACAAAATATCATATGCGAGGCCGCATTTATGGTGCAACTTTTGGATTTACTCCTGCATAATTTATGCCCCGTTCTAGAGATTAAAATAACAACAGAAAATTCTCTTATATTTTGCAAGTTTTCAGCATCTCAGTTGGAATCATCAAAAATCGTCATGGTGGATTAGACACATGGTCTACACTGTCGATTAAAATTATGTTTAAAACATAATTTTTTTTCTAGATTATCGATCAATTTTCTTTCTTACTCATAATGTATCATCTCAATCATCAACAAAAAAATTTATCTTTCGAAGTTTTTAGTGATGATTGTAATCAAAATTTCAACCGGAACTATAATTTTGTCCTTAGCTATGACGTGAAGTTGAAATTGAGTCCAGAATACATCTTTAGAGCAGTCCAATAACATACTCATGATGGTCCATTGCAAATTATTTGAGTTAATTATTATAACATCATAATAACCATATTATGGCATCTTCTTAGTGAAATGTCATTTGGCTCCATTAATTTGAGAGAAAATGACGTTTCTTGTCGTCCGTCACAATGATTCAACTGCTGTTGAGGATTGTTATTGCACGCTATAGTTCCGAAAAATATGTTTATTTTTTTCTTGTAGTTAGACCAATTCTGTATCCGTTTCTTAACAAGATATCTTGCAAATGGGCTAGGTCTGCTTTTTAATCGTTATGAAACATTTATAAAAAGTAATGGGAATTCATAAACATATTTATCATATTCATAACAAACAGAACTGTCAAATTCGATCTGTGTCTACATCTGCTAGTTTGACACTTGTTGGATTGAATTGTTGTGTTCATGAATTTCTGCATTTAGTTTTACTTTTCAATAACTTGATTATAACCTGTTGGTTTTTGTGATGCATAAACTACCAATATAAGACATCGTCTTGTCAAAAGCATGTCATGCAGCGCATCTTTAAAACTTCTTACACGACCTAAAAGATGTTATACAAAAGTCGGTTAATTGCGCTGTTTTGGTCATATATGAGTCTAAAATAAAGTCATATGTTCTAGAAAAATACATGAGTGATATGATAGGCCAATGTTTTGCGATAACATCCTCTCAGCTTTTTCATAACAAAAGAAGTTTTTCATTTCATTTTTAATACTCTTGTATAACATAATTTCGAGATAACTGACCAAAGAGATGTTTTTGGTGTTACTTGGGAAGAGTGATTCTCTATTATATTTCCTCAGGACAAGCAGCAAATAATCGTACATCGAATCACAGTAGGTGTACAATCCATCAGGACGTTGATTTAGCATCCATCCATTTAGCACCAACAAAAGCTCCAAATCCAGTTTGGTGGAACAGTAAGTCTACTTACGAGTCTTTGGCAGAAGAAATATCTGCAAGTACATTAATACTGCAGTGTTGATTTCACATTGGTGGGGTAGAAATCTGCAATAAACGGGTGAGTCATATTTTTTATTTTCTTAATCGATTTGATGTTGATTTGGGATTGTTCCATCGCTACTTTATTCAACTGTTTGACCTTATAGTCACCCTCAACATCTTGTCTATGAATTAAATGGCTAATGTGAATGTTACTGCAACAGTTGAACCTTACCGAAAGGAACACCTTTTGGGGAATGGATGGAACGTTTGGAATTTTATTTAGCGTTAATCAACGTGGCCGTCGAATCGAAAAGGGCTTACTTTGTAACTCTCAGCGGACAAGCAATATTCCAACAAGCAATTTCACCGAGGTGTCCTACGAAGACATGATGAGCAAGTTGCGACACTCAACGGAATCTGACCTTATCCAAAGACTGAAATTCAACAATCACCTACAGCAACCGGATGAGACGGTTGAAGATTTCGTACTATCCGTAAAGCTGCAGGCAGAATTCTGCTCTTTTGGGGATTTTAAAGACTTGGCTATAAGAGATCGGATTTTAGCGGGCGTTAGGGAAAAATCTCTTCGAGAGCGGTTGTTGAATGAAGAAAAGTTTACCCTTGCGACTGCGGAAAAGATAATTGCCACATGGGAGGTGGCAGGTAAAAATGCAAAAAACTTCGGTAATAATAACGATGACCAACAAGGTCTAATTGCTTCCCTAAAGCATACGTCTCCTAAACCCGGATCCACTCTAGCAAAGTTATTGGCAGTTTATGATAAGGCTAATACGAGTAAGGGTGGATGTCAGGCGACTTCACCTAAGCTACAAGTTAGGGAGAGACTTGGGTACAGGCAATACACAAGGAGGTTTGATAACAATATCTTCATGACGCGAAACTGGAGGGATACAGAGAAATCCAAGTCAGGACAATGGAGGCCAAAGCTGAGTTATTCCGACATAACGTGTGATTTCTGCGGAGCAAAGGGACACATCAAGCGGAAATGTTTTAGGCTGAAAAACATGCAGCGGGAATCAGTCAACATGGTCGATACAAACCGTCTACGTCCGAGTACGGAAAGAACCCAAGTAACACCAAAAACATCTCTTTGGTCAGTTATCTCGAAATTATGTTATATAGGAGTATTGAAAATGAAATGAAAAACATCTTTTGTCATGAAAAAGCTGAGAGGATGTTATCGCAAAACATTGGCCTATCATATTACTCATGTATTTTTCTAGAACATATGACTTTATTTTAGCCTCATATATGACCAAAACAGCGCAATTAACCGATTTTTGTATAACATCTTTTAGGTCGTTTGAGAAGTTTTAAAGATGCGCTGCATAACATGCTTTTGACAAGACGATGTCTTATCTTGGTATTTATAGCATCACAAAAACCAACAGGTTATAATCAAGTTATTGAAAAGTAAAACTAAATGCAGAAATTCATGAACACAACAATTCAATCCAACAAGTGTCAAACTAGCAGATGTAGACACAGATCGAATTTGACAGTTCTGTTTGTTATGAATATGATAAATATGTTTATGAATTCCCATTACTTTTTATAAATTTTTCATAACGATTAAAAAGCAGACCTAGCCCATTTGCAAGATATCTTAAGAAACGGATACAGAATTGGTCTAACTACAAGAAAAAAATAAACATATTTTTCGGAACTATAGCGTGCAATAACAATCCTCATCAGCAGTTGAATCATTGTGACGGACGACAAGAAACGTCATTTTCTCTCAAATTAATGCAGCCAAATGACATTTCACTAAAAAGATGCCATAATATGGTTATTATGATGTTATAATAACTAACTCAAATAATTTGCATTGGACCATCATGAATATGTTATTGGACTGCTCTAAAGATGTATTCTGGACTCAATTTCAACTTCACGTCATAGCTATGGACAATATTACAGTGCCTGTTGAAATTTTGATTACAATTATCACTAAAAATTTCGAATGTTGCATTTTTTTGTCGGTGCTTGAGATGATACATTATGAGTAAGAAAGAAAATTGATCGATAATCTAGAAAAAAAAAAATTATGTTTTAAAAATAATTTTAATCGACAGTGTAGACCATGTGTCTAATCCATCATGACGATTTTTGATGATTCCAACAGAGATGTTGAAAACTTGCAAAATGTAGAAGAATTTTCTGTTGTTATTTTAATCTTTAGAACGGGGCATAAATTACGCAGGAGTAAAACAAAAAGTTGCACCATAAAAGCGGCCTCGCATATGATATTTTGTTACACGTTCTGAGCACTAACAATCTTTAGATTTCTAATAATTATTTAATAATTGATTTGGCCAAAAACGATTGTATTTTTTTTACTATGAGTTGTGAATATCAACTCATAAACAAAAAGAATTTTTTCAATCATAACAATCTTTGTTGACTTTTGTGCGTTTGACATTTCTCAAACGAGCATGTCATTTTCATGTATTTCTGCAATGGTTTTTACTTTGAAATTACTTGATTATAACCTATTTATTATTATGATGCTAGAAACTATCAAGATGAAACATCATCATGGTAAACGTATTATTAGTCCTAAATCTGTATATAAAAACTTCTTGTGTGACCTTAACGATGTTTCAAATAGATCGATTTATTGCGCTGTTTTGGTCATATAAGATACCAAAAATAAGTTACGTGTACTAAAAAAATACATGAGATCATGTATTAAAGATGAATTTTTGATCATTACATAACAAGTTGTGTTACTTGGGAAACATCTCGGAACTTTTTAACCGGTTGAGTACGGAGGATTCGGACAGCGACGAAGGAGATAGATACACAGGTGAATTAAAATGCATGGAACTAATGGTTGAAGGTCAAATATTAAAAATGAAGGTAGACTGTGGGTCTTCGGTGTCGGTAATTGCCAGAAATCAATATATCTCGACTTTTAAAACATCGCTTAGCAAATATAACAAACAGTTAATGGTAGTAAATGGCGAAAAACTAAAAATTGTGGTTGAAGCTAAAGTTATGGTGAAATTTAATGGATTGGAAGCCCAGTTACAATTATTGGTACTGGACTGCAACCTAGGAGTGCGACACTCATCCAATCATAGTGGATAAGTTTGATTTATCCATGATTCTTTTAATTTTTCACAATAACTCTCATTAATATAAATATTGTGAAATAATGTCTGCTACTTTCGATTATTCTCGATTTCATCCGATTCGATCGGATTTCATCCGATAAGGTCGTTAGAGTCATGATTTTGATCAATTTTACTTGATCGTGTACGTTCATTATGGCAGCTACGAAAATAAACAGATTTGTTGTTTGATTCTACCAACGCCTATATGGCTTGTTTCAAACAAATTTTAGTATGATTTAAACTGAATCGCTGTTTGAAACAAACAAATTAAATCTGTTGAAACAACAAACATTTCCGTTTAAAATCCCTACATTTTTCCTGAAATTTAATTAATATTCTCGTAGCAGTTCAAACCGGAAAAAATCACTCGTGCAAACTAATTTAACTGCATTTCCATATAGCAGCAAAGTGTCGCATCTAGTGGAGCTGTGAAGAAAATCAGATGCGTCACAATGCAAATATCGAAAAATCGTTTGGTGCTAGTGGGGTTTTCCGGGTTTCAGCCTACAGCTGCGTGTTATAAGAATATAACAAATATTACTAATGGCTGACCCACAATTGATACGTTGCGGATGTGGTTTTTCCATAGATTCTCTGTCAAATGTACGTCAACGCAACGTACGGTGACTTTTAAGGCCAGGCGCCCACTGATGTGGTGAACGTGTGGCATCTGCCAGCATGTCAAAATACCTTGTCGAGGTTCGCATCACGCCACAAGACTTTGATTCGATAATTTGGCCAGGTATGTGATACCACACCACATCGCTGTGGCGTCGAGGTTCGCATCACGCTACAAGACTTTGATTCGATAATTTGGCCAGGTATGTGGTACCACACCACATCGCTGCGCTTTTCGCTACTTTTTTCTGATTAGCCAAGCTGACAGCCAATGTTGCCAATGAACGCTCTAAACAAAATATACTTTAATAAGTTTAACCCACAATAATCGATGAAACTTTGCAAAAATCGACTATATCGAAATATCGGATGAAATCATGCAAAATTGTCGATTTTCTTTCATAGCGATGACCTCAAAACTGGTCGATTGGAAAGAGATGCGAATCGCTTATTACGATTTTGTTCGATGAAATCCGATCATTAGGTTGAAGGAGATTTTTTTAGAATTTTTTAAATTTCATCCGGTTTGGACAAGACATTTTGATTACACATCATTTCTTTTCTAAATCTGAGATAATCCGGAAGAGTCGAGCCCCTAGACTGCAACCATAAGAAGGGTAGAACATGGTTAGATTTTTTTTTCTCCAAATGGCGAAACTTTTTCTCTAGTTCTCTGGAAGTTAACAACATAGTTGTTGCTGCACCCACCGTGAGAAACGATCAGATTGGCACTCAGTGAAGCAACTGGTCATTCCCTTGCAGTCCCGGACGAACAAGACCAACACAGTGCAGCCTCTAACAATAGAGGTGATATCAATAGATAGCTCTGTATTGTTGAAAGGTAAACAAGAACAGTTTGCTGTAGAGAATAAATTAGATTCGTACAATAAAAATTGTTAATTAACCGTAATAAAAGTAAGCATTCTTTGGTATAGCATATTATTAAACTTAAATCTGTTTTAGAAGCGAGCTAGGACGAGTGAAGTTAGAAGCTAGGGTGAAGGAAAGAAAACGTGAATTACACAGAAATGTGAGTAGAATAGAAAATTATGTACAATAGAATGGAATAACATTGAAATATATTTGCAGCTATGAAGTTGCACAGTAAGGCAGCTATCCGGATTTGTGTTCCCCGCCCACGCTTCCCCCAACATTCTTCATAGATTTCTGTTCCTGAGTTGGAAAGAAGTCTAAGTTTGGATCACAACGTTCACCAAGCCGGGAGTAATCAGTTTACGTCGTAATTTGAAGTGCATTATCGCCAATTGCTCGGTGCAGTAGTGGTTCTCCGGAGTTTGTGGATGACCAGCCGTAGTATGGCCACCAACCAAGCGGTTAATAGTCACTGCAAAAAGTGCGATATGGAAGACACGGCAAATATGATCAACTGTGAGCTATGTGGAAGAAAGGAACATGTCGTTTGTGCTGGAGTTTCGGATGAGTTGAACGCCGAGAATTCCACCTGGTGTTGTCGACAGTGTGAAGAGGAGAAAAACATTAGAAACGTTTCGAGATCTGAGCGAAGTACTTCGTCGAGTAGATCGCTTAGGTTGAAACTGGCGTTGGAAGAGCTAGAGGTGCAAAATCGTCTACGCACGATGGAAATTGAAGCTGAAAAGGAGTTTGTGAAGCAAAAGTATGAGTTGCTGAAGCAGTTAGAAGACGAAGACGATCGAGATAGTCGGAGAAGCGTGGTGAGTGGAAAAACCAAACGCGAAAGGCTAGAAAGGTGGTTAACCAAGAACCCTCATGATAACGAGGAAGTCGTAGGAATGCCGTCTGAAGGAAATCCGGCGAAATGGGTGCAGCATGATATCACTCATCAGCCGCTACAGGAGCCCCCTCAAAGTTCATCGACTCCTCAAAATGCGCTTGAAAAGCTTCCTGTATTACCCGCAACTGAGCCGGTCAATCAGCAATCGGTGCCCGTTTCAGCCACAGACCCTACGAATAGTCCAGTCTTGCAAGGAACGATTCTTACGTCCGATGACATGGATATTTCGGTGAACGGAACAATAACGAGTATGTCACTACCACCACTGGCACCAGTCGTGCCAGTTGATGCCCTTGCTTCGAAAGCAGCGATCTGCTTCAGTACGGCGGTCGCGTTCACTTCGAAAAATCTGGCGGAGTCGATTTCTACAGTTCCACATGAAGCGATAAATTCGCGAAGTTTAAACTCTAGCCGTTTTCAACTCGCGCCTGGTCAGCAAGTTCCGGCGGCACCGATTCTGAAAACGAGCAGCACATTACCGTATAATTTGCAGTTGGAAAATAGACAACAAACAACTGTACGAACAGGATTCTCGGAGGTCCCTCTTGTGGTACCAAACGGTACGATGCGAAGTTCTATCAATACTAGAAGGAATATGGACCAGTATTTTGCAGAGCCTTATGCCTCAAACATCGGATTTCAGCCCCAAAATCAACGAAACGCTGTTTCAATTCCTGTACAAGCGACTGAATCAATACATCCCTGGATGCCGTACTGAAATGTTGCCCAACGAGTCAACTGTGAGCCACCATTATTGGGAACATATGTTGCGCCGCAGGTAAATTACGCCTACTTTAATTCACAGTTCTGTCACGAACTAGGAAATGCGCTTCCAGCATCTATATATTCGTCGACAACACAGACGTTGCCTTCACTACAGGCACAGGAACAATCTCCAGTAGTGCAGCAAGCTCCGCCATACATGGTTGCACCACCACAGGCGTCAGCGACTTGGTCGCCTCAGCAGTCAAGCTCAACAGTACAACCCGTGATCCGGTTTTGCTCTCCGATCGTAGCACAATCCGGGGTTCAGAATATAAACACTGGACCGAATATCGAAAATAGTGGTCAAATATCAACAGTAGAAAAATCACCATCCAGTAGCATCACGCGTTAGGTCTCCATCGACAGCACAATCGTTTGCGGATCGTACTCCGTTCCCGTCTCGAATTAACAGTAATGTAAATCGACAGATAGGACCCACACCATCACAGATTGCAGCTCGACAGGTCATCTCGCGAGATTTGCCAACGTTTTCGGGAAACCCAGAAGCCAATATTTCACAGTTCATTCCAAAACTCAACGAATACTTGTGGTACAGTGATGCCGAAAATTTAGCGCGCCTGCAACGTTGTCTTAAGGGATCTGCACTGGAGGCAGTTAGGAGTCGACTGCTTCTACCAGCGTCAGTGCCTCACGTGATCGAGACACTCTACAAACTGTACGGTAATCCCGAAAATCTTATTAATTCGTTGTTGAAGAAAGTACTCAATGCGTCTTCGCCAAAATCGGACAATTTGCATTCCATAATTACGTTCGGATTGGCTGTTCAAAACTTGGTAGACCATATCATCATATCAGAACAGGATTCCCATCTCGCCAATCCCATGCTCATGCAGGAACTCGTCGAAAAACTGCCAACATCGTTGAAGTTGCAGTGGGGAAGTTTCAAACGCCAACGCGTCGGTGCGAATCTCACCACTTTTAATGAATTCATGGTGGAGTTGGTGGATCTGGCTTCAGATCTTACGTTAAACATGGAGGCTACAAGTACAACGAAGCAACACAAGCAGGAGGGAAGCAAACACAAGGAAAAATTATTTGTGCATTCTCACGAAGTACACAGTTAATAAAATTTTGTAATTTTCAATTGATTTATATGCACATAATTGGAGCATTGAAAAAGATTGAAAATTATATTCGAAAAAATATTACACGAGGTGAAAATTACATGAGACTTTATTTTTAATATAATTGAAAACACCTCATGTAATTTTCAACTCAAGTGAATTAATCCATTATTGGTTTGAAATCAAATTAATTTTGCAAATAATTATTTGCTCATACTGTATACTGCTATTCGAGATCAAATCAGGATACCAAAGTCCGATTGTTCAAAAACCCGCATGCAAACCACCAATTAGTAATCGAATTCGGTCTCGCCAATTTTCATTTTCTTAGCGGCATAACCTCATTCTTGCTGATCTCCCTTTTCAAAATAACACTTCAGTTCTTGTGACAGTAGCAGTTTCACAATAGTATTAGATTTTTATTATCGCAATGATCTATGAAGCGGATTTACTTTTTATTTGAAAACAATTATAATGTAGCATCTACGCTGAAATTTCTGCTCACTCTGTTTGGTGTTGTTGATCGAATGACAGCTAATAGGATGATGTAACAAAAGAAGCGGGTGCCATGGTGTATTGGCGGTTTAAGTGAACAAACATTTGGAATTGCACGTTCATGTAAACTTCCATTTTTATAAATTGAAAATGCAGAGAGCTTTAATTATTTTTTTTATCGCGGCTGATACATACTTTGCGGTGCAAATTTCTTTTATAATACATGTGTTTTCAAATATTTTTGAATGCTCAGTTCATGTGCATGAATTTCAATTGAAAGTTCAACCATTTTAAGGGAGTACATTGATGTATTTTTCAAAATGCTTCAGTTTACATTAAGTGTAACTTTCATTATTTTTTGCTGTGTAGTAAGCAGAGCTGAGAAGAAGCAGGAGCCCGAACAAGGTGAAACGGCCAGGTCCTGTTCAAACTGTGGAGACAGTAGCCACCAGATTCTGCAGTGTACAAGCTTCAAGATAATGAACACCGAAGAAAGGTGGAAGGCAATTCGGCAGAAGAATCTCTGTCGTGGTTGTCTCATTCCGCATCGTAAGTGGCCATGCCGATCCAAGAAAGAATGCGGTATAGACGGTTGTAAAGGTAAACATCATCGGTTGCTCCATGAGCCGCAGAGAACACAGTCGCAGCAAACTACGTCCACCAGAACAGCAAATCAGGGAAGCAATGTCGCCCACCAAAATCATCACTATGAACAGTCGTATTCTCTTTTTCGCTACGTGCCGATTATCGTTTTTGGAAATGGAAAGCATGTGAATATTTTCGCCTTCTTAGATGAGGGATCCAGTACCACGATGATCGAGACAGGTGTGAGAGATCAGCTGGGAATCGATGGACCAACAGAATCTCTTTGGCTCACGTGGACTGGGAAAATTACGAGAGAAGAAAAGGAATCTCAGATCATCAGTATCGCGGTTGCAGGGACCGGGATGAAAATGAAGTTTTCGATTGGAAATGTGCGCACTGTACAGGAATTGAAGCTTCCCGCGCAATCGTTCTACTATGAATCCATGGCGGGACAATATCCTCACCTGAAGGGACTGCCCATCACAAGCTATGAGAATGCGATGCCACGTATGATCATAGGTATTGAGCATGTTCGTTTACTGACTTCGCTAAAGTTGCGCGAAGGGCGTGGTGAGGGTCCAGTAGCGGTAAAAACTCGGCTTGGCTGGTGTGTATATGGCAGACAGTCAGAGAAAGAGTGTAATTGATTCCTTGTCGAACGTTCGAGTGTGCAAGTCATATCTCAGTTAGCTCCGCAATCGAAATACGTTTTGGTTTTTTGGTTTTTTGGTTTTTTTTCCCACGATCGTGGTTTTTTTTTTCTCTGCACTAAGGCTAGTGTAGCAGCCGGTTAAATAGTGCCACAGTGCGACGTTCGGACGAAGGAAGTGGCCTTTACAGGCGAGCCTTGTGAAGGACCATCCAACGACCCGTAATCGACACCGAAAGGGAGAAGAATTTTGTTCTCCCCTACGGCGGCTATCACCATCACCATCATCATCATCATCATCACATCTCGTCATCACCGCACCATTCCATCGCGTCGATCGAGGATTTGTTCCTCACGCACCCGGAGGCTTTGTGCAGACCGATACCTAGCAGCCGCATCATACCAAAGTGTAACAATAGGTAAACATTTCTTTTTGTTTCCACTTTGCTCCACTACTCTCTGACGATAGAGGACAATCCCCCTTGCAGGCAGAAGTACCTCACCGGTAAAAATTATCTCATATATTAATCTAAAAATTTTTTTTTTTTTCATTTTTTTTCTTGTATATATTTTATTATTTTTTCTTGGGTTTGAAATTTTTCTTGTTGATTAATCCTCCCAGATAACAGGAAACCTTTCTTAAAATTTATTAGTATTCTATAAGTTTTTTTTTTGGTTAATTATTGGTTAATTTTTTTGGTTGATTAATCCACCTATAAGTGGATCTCGTTTTCTTAATTTTTGATTTTTTTTTTCTCTCTGTGATAGGAGCTGTGTATGTGGATTTTTTTTGAGCATGTTTTAGGAAAATATAATCGCATTAAGTAAACAAATAACTAATTCACGTGTAAGTTACGAACATTCTTATTGTGTCCTACATTTTTATATTATATTTCTTAGTAAATTTTGATTTTTTTTTCCCTGATTTTGAATTGAGCACAATTATTTAATTATCCTCGTGGGCGTTCTAAGTCCCCACGATGGATGAAAATAATCCGAGCCGGGGCTCGGAGGAGTTTGATTGTTCGGATGATGATATTCCTCCCATTCTGTTACCTTTTCCCCATTTACCATTAATGGAGACCGAAAAAGGTTCGGAGCCAACACCAACTACAGCACCCTCTGGTTCATCCTCCTCCGAGCTTCCCCGCCGGAAAGCTTATCCAGCCGGATCTAAAGGTCCTTTTCTGGTTTTTTTCCGGCCCAAAAGTAAACCTTTGAACAAATTTCAAATAGAAAAAGATCTGGCAAAGTCATTTCGGAGCATTCAAGATATAACCTCTCCCAGTCGCAGTAAGCTTCGCATCACTCTAAGTGATCGTGAAGAAGCTAACAGGATTGTCGCCTCAGAGCTTTTTTCTCTAGAATACCACGTGTATCTTCCCTCGCACGTAGTAGAAATAGCCGGAGTGGTCACCGAACCGTTTTTGACGTGCGCTGACATCAACTCCCATGGAACTGGTGGGTTCAAAAATCGTGCCGTTCCATCAGTTCAGGTACTTGATGTCAGGCAAATGAACCATGTGTCATCCGATGGCACCAAAAAGCCCTCAAACTCGTTTCGTGTAATCTTTTCTGGAGCTGCCCTGCCGAATTTCCTCGTGTTGGGGAAGCTTCGTTTACCTGTTCGCCTCTATGTACCGACGGTCATGCACTGTGACAATTGCCAGCAGTTGGGTCATACTGCACCTTACTGCTGTAACAAAGCACGATGCGGCAAATGCGGTGAGCAACATGTGGAGGGTCCCTGCAGGACGGACCCCAAGTGTATATGCTGTGGGGAAGCTCCACATGATCTCGCTGTATGCCCGAAGTATATAGAGCGGGAAAAACACCAAATTCGTTCGCTGCAGCAACGGTCGAAGCGGTCTTATGCAGAGATGCTTAAAAAGATCCCACCGGCCGCTGCTCCACCAGCCCAAGCAGACAACAATATATTCTCTTCCCTGCCCATAGATGATCAGGGCTCAGACTTTGAGGATGCTGAGGAGTACTCTGTTGTTCAGACGGGAGCGAAGAGAAAGCGCGCTACAGCAAGACGTCAACGGCACCGTCAGCAAGCATCTCTGAACGCGCTGACTGTAGAACAGGCTTCCCACCCTCCTCTGAACAATTTAAGAAGTGGTGGCAATACAAAAAAAGTTTCTCCTCCAGGTTTTAAACCACTGGCTGGTGACTTTCCGCCACTTCCGGGAACATCTAAAACCCCAGTTGTTCCAGTTTTTTTGCCCAGAACGCCAACTACCAAGGCATCCGGAATCTCGACCGTGTCAAGTCGAAGACTCCGAAAAAATGTCTCTTTCTGGGATTGTGGAATTCATCTTCACCATTTTCGAGGTCTCACTGACAACGAGGAACCTCATCAACATGATCCTTACATTTGTAAAACCTCTTCTAAAGAAACTGTCTTCAAAATGGCCTCTTCTTGATTCAATCATATCTTTCGATGGATAATTTATCCAATGAGGTCGGGGATATGATCGAAGCACTACAATGGAACAGTAGAAGTATTCTAAAAAATTTGGACGCTTTTAAGTTTTTAGTTCACAAATCGCATTGTGACGTATTTGCTCTCTGTGAAACATGGCTCTCTTCTGATAAAGATTTCTCTTTCCACGATTTTAACATTATTCGGCAGGATCGAGGGGACTCATATGGAGGGGTGCTATTGGGGATTAATAAGCTCCACTCCTTTATAGAATTGATCTCCCCTCGATGACAGGCCCTGAAGTAGTCGCATGCCAAGTGACTATTCGAGGCAAAAGTTTTAGTATAGCCAGCATATACCTGCCGCCGAATACGGCAATATCCCGCAGGGATCTTTCGACTATTTGCCTCGCAATGCCAGAGCCACGGTTGATATTAGGAGATTTTAATTCTCACGGTACAGCCTGGGGGTCACCATACAACGACAACCGTTCTGCATTGATACTAGACCTCATGGACTACTTCAACTTGACTATTTTGAATACTGGGGAAGTAACACGCGTGGCTCCACCTCCAAACCCTGGAAGCAAATTAGACCTCTCAATCTGTTCGAATTCACTATCATTGGATTGCACGTGGAAAGTGATTCAAGATCCCCATGGTAGTGATCACCTGCCTATCAAAATTTCAATCACCAATGGTTCGTGTCAATCTCGCTCGATCGACATTGCGTACGACCTCACGAAATGCATAGACTGGGGTAAATTCGCTGAAGCGATCATCGATGGCGAGCAATCGGTCGAAGTCCTTCCTCCGTTGGAAGAGTATCGGTTTTTATCCGGGTTAATCCTCAACTGTGCGATCGACGCACAGCGCAGACCGGTACCAGGATCAACAATTCGTCGACGTTCGCCCACTCCGTGGTGGGACGACGAATGTACTGAAGTCTACCGTGAAAAATCCGTCGCGTTTAAAGCATATCGGAAGCGCGGTTCGCGAGATAACTACGAGCGGTACATTGCCCTTGAGCGTAAGTTTAAGAGCCTCGCCAAAGCCAAGAAACGCGGATATTGGCGTCACTTCGTCGAAGGGCTATCGCGTGAGACGTCGATGAGAACTCTTTGGACCGTCGGGAGAAGAATGCGAAATGCGTCGTCGGTGAATGAAGGCAAGGAAAGCTCTTCCCGGTGGGTCTACGCGTTCGCTAAGAAAGTGTGCCCAGATTCGGTTCCGGTGCAACGAATTACTCGCGATACTCAAACCAATCGTAGTGAATTGGATGCGCCCTTTTCTATGCTTGAATTCTCTCTTGCTCTTCTTTCATGCAATAATTCTGCGCCAGGAATGGATAAAATCAAGTTTAACTTGTTGAAAAACCTCCCAGACGTCGTAAAGAGGCGCTTGCTGAACTTATTTAATCAGTTCCTGGAGAGCAATATTGTTCCGGATGAATGGAGGCAGGTTAGAGTTATAGCTATACAAAAACCCGGGAAAGCCGCGTCGGATTACAACTCTTATCGTCCAATTGCGATGTTGTCGTGTATACGGAAGCTGCTAGAGAAGATGATTCTCCATCGGCTCGACAAATGGATTGAATCTAATGGCTTTCTATCTCATACTCAATTTGGTTTCCGCAGAGGCAAAGGAACGAGCGATTGTCTTGCGCTGCTTTCAACGGAAATACAGCTGGCCTATGCCCAAAATGAGCAAATGGGTTCAGTTTTCATGGATATTAAGGGGGCTTTTGATTCAGTTTGTGTAGACGTCCTTTCAGACAAATTCCACGAGTGTGGCCTTTCACCATTACTAAACAACTATTTGTACAATTTGTTGTCTGAGAAACATATGAGCTTTTCTCATGGGTCTTCGACAACTTCACGAATTAGCTACAAGGGTCTCCCCAGGGCTCTTGTTTAAGCCCCCTTTTTATAATTTTTATGTCAGAGACATCGATAGCTGCCTCATGGAAAATTGCACGCTAAGACAGCTTGCGGATGACGCCGTTGTTTCAATTGTAGGACCAGGGGCGAACAACTTGCAGGGACCGTTGCAGGATACTCTAGACAATTTGTCTACCTGGGCTGTAAAGCTGGGTATCGAATTCTCTCCGGAGAAAACTGAGTTAGTTGTTTTTTCTAGGAAGCGTGAACCAGCACAAATACCGCTTCAACTCATGGGTAAAACAATTGCTCAAAGTTTGTCTTATAAATACCTAGGGGTCTGGTTCGATTCTAAATGCACCTGGGGAAAGCACGTTAAGTATCTGATTCAGAAATGCCAGCAGCGAATAAACTTCATGCGTACTATCACCGGAACATGGTGGGGAGCCCACCCGGAAGATCTGATAAAGCTGTATCGTACAACAATTCTGTCGGTTCTCGAGTACGGTAGTTTCTGTTTTCAATCCGCCGCGAAAACTCATATTCTGAAGCTGCAGCGAATCCAGTACCGTTGTCTTCGTATCGCGTTAGGCTGCATGAACTCAACTCATACTATGAGTCTAGAGGTATTAGCAGGAGTTCTTCCTTTATCAGATCGTTTTGTGGAGCTATCGTTCCGGTTCCTCATCCGCTGTGAGGTGTTAAATCCATTGGTAATTGAAAATTTTGAAAAGCTAATCGAACGAAATCCTCAAACTAAGTTTATGACACTGTACTATTGGTATATGACTCTGGAGGTGAGCCCTTCTTCGAATGTTCCTAATCGTGATTACTCCCAAGACTTTTCTAGTTCTACTGTAGTTTTTGATCTGACCATGAAGCAAGAAGCTCGCGGAATACCAGATCCACTCCGTTCGGAGTACATTCCATTAATTTTTGCAAGTAAGTTTGGCCATATCAGATGTGACAGGAAGTTTTACACCGACGGGTCAAAAACAAATGATTCCACTGGATTTGGTGTTTTTAACGAAATTCATAGCGCCTCCTTCAAACTACAAAATCCTTGCTCCGTATACGTCGCAGAGCTGGCGGCTATACACTATGCATTAGAGCAAATTGCCTCTCTTCCCTCTGATCAATTTTTCATTTTTACGGATAGTCTCAGCTCACTTCAGGCTATTCGTTCGAGGAGGCCAGCAAAGCACTCACCGTATTTCGTTAGCAAAATACGATCTCTTTTGAGTGCTCTATCAATCAATTCCTACACCATCACCTTGGTTTGGGTCCCTTCTCATTGCTCCATTCCGGGTAATGAGAAAGCGGACTCACTTGCCAAGGTGGGCGCTATGACAGGCGATATTTATGATCGACAAATCGCCTTCAACGAATTTTTGCTATTTCCCGTCAACAGGCCTTGATCAGCTGGCAACAAAAATGGGATGCAGGGGATCTGGGCAGATGGTTACATTCTATTCTCCCACAGGTATCGAAAAATCGTGGTTCAGAGGGTTGGATATTAGCCGGGATTTTATCAAGGTAATGTGTCGTCTAATGTCCAATCACTACTCGCTAGGCTCGCATTTCTATCGAATAGGGCTCTCAGACACCAATCAATGCGGCTGTGGTGCAGGTTATCAGGACATCAACCATGTTGTCTGGTATTGCCTCGATTTTGAAATTGCCAGATCTGATCTTTGCGCATCCCTACGGGCCCGAGGGAAACCAGAGAAGGAAGATATCAGAGATGTGCTGGGTAAGCTGGACTTGGACTATATGGGGCTAATTTACAAGTTCTTGAAACAAATAGATGTATTCGTTTGATCCTCTCTTAGCTGTCGTTTTAACATGTCCACCTCGCCCCCTCCCCCGTAATACCGCTTCCGTTGTATCGTTACAGCTTAACGCAACGCAACATCTACGCCAGACCAACAGCAACAATTTCGCATCGCCAACCTCCCGTTGAAAACTAACGTTAAGATTCCTACTTCCCCATTCCTACCCGAATTATTGTAATCCCTAACCTCGACCAAGTCGCGAGTTTTTCGGCTTTCCCAAATTAACATAGTTAGTAAGTTATTGCCATTATAAAAATGAAAAAGAAGTCGGCTCCGTTATGCCTATGGCACTTGAGCCTCTCAAATAAACGAGTAAGTTAAAAAAATAAATAAAAAAAAAGAGTGTACAGTTGAGCGAGTGAACTTCCATCACACTGATACGTTCAGTAATCGTGCCATACACGATGCCATGAAGCAGTTTTTTCTCGTAGAGGAAAGTACGGTGACGAAGAAAATGGAAGCTGAAGAGGACAAGAGAGCGCAGCTATTACTGGAGCAAACAACTGTACGAAAAGGCAGTCGGTTTGAAACCGGTCTTCTCTGGAAGATCGATGATCCCTCACTTCCAAACAGCTTCCCTATGGCGATGCAAAGGCTCAAATCGTTGGAAAGAAAGCTAACGCGAGATTGTGGACTGCGACAGCGAGTAAAGCAACAAATTGACGGTTATTTGGAGAAGAATTACGCTCATAAAGCTTCCAAGAAGGAACTGGAAGAGACTGCTACGAACCACGCTTGGTATCTTCCGTTGGGTGTAGTGGAAAACCCAAAGAAACCTGGCAAAACTCGCTTGATATGGGACGCTGCAGGTGTCCAAGTGCAAGGTGTAGCGCTCAACGATCTGCTACTAAAAGGGCCTGATCTCCTCAATTCGTTGTCGGCCATCCTCATGCGATTTAGACAGCACAACATTGCAATTTGTGGTGACATAGCTGAAATGTTCCACCAAATTCGAATAAAAGAAGATGACAAGCAACTTCAGCGCTTTCTTTGGCGAGACGATCCAAACGACGAGGTGCAGGTTTATGTTATGGATGTTGCCACCTTCGGAGCCACCTGTTCTCCATGCACAGCGCAATACGTAAAAAATCGGAACGCTCTCGAGTTCATCGAATCGCATCCACGAGCAGTAGAAGGGATCATCAAAAACCACTACGTGGATGATTTCCTGGACAGCGTGGAAACTGAAGAAGAGACAGTGGATTTGCTCAGTACCGTCAAAACGATTCATGCAGCAGCGGGATTTCGCATCGGGAAGTTTCAGTCGAACTCCTCGACGGTATTGAATCATCTTAGTGAACCGATGCAATCTGAAGTCAAATCAATGAATCTGGATAAACAGAGTGGAACTGAGCGAGTACTGGGCATGGTTTGGTCGGCGACAGCAGACGTATTCAGTTTCGATACGGCGGTATCACCGAACATGCAAGAGTTAGTTAAGAGAGGTACGGTTCCGACGAAGCGTCAAGTTTTGCGAGCGGTGATGACTTTATTCGATCCGCTTGGCTTGATAGCGCATTACGTGGTGCATGGAAAAATTCTGATGCAGGAGATTTGGAGATCAGGAACCGAATGGGATGAAGCAATAGCTGCACATCTCCACGACATCTGGTACTGTTGGATCGAGCTTCTCAACCAGTTAAGTGAAGCGAAAGTACCACGATGTTTCTTCAGTGGAGAGAAACTTCGGGATCTTCAGTTCCATATATTTGTAGACGCAAGTGAGATGGCATACGCAGCAGTGGCGTACCTGCGGCTGGAAACAGGAACCGAGCGAAAATGTGCGTTAGTTGCCGCTAAAACTAAAGTGTCGCCTCTGAAGCCATTGTGGATCCCGCGACTAGAGCTACAGGCGGCAATGCAAGGCGCACGTCTCGCGCAAAACATCGGCACTTCGTTGACTCTGTCGATGCAACGACGTTATTTCTGGTCCGATTCTTCAACAGTTCTTTCTTGGCTGCGATCGGAAAGTCGCCGTTATCATCAGTTTGTGGAGTTTCGAGTCGCTGAAATCCTCTCTTTGACGTGCATCGACGATTGGCGATACGTCCCAACCAAGTTAAACGTTGCTGACGAAGCAACGAAGTGGGGCAGTGGACCTAGCTTCCACCCAGATCAGCGATGGTTCCAGGGCCCAGAGTTCCTATATAAAGCAGAAGAGGCATGGCCAATGAAGGAAAAGGAAAAAAACGCAAAAAACGAAACATCTGAAGAACTCAGATCAATGTTTCTTCACCAGAACAAAATCATGGAGAACATGTTCGATCTAACGCGTTTCTCCAACTGGAACCGGTTGCTCAGGACGGCTGCGTACGTAGTCCGTGCTATATCAGTATTCAAGAAACAACGCATCACACGCAGTGACTACCGAATCCTGCAAAAAGATGAATTTGCGAAAGCAGAATCGGGAATAATGCGACAAATTCAGGCTGAAGCATACCCAGATGAAGTCGCTATATTGAGTAGTAGCAGCGGGGAGCAGACTCTATCTGAGTCCAGCCCATTATATACTCTGTCACCTTTCATAGACAACGAAGGCGTGATACGCATGTGTAGTCGCACGGAAGAAGCACCGAACATCACTTATGAAACGAGGTATCCGGTAATTCTCCCAAAGAACCACCCTGGTACTACACTGCTGTTAGACAGTTTTCATCGGAAGTATCTACATGCAAACGGAGAAATGGTACACAACGAAATTCGTCAACGATACTACATATCTGGACTCCGAACTGCAATCCGACGAGTTGCACGTGATTGTCAGCTCTGCAAGGTGAAAAAGGCAATCCCTCGTCCTCCAATGATGGCCTCACTTCCCAGAGTTCGGCTTACGCCATTCATTCGACCATTTACCTTTTTGGGAGTCGATTATCCATCTCGAAGCCGTACACAGCCTGTCTACAGATTCATGCGTGATGGCGTTCCGTAGATTCGTGGCAAGAAGAGGAGCCCCAGTTGAAGTTTATTCTGACAATGCTACAAATTTCGTCGGAGCTAGCCGTCAGCTGGCCGGAGAAATCCGAGCTATCAATGAAGAATGTGCAGCCACTTTCACAAATGCAGAAACTACGTGGAGATTCAACGTGCCTGCTGCACCACATATGGGAGGCCCATGGGAGAGGATGGTCAGATCGGTGAAAACAGGAATGAAGGCTATCACTGAATCGACCCGACACCCGAGCGACGAGGTACTGCAGACTATACTATTAGAAGTGGAAGCCATGGTGAATACTCGTCCGCTGACGTATGTTCCATTAGAATCGGCGGAGCAGGAAGCGCTCACGCCGAATCATTTTTTGATGTACGGATCCGGTGGCATAAAACAACCTGCTACTCTGCCAGTGGATTGTGGATCCGCTTTGCGAAGCGGGCACAAGTTTGCGCAAAGACTACACAGAAAAAAATCTTGTTGTAAAAACTACCATTTTACCCGACTATGCCTATCTTTAAAACTACCATGAAATTTCAGTCCAATTTACTACGTTTATGGTAAAACCTTCAACATTTGTGCTATATTTGACAGACCTCATATTGATATCAACCGCACCATGGTTGATCTAATCGTAGGCATGGTAAAATCAAACGCATTTATTGTCAGCTGAAAATTGTTGGTGATTGCGCTTAATTTAACCCACGAAATGGTAGTTTCTACTGCGGCTTTTTTTTGCGTGTAGTAGATGGTTTTTGGCAAAGATGTGTTCGGGAATACCTTCCGATGCTATGCAGGAGATCAAAGTGGTTTGATTCCGTAAAGCAGATACAGCCAGGAGACGTAGTCATTGTAATGGACGAAAAGGTAAAGAGTTCGTGGATGAAAGGTCGCGTGCTGGACATAATCAAAGGCAGAGGAGGTCACGTGCGAAGCGCCAAAGTCCAGACATCTAAGGGCGTATTTTCAAGACCTGTGGTGAAATTGGCAGTTCTGGACGTGAAGAAGGTCGGCGAAGAGGATCTGGAAAAGGATGCTACGGATACGACAGTTGCTCACGGGGAAGGGGATGTTGCTGCACCCACCGTGAGAAACGATCAGATTGGCACTCAGTGAAGCAACTGGTCATTCCCTTGCAGTCCCGGACGAACAAGACCAACACAGTGCAGCCTCTAACAATAGAGGTGATATCAATAGATAGCTCAGTATTGTTAAAAGGTAAACAAGAACAGTTTGCTGTAGAGAATAAATTAGATTCCTACAATAAAAATTTGTTAATTAACCGTAATAAAAGTAAGCATTCTTTGGTATAGCATATTATTAAACTTAAATCTGTTTTAGAAGCGAGCTAGGACGAGTGAAGTTAGAAGCTAGGGTGAAGGAAAGAAAACGTGAATTACACAGAAATGTGAGTAGAATAGAAAATTATGTACAATACAATGGAATAACATTGAAATATATTTGCAGCTATGAAGTTGCACAGTAAGGCAGCTATCCGGATTTGTGTTCCCCGCCCACGCTTCCCCCAACAATAGTTAAGAGATGTGTCATGGCGAACATTGATGAAATGAGAAGAAAATTTGCGAATATATTTATCAAGGATTTTTTAAACACCGATCAAGGGCTTTGAGGCGGAATTGGTTTTATAATCAGACGTTTCCATTTTTAGAAAAGTGTATGATGTTCCATACAGATTAAAGGATAAAGTTATGACTTATTTAGATAAACTGAAGAGGGAGAAGGGAATTACAACTATAAAGACCAGCGAGTGGGCTTCTCCAGTAGTGATTGTGATGAAAAATAACAATGAGATAAGATTGGTAATTGACTGCAAAGCATCAATAAATAAGGTTATTATTCCAAACTCGTATCCTCTTCCCGTTGCACAAGATGTATTTGCTAGGTTGGCTGGATGTAAGGTATTTTGTGCTTTAGATTTAGAGGGAGCATATACTCAGTTGGCTCTGACAGAGAGATCCAAACATTTCATGACTATCAACACTATAAAAGGTTTGTACACGTATAATAGATTGCCCCACACTGAAAACAGCCACATAGAAATCGTTACTATTTTATTGGTTTAAAATAAAAACCAAATACCACTAAATTTCGGTAGAAAGAATGATGCATTTGAAATAACTACTATGTTTGTTATTTTTACCATGCACCGGAAAATCTTTCAAATGGTACGGGTAACTATGTTGTCGAGTATAAACAAAAATAAAAACTAAAAAAAACAACGACGTTGCCAAATGTAGTCGTTGAAAACATAATTGTAATGAATTATACTATTATACCGTTCATGGTATTATCAACAATATTTATGTAGTAACTTCTACTACAATTCTTAATAAGAATTCGAAATTTTGGCTCCTTTTGCGTATTTCAACCAAATAAAATTGTTCATACAGAATATAGGAACAATTTTATTCAATTAGAAAAAGAACAAAAACCTGTAATAATTTTTTTTTTCAAATATTGGTGTGATTTATTTGATACAATTTTACTTATTTCTATATAATGCTTATTATGGTTCTAGTCACATAAAAAACTTCTTCAATCTTACATAATGATTATTCCTAGTCGGGTATTTTCATCACTACGACCATTTTTTTTTTTTTTTTTAGATCTGTACATAATGATTATTCCCTAATTTATAAAGATGAACAGGTGGTACATCAAACTGATTTACATCCATTATGAAGAATTTAGATTGTGGAGATAACACTTGAAATGATCCAAATGGTTAACATATCCTTTTACATTCCACTGCTCGCATGCAACAAATAAAAGATCATCCTTCACCAACAGATTCTTAATTTCAAATACCTGTACATTCCTAATATTTAGTTTAGAAATCGTAAGAAAATAACCTACCCTATATTCAGTTGCCTTATACGACACAAATTCGGAAGCATAGGAGCTGGAAGTTAATAATTCGCTAGTCAATTCAAGTTCTGGAAAATATGGTAAACTTATTAGCTTCAATTTAACCGCTTTTTTCAATTCTAATCGCTCTTGAAAGTGAGAATTACAGTTGATATTTTTTGTTCCTGTTATGGAATCTGTCGTACAAGAGTCCTGAACGGTGTTTCTTTTTGGCTGTGAAGTCACGTGGGTTGTAGTACGTTTCCTGAAATAGTCAAAAGATTAGAACATGCATAGTGTGTCGTTTGTTGCAAAATTACAGCTATCTCAGATGGGAATCGTGCAGCAATCAATTGTGCGAAACGTTGCATGTCGGCGAGGATAAAGTAGTCATCGTTAGGAATATAGTAGTCGACTACAGTATGGGCCAAAAAGCGCTTGTGTTCAACATTTAGTCTGTGATTAGCAACGTAGTATTGGGTGACAATTTTACCCTTCTCGTTTCGTTGCAATATGTCAAGAAACAAATTGTTTGTCACAGTTGTAGGGAGCAATTTTCGTTTGGATGATCCTGCCTGAACAGTGTAGATATTTTCTGGTTGAGAACTCGACAAAAATAATTCGTTCGGCTGATTGCTGGAAGCGAGGCTGGAAGATGGTTGCATCGGTCTAAATAAGACGCTCTCTTCCCAATTTCCAGCTTATAACGCAATGAATGTTTGTGTCCAGTCCATTTTATTACCGAAAACACATCGTTCAATGTTTTCTCGTCAAGGGCTCTCAAATACGACAAGGTTATTCCGTGGTCTGAAATCAAGCGTATTACAAATTGCCAGTACAATAATTGTTTTTTTTTTAAACTTACTAATTAGGATGGCATAAACACTCGGATCCAGATTCCAATCCTCCACCAGAAGACTGCGGAGCTCTGGTATTTCGTCAGCGTCTAAACGAAAAATAAAATGTTATTCCTTTGTTTGTATTTATGTATTCTTATCGAGGTTCTTACCGTTGATGAGCCCACATCGGCAATAATATCGTCGACAACTTCAATTTTTTCTTCTGCCATTATCTACAACTTTATTTAAAACATCGTTACCGCTGATGCGCACTCGTCAACTGCTCTTTTTTTAAAATGGCGGTCAGGCAAGAATCTTCAGTTGTCAGTTAGCCATAATATAGTAAAACATTTATTGTTAATGTGACAGTTTCTGTTGATATTACCATGCGCTGGTGGCAATATGGTAAATTTGAAGTTATTGTCAACCATGAATGTTTTTAGTGGTATAATGCTCAATTTCAAGGGGCACATGGTAGTTTTGATGAATTCATAGTCGTTATGAAACACATTTTGGTAGATTCTACTATGAACTGCCATAGTAACATCAAACACATTTGCATGGTATGCAGTACTGCAATATTTTTATCAGTGCAGGGAGCCTCATCAAGTGCTTCTATTTTTCAAGGGGTCATGGACAAGGTTCTAAAGGGTATAGATAATGTAGACTGCTACTTGGATGATGTGCTTATTGCGGGTAAAAACATGGAGAAATGTAAGGGCAAGTTGTATCTGGTGTTACAAAGATTGGCCGAGGAAAAATGTAAGTTTTTTGTAAATAGTTTGAACTATTTGGGACATGTCATAAGTGAAAAGGGGCTGTTACCATGTAATAGCAAAATTGCAACATTACAGAATGCCAAAGCACCTAAAACCGTGACGGAGTTGACGTCCTTTTTGGGGCTGATAAACTACTACAACAAGTTCATTCCCCATTTATCGACAAAATTACGCTATTTGTACAATTTATTGAAAAATGGGGTTAAATTTGTTTGGGATGTAAATTGTAGCAAAGCGTTTAACGAAAGTAAGAAGTCAAAAGAGCTACTCAGTTTTTAGAGCCTTACGACCCAAGGAAACCAATTATCGTCGTATCGGATGCTTCAGGATACGGACTTGGGGGAGTAATAGCACATGTGGTTGACAACGTAGAAAAACCTATACATCATTTTCGCTAAACAAGGCACAACAATCTTATCCAATTCTACATTTGGAGGCACTTGCCTTGGTATCCACTATTAAAAAGTTCCACAAATACCTCTATGGACCACTATGGAGTTCACGGTGTTTACTGACCATTAACCGTTGGTAGGCATTTTTGGTAAAAACGGTAACCATTCAATCTATGTTACAAGGCTCCAAAGACATACTTTAGAATTATCCATCTTCGATTTTAATATACAGTACAGACCGTCAGGTAAAATGGGAATTTTTGTTCGCGGTTCCCATTAGAACAGATGGTTCCAAGTGAATATGAGATAGAGCACATAAGGAGCATCAACTTCAGTAAAGACTTGCCGATTGATTTCAAGATGGTTGAAAACGTGACAAAGGAAGATGAGTTTTTACGAAAGATAATTTTTTTATGAAGAATTGTTGGCCAACAAAGGTTGAAAAACATTTTATTGATGTTTTCCAATCAGCAAGATCTGGAACTAGTATACGAATGCTTGCTTTACCAGGATAGGGTAATAATACCGCGGTCAATGCAAGGTGATATTTTAAGACTCTTACATGCCAACCACTCCGGAATGGTTTAAATGAAGCAGTTGGCTAGGTGCACTGTGTACTGGTTTGGCATCAACAAAGACATGGAAAAGTTTGTTTCTGGTTGCGATATTTGTAACAGTATGGCTATTGTCAATAAGACAAAAACAACATCTCATTGGATTCCAACCACCAGATCGTTTAGCAGGGTTCATATAGATTTTTTCTCAGCATCGCACATTTATTTTAATAGTGGATAGTTTCTTAAAATGGGTGGAAATAGATTGGATGAAACAAGGTACTGATTGTAAAAAGGTATTGCAGAAATTGATCGCATTTTTTGCGCGTTTTGGATTACCAGATGTTTTGGTTTAAGACGGGGTTCCTCCATTCAACTCGTACGTGTTTGTAGATTTTTTAAAAAGGCAAGGTATTAACGTGCTTAAGAGTCCGCCATACAACCCCTCTAGCAATGGGCAAGCGGAAAGACTAGTTCGAACGGTAAAAGAGGTCTTGAAAAAGTTTTTGCTGGAGCCGGACATGTTAGAGCTTGATTTGGAGGATCAGATTAATTTGTTTTTATTTAATTATAGAAACAGTTGTTTGTCGAATGATTACGAATTTCCATCAGGCAAAATATTTTGCCATTTTGGCAAAATAAAATTGAACGCACTTTCGCTTTGATGCCCTTCATCAAAGTCTTTACAGTGTCATCCGGTACCAGTTTCTCAGTTTTTTTTTCCATTTTCTTAACATGTCCTTCTCGTCTTTGACTGTCTTCTTGCTCTTCTGAAGTTCCCGCTTCATCATTGCCCAGTACTGCTCCACCGGGCGCAGCTCCGGACAGTTTGGCGGATTCATGTCCTTTGGAACAAAATGGACAGAATTGGCCTCATACCACTCCAGGACACTTTTAGTATAGTGGCATGATGCCAAATCTGGCCAAAATAGCGGAGCTTCGTCGTGCTGCTGCAAGAACGGCAAAAGGCGCTTCTCGAGGCACTCAGATTTGTAGATTTGTAAATTTACTGTGCTCTTTGTAACGAAAGGCTCACTCCTCAGTCCACAAGAGCAGATGGCCTGCCAAATGAGATATTTGGAGGCGAAGTTCGACATTTTCTTCTTCTTAAATTTGTCGTCCACTTAGAACTTGCTCTTGCCGGTGAAAAACTCCAACCCCGGAATTTGCTTAAATTCCGGCTTTTATATACGTTTCGTCGTCCATCACACAGCAGCCATATTTTGTCAGCATCTTCTCGTAGAGCTTCCGTGCCCAAGTTTTAGCCGTCGATTGTTGCCGCTCATCGCGGTTTGAGAAGTTCTGTACCTTGTATGTATGTAGTCCAGCTCTCTTCTTTGCATTCTGGACGTAGCTCTGCGACATGCCGATCTTTTTAGCCAAATCACGGCTTGGGACGTTGGGATTTGCTTTAATCATCCGCTTCACCATTCCCTTCGTCTTTTTGTTCTCCGGTCCCGGTTTTCTTCCAGCTCCTTTGCCGTGGTCCAACGTCAACCGCTCCTGGAACCGCTTCAATACTCTGGAGACGGTTGAATGGTGAATGTTCAACATTTCCCAACTGACGGTGCGACAGGTCAGGAAATTCCAGGTGTTTGGAAAGAATTTGTTCTCTCGACTCGCGTTGGTTCACCTCCATTTTCGTTGAATCGAAAAACACGACTTCGAGTTTGACAGCATGTAAACAATACACATCAATGAGAAAGTGTGCAAAATTTGGTTGATTTTCACCGATTTTTGTCGCAATAATTTCGTGTTCGCCCTTTAGGGGTATGTGGATTATCACATTGTTCGATAGCAAATATAATAATATACCGGCAGTTAATTTATTTTTTAATTTTGACAAGCGTAACTATTGAAAAAACAATTTCAAAATATTTTTAAATATAAAAAAATTTGATTGGAAGACAACACCATCCTATTTCACCATGAAACACGCAACAAAAAAACAGACAACCTAAACCAACGCACCAACCATTGATTTCTAGCATACACGCTAAGATAAGATTACCGAAAATTACGTTTCAATTTTACCGAAAATTAGGTTTTGGTAGTAAAACCGAGGGGCACGCAGAGTATTCTACTGAGTGTGTCGTATTGAAAATACGTCCGGATTTAACTTGATTTACAGAGTATTTATAAACACTTTAGAATATTTAAAGTAATCAAAAGTATTTTAAAGGACTCAAAGAAACCAAAAGTATTTGAAAAATATCTTAGCTACTCAAAGAGTATTTGAATTGTATTTAAAGTTCTGAAAAGTATTTTATGAGTATTTTGAGTACCTGAAAGTATTTAATGAGATTTAAAAGGACTCAAATATATTGAAAATACTTGAGTGTTTTAAGAGTTCTACACTCTCGTTGCATTCTACTCAATAATTGAGTGGAATTGTATTCCTTTCTCTTTTACTCACACGTAAATGTTACTTAATGCTCTCATCTAGTTTTCCGATAAAAAAAAGAAGGACAATACAAATGAAAGAGAGGGTGTTTCGAGCGTGTTCTTCACGCTCAAAACTGCCTCTCTTTCATTTGTATTACTGTCCCTTTTTTTCTCACGGAAAAGTTACTCAGTTTTCGTAAAAAGTGGAACAACTCATCAATTGAGTTGTTCCACTTTTTACGAGAATTGAGTAACTTTTCCGTGAGAAAAAAAGGGACAGCAATACTAATGAAAGAGAGGCAGTTTTGAGCGTGTTAATCAATGTTCAAGGTTCTACCTACACGCTATTATTAGGACTACTCATATTGAGTTGAAATGTTATTGGGTCAAAACCGAGGTCAACAGAGAAACCTTATTTGATGTGGTAAATTTAATATTGGACACAACCATCTTGAGTTCTGTCAATGCAGTGCATTTTACAAGTTATACATTTTGAATAAATAAATTCTCGCTAAACTAGACTAATTTGGAATAGGAATCATAATAGAAAAACTGAGTAGTTTTCTGTACAAATGAGTGGTCTTATAATAGTGTGTTGTGTGTTTGTTATTTTAAGTAATAAAAATGTGCTTACTTGTAATCGAGGTATTTAAACTGTAATCCAATATATTTATTTGTTATTTAGGATGTAAATTGTAGTCTAAATATATTTAAGGGGATTTTAAATACATTACATGTACTAAATGGTGCGCGAGGTATTGATTTGGATTTCTTAGGTATTTAAAATTATTGAAAAGTGTTTAAAATGTGTTTTATGGTACTCAAAGCATGTCTTTGTAATAAGAATGTATTTTGATTATCGAAATCTGCAGTTGTTATCAAAATAATCGATCAGTACTTAAAAGTTTTTAAATTAATCTAAATTATTAAAAATGTATTTCACTGTACTTTTAGTATTCAAATTTTAATAGAAATGTGAAATACAGCACTCAAAAATAGTATAATTGTAATAAAGGTGTATTTAAAGTCTCAAGTGGGTATTCTGACGTACTCAAAGTATAATTAGCCGTATTAAACGCGTATTTTTAATACTTTCAAAAAGTGTGTGCTGTACTCAAATGTTCTTGCGCGCCCCTCGAGTAAAACCTAAAATTTCGGTAAAATTTAACGACTGATTTCGATAAATTTTACTTATTTATTAAGTAAAGTGGATTTTAAAATTTTTACGTATTTTTTTACCTAAATTTGGTTTAAAATTTTATCACTGCGCTGCATCTGAGAATCAACACTACCGCCATTGCGAAGTTTATGACTTATTGCAATTGTACCACCTCCTCACCTTCAGGCTAAATAGTTTCGAATTTTGTTTTAAAATAAAGAATGAAACCAGCTGTAGAGACTGAGATTTGTGACAGCCAACCCGAAGGGTGAGTAGAAATATTTACCATAAGCGGATCATGAAAATTCCGGAGAAATTTGTAAAGGCGGTTCTGTGCTTGTAAATAAACATTTCCATAGTCGATTGCTAGTCAATAGTTGCGGGCTATAGTTCAATTCACGACACTACCAGCAAAATTCTATAGAGGAACTGAGCTGTAATTCGTGAAAAATTGACGACTGGAAAGTTTGTTTACAGACGAAGAAACGGCTTCGCAAATTTATACAGAATTTAAATATTTACCTCATTCCAATGAAATATATTTTTTTATCATTCAATTGTAGATCACTGGAAATATGGAGGAATTGACATGATTAATCGATGCGGATACAAGGAAAAAACTGGAAGGTAAGTTAATTATTCAATTTGTATGTAAATCATACGACGAATCTCAAAAATTGAAATGAATTGCACTTGATTCATATTCACATACTAATTTATTCTATATATTTCAGGCTGTCGAAGGTTGATCCAATGCTCTACCACCAGGAGAATACCCTTACATTATTTGTCTGGCAACTGCACCAAAACAGGGAGAGTATTATGTGTATTTACATAGAAAAATCATATTTTCTGGTCAGTAAGCAGCCATGTCTACTTGGAATAAAAATACTAGGAAATAAAATACCTAATTAAATCCTGTTCACATTTTTCTGATCCGTTTAGTGGGGCATAAATCCGAAAAAAATAGATCTTACAACCTTGCTTTAAACATTTTTATTATAGCATTCCAAAAACCCGAAACAGGAAAAGAAAACTTAATTTTCGGTAAAAATAAACGATTGCAAATAGTTAATTATTAACGTTTTTCGCTTGTCACCAACAGTACCGCAAATTAAGTAATCCATGTTTACCGATAATTTCAGTATGTGCACTTTTGTGCGGTTATCGGTATTTTTTACCGAATTTTCGGTACTCTGGTCTTAGCGTGTACATAAGTTGACATTTGTGTCATAATGGGAGCCCCCGTTACTTAATTTTCAGTGCCTGGAGCCGCCGTTACTGAAAATAAATGTCGCTTTGTGAAACTGCATGTCAGTTTGTGAAAATAAAAATGATTACATTTTTCGTGTTTAAAAATCGAGAAAAAATAGTTGAGATTCATAAAAAAATATTTTCGTGCTAATAAGAACACCCATCATCGATACAGCTGAAAACAAATGATGGTTTTTTTAATTAAAACCCCCTATTGGTAGTGATGAGGAAGAATTAAGGGGTTTCACTGAAAATGAATTGGAGATACCACGGAGACATCGGAAAAGGCAGCAACCGGAATCCTCAATCGTAGAGCCTGTTGGATTAAGACGTTCGAAGAGAAAGCGTACGACAAATGTCGATGACGATTTTCTTTACGATCAATTAAGTAACACAAGTAGTGCAAAATTGAATTAGCTCGAATTTAGTTTGAATTGCTAAGGTTTAGCATGGTTATATTTTTAAATGTTGTCTAGTCAAATAGTATCTGAAATTTGTCAAAGATATGTTCGAAATTATACAAAATTCAAAAAGAGGAAGCTGAAATGTACTGTCAAATGATAGTTCCAAAGAAAGAGATGAACTAAGTCTCACTCGCCTTATTTGTATGGGCATCGAGTTAGAGGTTTCGAGATAATAACAATGGTTGCTGTCGGCAGTTCAGTTTCGGCTATCATCTCTTAAACATTACCATTTTGAAAGCTAATCCAAAATATCCCTAGATACCTAAAACACAACAGAACCATCATATTGAAATTGGTTCACTTAGAGTTAGTCCTAGTATCCTACTAGGGATGTGTCTGCCATTCTGCTTTCTCTTTTATTTGTGGAGCTTTACATGTACCTAAAATTAAATCCAGCTTATCTCAAAGTTGCTTGTTTTGCTCGAAGAACATGTGTAATTTTTAGTTTGCGTAAAAGTTGTTGCCAATTGTCTTCAATTTGTCCATCCAAACATCTACTCATGATCAAAGTTTCTTATTATAGTTCCGATGATGATTGTCCCGGACTCGATCTGACATCAACAAAAAATGAACGGTGTTCATGTCGTGAAGTGGAAACATAAAAAATCTTCCGATCTTTTTTGGGATTTTTGGTATCCAGAGATGACAGAATCGACCTGAATAAATCCTTATGGGGCCTGGACGCGGCCGGCCAGAACTGCTTTATACACGACAAAATTAACTACATTTTCTTTTATATAGTGTCGAAAGAAAATATATGAATGACGCTTTCGAAGATGCTGACAAGATATACAAATTGAATAACAGCAGCTCTGTAGATACACAAAACCAGAAAAGTTGTAAAATTATGACAGCGTAACAAGGATAGCTGGTTTGCTCGGATGAATTCATTTTTGAAGAGTAACGCAAAAGCCAACCAGAGGAAATTGATGGGGAAAGAAAAACGACATTACCTAAAACCATTATACCGTTAGTGGACGAAGGAAAGAATTCATTTGGAATTGATTTACCTGAACAAGACCCTCGTCTATGAATTTAGAATTCGGTATGCCTACACACTTAAATTCGATTTTGATGTTCGGTAAAAAAGTTGACGAAATATTTCGGTAAACACGAAGAATTACCGATGTTTTGGTAAACCTTAATAATTTTACCGTAATTTTGTAACACTTTACCGAACGATCTGTTATAGAAGAATCCAAGTTGAAAAAAGAAGAAGACACCGAGCGGTGATAAATCTGACAGCTCCCATGTTAAAGTATAGGACGAACGTTTTGAAATGCTTCTAATAAATTCAAATAAAATTTTATTTAAAAGCGGTCTGTTGTATGATGTAAGAAAAATCCTAAACTGCAAAATAGGGGCATTATTTTGATTTATTTTTTATTTTGCTGAAAATGGCTTTATTGAGTAGTTATGGATTTTTCTTACATCATACAACAAACCGCTTTTAATTAGAATTTCATTTGAATTTTTTATAAGCATTTTAAAATGTTCGTCTTATACTTTAACATGGGAGCTGTCAGATTTATCACCACTCAGTGTCTTCTTCTTTTTTCAACCTGGATTCTTCCATGTTGTGTTTTATGTACCGTATTCGGTAGAAAAAATACAATTCATACGGTAAAAACAAACAATTACTGAATACGGTAAGCACTTTACCAAACAAAACGTAAAACTGAACTCTGAATTACCGAAGCCCGGTAAAGTATTATTAACTGTCAAACTATCGGCCATTTTACATGAAGTCTCGTTGTTCAGTTGTGTTCCAAAAGGTGGTTTTGAAGAGTTTTCATCTCGTGGCAGAAAACCCGAAACCAACAGTGATGGAGCAGGTATACCAGCAGCTGCAGGAGCAGAATCGAGATTATCCGTAAGATTTCATTTAACTATTCTTAGCCCTAATTATTTACAGGTTTCTCCGGTGTGGATATGCTTTAAATGGCGGAAACAAGTCTCCCGGTATGTTTCCGGATCGCACCGCCATATAAACCAGCATTTAAAAAAAGGACACTTGTGCCATTCTGGGTATCGAGACGCAGGGTACAACGGGAACGAAATTTTTGCATGCATCGCCTTGTTTTTTTTTTGAAAATATTTTAATACCGGTTTTAGTATTTAATTTGAATTTTAGCTTTTAATTAAGATAAATAAATATTAATTAATAAAATAAACAAATAACAGCAAATATTGCATTGTTTAATAAAACAACATCCGCAAATTTTGGTGTTTAACGATAAAAAAAAAATACCGTAAGGGAACGTCCATTATTTACGTCACGCAAAAATTGACTTTTACAAACCCCCCCTCCCCCCCTTGTCACGTTTGTTGTATGGACCTTCAAATTTGTTTGTATGGATCATCACGTTTTCTCAAACCCCCCCTCCCCCCTTACTGCATGACATAATTAATGGACCTTCCCTAATGGTTCGGTACCAGACTACACAAATTACCGAACTGTACGGTAGTTTTTGACAGATCATCAAATCTCCCATGACTGAACTGTACGGTATTTTTTGACAGTTCATCAAAAAAATCGAGTACCGAACGTTCGGTAATTGATTTAATTACCGAATAGATTACTGAACGTTCAGCTGTTGAAAGTTCGGTAAAAAATTACCGAATACTGTAAAATTTTCTAAGTGTGTACTGTTATTATATTTTAGACTCCTTTGTTTCACTTTCATTTAAAGTTGATAACACAAAAAAATAAAAATAAAACAGACATACAAATACAATAACCCAAAAGTATAAACTATACCATGCAGGGTTTGGATGATACACCGAGTACATCGTTAAGGAAAGACCGTTATTAAGGCTTGTCTCGTATATGCGACTGATATGCGATTATTTTTAAGATGGGACAAACTGGCCCAATGTTGTTTTCATGTTTGGTAAGAACGAACTACCCAAGTTTTTCATTGAAACGTATAGAACAATGATAATTAGAACTGTTAATAATCATAACTCAAAAGCACCGAAAAGTTATATGGGACTGATATGAGTTTCACGGCAGCATAGCACTAACCAATGAATTTCGTAAGGTTGTACAATGACACTTATACAGTTACCATATATAAGGTAATGTTATGAAATTCCTTATGGAAAATTTTCATAAGGTTATTTTATAAAATTGAAATGGTTTTGCCCAACTGTACACCATCGTGGTTCCACATAAACCTCAAGATTATGTCCCATGCATCCCATGCACCTCTACTTATAAATATCGAATTGAGAATTAAATAATCGTAGGCATTATTATTTTTAACATTTTTAGTAGTAGATACCGGGACACTTCTCAATATAAATCAGTGGAAATTCCGTTCAAACATCCAGATAAAAAACATGAACGTATTTAGATACTGCCATGCTGAATGGATTTAGTTAGCTTCACGGTGAGGAAAGTAATTTTGAAAATCACAATGCACAAGACGCCTCACGGTAGACGAAATATATTTATTAAATATTTTAATTTCCCCTACGGTTTTGCTAATCCTGTTTACTTTGAAACAAACCGCTGATATCGATGTCAATATTTAGCATTTTCATTCACCCAGCATACATTCAGCTTACCTCCAATGGATTTGTAAACAGTGTTGCTCCCACTGATCCAATGCCTCCAAGGAAGAAATCAGTAACATCCATTGCTTAACTTGACAATCCAATTGGATTGCTGTATTCAATGCGTTATAAACACTGGCCAAAATGATCAAGCATGGCAAAACTTTGAAATCGAATATAAACTATAGACAGGACGGGTAACCAGAAAACTAATGATATTATATCATTAGATTCGAAACAATGGCACGATGTAAACATCATGGTTTGGTCATTTCGGTAAATTCAAGCATAACTTTACAAATAGACGTATCTAACATTTGAAAGGAATTGAGAAAAATGTGATAGAAGTTCCAGATGCTTCCACTAAATCCTATTTAACTTTACCTCAAGTTTTATTCGATCTTTTCATTCTATCATGGTTAAGAAATATTCAAAGAAGTAAAAATCCTGGATTTCATTCACTTTCGCTCAATTTTTGAGATAATCAACACATACACCGGTTTGCCTTGATACCATGCACATACACCGTGTTAGATACGTCAGTGTGACATCTTGCTTAAAACATACACTGGTTGGATACATCGCACTCCCGCGCCACTTTACTCAATTTTTGAGTACAATTGTATGCTATCTAATTTACTCTCACGGAAATGTTACTCAATTTTCGTAAAAAGTGGATCTACTCAAAAATTGAGTTGATCCACTTTTTAACGAAAATTGAGTAACATTTCCGTGAGAGAAAAAGAGATAGCATACAATTGTACTCAAAAATTGAGTAAAGTGGCGCGAGAGTGCAGATACGTCAGCTTGCTGTGTGGTGTTTTTGAACTAATTGCGTAACATTTTAAAAGATCAGATAGGTCGCATATAAGTTTGGTGCACATAACTAAATAATTTTGATAATTTAATTAGGCAATTACTACTACATTAAGGGTGTTATTAATGACAGGATAGAATGAAAAACTCGATTTGTTTACATTTGCGACATACGTCTTTTTGAAAAGTTATGCTTGAATTATTGAGCACGGCAAAGTTACAGGCAAAAGGAGTAGCAGATCTTAAAATGGATTTGTGTTAGTAAACCGAAATAACGTAAATACAAATTTTGACGTCACTATTAATTATAGGGTGCTGAACGCTGCCTTCTCATATACACAAAGAACAATTTGATAGCCAGTTTTTCCATTATTGGGGATTAGGCTTGGGGTTAGTACGACCACAGCCATTCAAGCTTGAATCTCAGCGTGCACAGAGAGGAATTTGATGGTCAATTTTACCATTATTGGGGGTTAGGATGACTATTGCAGCATAGTGATTTTAAACCGACTATGATCATGGTCAAAAATACCATTAAAAATAGTTGATCCAACACTTGCCATAATGTCGGAATAGCCCTCGTTACCATGATCATAGTCATGAATGCCATGAACGTGGTGAATTCGTCTATTTTCATGGTTATTGTAACCATTATATGCAATAGTCACCTTGACCATGATTTAATTGTCGGTATTACGATATAATTTTTCTCAGAGTGTGTAAAATTCCACAAGCGCCAACTTAAAATAAATAGCCATATCTCATCTCATTGCACGTCAAAACATTGTATCAATACCGGGTGTAATGAAGCAGGACGCGAGGCAGAACGAAGGACCCCTAAAGACAACACGCAAAAAAAAAAAAAATACGCAGTTTTACCAACAATCAATATGTAACTAGCGATTTGAAATTGGTTCACTGTTGTAGAACCCCTTGGTCCGGATTACACCTTGAAGCCAGCACCTTGTTATACATATTTGCGCCTTTGTTTTGATTTGCTGTGTTATTTTGACAGAGTATTTGAGAGTGTGTTCATGTGAGTTCATTATAAGGGGTGCATTATTGAACTTGGGACCGAGCTTGGGACGATGTTCTAGTACTGACTGAGCCAAGAAAAAAATCGTTTTTGTATGGGACCTACTGGTCTTAGAGTTAGTCTATGGTTATACCAACAATCAATATGCAACTAGCGATTTGAAATTGGTTCACTGTTGTAGAACCCCTTGGTCCGAATTACACCTTGAAGCCAGCACCTTGTTATACATATTTGCGCCTTTGTTTTGATTTGCTGTGTTATTTTGACAGAGTATTTGAGAGTGTGTTCATGTGAGTTCATTATAAGGGGTGCATTATTGAGCTTGGGACCGAGCTTGGGACGATGTTCTAGTACTGACTGAGCCAAGAAAAAAATCGTTTTTGTATGGGACCTACTGGTCTTAGAGTTAGTCTATGCTTGTATTGAAGTGCAACACATCACTTTGTTGATTCAAAACAAAGTGATTTCTTAGCGTGAAAAAATAATTTGGTCTAAACAATAAATTAATCATTTGAGTTAAAAAATAAATGTGATTGTCCTGTACCACACAGCGGTGATTACTTCAAATAATTTTATTGGTTTAGTTTGAATAAAACTTTGAATTGATTCGGAACTTTTTTTTTGTCTTGATTATCGTGATTTTCATCCTCGGGCTGGTTCACCTACCGTCGTAGTCAGTCAAACACCACTTTTGTTGTTGTTATAGAGCAAATATTATATTAATTTTTATCACACAGCAGTGATTACTTTAAAAAAATATATTGGTTTGACTTGAATGGAATTATGAATTGATTTGGAACTTTTTTATGAATTGAAACAAACAGAAAGCTGGCATTGAATACCATCCAAATATTTTGTTGATTCAAAGCCGAGTGATTTCTTGGGGTGACAAAATACTTTGTTCAAGCAATAAATTAATCATTTGAGTTAAAAAATAAATGTGATTGTCCTGTACCACACAGCGGTGATTACTTCAAATAATTTTATTGGTTTAGTTTGAATAAAACTTTGAATTGATTCGGAACTTTTTTTTTGTCTTGATTATCGTGATTTTCAGCCTCGGGCTGGTTCACCTACCGTCGTAGTCAGTCAAACACCACTTTTAGGCATTTTAGTAACTTCTCCGGGGGTGAGATTCGAACTCTTGACTTAGGCGTGAGAGGTATAGATGTTAACCAATACGCCAGGGTCACCCCTGGCGAACTTTTTTAAGAATTGAAACAAATACAAACTATGTTTTGAATACCAACAAAACATTTTGTTGATCCAAAGCAGAGTGATTTCTGTGCGTGAAGATTTCACAACTGAGCAAATAGAATTAATCGATTTTCGATTTTGAGTTCAACTAAATACACTTGTAACATAGACTATCTCTAAGACCAGTAGATTCCATACAAAAACGATTTTTTTCTTGGCTCAGTCAGTACTAGCACATCGGTCCCAAGCTCTGTCTAAGCTTAATAATGCACCCCAAATAATGAACTCACACGAACACACTCTCAAATATTCTGTCAAAATAATACAGCAAATCAAAACAAAGGCGCAAATATGTACAGCAAGGTGCTGACTTCTAGGTGTAATTCTGACCAAAGGGTTCTACAACAGTGAACTAATTTCAAATCGCTAGTTGCATATTGATTGTTGGTAAAATCAAACGCATTTATAGTCGGGTGCTTTCGCTTAATTTAACCCCCGAAAAACCGACATGAATGACAATAGAAAATGTTTTAATATTTCTGTTCAAATTATATTACTTACATCTACCAACAATCAATATGTAACTACACAGAAAGAAATCTTGTAGTAAAAACTACCATTATACCCGAATACGCCTATCTTTAAAACTACCATGAAATTTCAGTCAAATTTACTACGTTTACGGTAAAATCTTCAACGTTTGTGGTAAATTTGACAGACCTCATATTGATATCAACCGCACCATGGTTGATCTAATCGCAGGCATGGTAAAATCAAACGCATTTATAGTCAGCTGAAAATTGTTGGTGATTGCGCTTAATTTAACCCTCGAAATGGTAGTTTCTACTGCGGCTTTTTTTTTGCGTGTAGCGATTTGAAATTGGTTCACTGTTGTAGAACCCTTTGGTCCGAATTACACCTTGAAGCCAGCACCTTGTTATACATATTTGCGCCTTTGTTTTGATTTGCTGTGTTATTTTGACAGAGTATTTGAGAGTGTGTTCATGTGAGTTCATTATAAGGGGTGCATTATTGAGCTTGGGACCGAGCTTGGGACGATGTTCTAGTACTGACTGAGCCAAGAAAAAAATCGTTTTTGTATGGGACCTACTGGTCTTAGAGTTAGTCTATGCATCTACCTTCGTGTTCGCGGAAAATGTTTATTGAAGCCACGACCACGCTTGAGAACTTGATAAGAAGGTTCATGTCCGAGCAATTCTGGACACATTCATTCGATCTAGATCAAATGATTCTATAGGTTTTAACAGATGGGAGTTTTATGTCGGTTTGTCGGTGATTTACTGGTTTCTACTGCGATTTTTTTGCGTGTAGGCATACTCGGATAAAATGGTATAGTTTTCAAGTTCTTCTTAGTGTGCCTGTTTTAAACATAGCTCCGGAACCGCGCAGTCAACTTTCTGAAATTACAGATTCCTTGACCTAGTCCGTTCCGATGATCCTGCGCACTGAGAAAACCACACCTGATGGCCACCAGCGGTTCTGACGAATTTTGATTGTTTTTCACATGCCAAACTGACATCACTCGCAAAACACCACCGCAGCTTTCCTGGCTGGCTTCTTAATACACTGATAGGCAAAATAAAGTGCCCACCTCAACGTTTTTTCAATTTCTCTCATTTACTTGGTTCAAATTAAAGTAAACACACTGTATTTTTTTTATTATCTTATTTTTTATATTCTTTTTAAGTTTCATTTATGGAATACTGAAAAAAAGGAATTTTACTTAAAGAAAAAAAAATCAATTTGTGTTGAAAAAAAAACAGTGACAAAATAAAGTGCCCACTTCATTTAGGCTACAGAAATCATAAATTAAAGTAAAATAAAAGCATTTTAATAATTGATTTGTCCTCCTTTGGCCTTCAGGACCTCCTGCAGGCGCTTCGACATGCTCTCGACCAGGTTCTTTAGGTGCTGTGGATCTAGCTCTTCCCAGGCGCGCTCCAGGGCTTCAAATAGTTATTTTTATTGGTAACACCAGTTTTGTCAACCCTGGCATCGAGAATCGCCCACAAATTCTCGATGGGATTGAGGTCCGGGCTTTTTGGAGGCCATTCCAGCGGTTTGATCCGACAAGACCGGAAGAAAGACTTGGTCTTCTTGGCAGTATGCTTCGGGTCGTTGTCCTGCTGGAATACGAACTTCTCTTCACCCGTCTGGATCAGCGAAACCTCCAGATTTTCTCGCATTTTCTTATCCCGTCGATTTTCCCAATGCTTCCCACTCCACTCCACGAAAAACACCCCTAGACCATTACATTTCCTCCTCCATGCTTCATCGTGCCTTGGATGTGGCGCTCCTGAAGCTCCTCTCCCGATCTGCACCAAACACGAACCCACCGCTTTTGGTTAAACAGCTCGAATTTTGATTCATCCGTCCAGAGCACCGTTTTCCAGAACTCTAGGGGCTTATCAGCATGCTTCTTAGCAAACTTAAGCCGTTTGGCTTTGTTTGCCTTGATGATAAATGGGCGCTTCCGGACAAGTTTGCTATTCAACCCCTGTGCTACGAGACGGCGACGAACAGTTCGACCGGAAACTGATAACTGAAGGGTTTCCTGGATCTCGAGGACAGTTAGCTTCGGGTTCTTCTTGACTTCGCGCATGATCTTGGTGTCCGTTCTTGCATCCGTTTTCCGCTTCCTGCCTCTGCCAGGGCGATCTACCACTGATTCAAACGTTTTAAGCTTCAGAAGAATTTAGCCAACCGCTGCCTTACTGATTGATTTTGTTTTTCTTTAAGTAAAACTCCTTTTTTTCAGTATTCCATAAGTGAAACTTAAAAAGAATATAAAAAATAAAATAAGAAATAAAACTACACTGTGTTTACTTTAATTTGAACCAAGTAAATGAGAGAAATTGAAAAAACGAAGAGGTGAGCACTTTATGTTGCCTATCTGTGTACACTGCCATGCTTCTGATTTTGTTTCTTCTCAAGGCTATGGAATTAATGTATGAACCTGTGCCATCACTAAATATTCTTGAACTTAAAAACCACAACCGAGAAAAAATATTACCCCAGTTCTCCCACCTTGTAATCCGAAACTACTTAATTTTCGGAATTACCAGTGAAGATCCACAAACAAAAATAGTTTTGTGATCTATTGCTAAAATCCGCATCAAAATCCGATGGCTAGCGATTGAGTATCATAAATTTTAAATTTGAATTTTCTTATCTCAGACGGGTTGGGGATGTTCTCTTGAATCTCAAATCAGTCGTGGAAAATGAAAGCAGCTTCTGGTGGAAGAATGTTAGTTCTACAATATGGAGTAGCTGGATATAGTAGGATTCTCATGATTCAGATCATCGTTTAAAGTCATTGTTTACAAATGGCTTTTAGGCCTTAATCATGAATTACTCGAGAAGGGTTGATATATATTAGTGGGCAAGTCACTGGACTCATAACCTCAACCAGAGTTGCAATTCTCCTCGGTGCTAGCAGGGTGCTTAGTGAAAAGGTACTCCGGAGATTGGCAAACGCAAACTCACCCGAGAGATTTTTGTTTTGTTTCCACTCTCTGCTAGACACCACAAGTTGAGTGACACCAAAGTGTCTGTCGTTTGCACCCTCACCACACAAACAGGCCGGAGCGTGTGAGTGATCTCTGAGGAGCACCGAAGAGAGCAGAATTATTTCACCGGGGAGTGTCACCCTGGTGAAAATATTCATTGCTAGTTTTATACCGCAACAGTTGCATTTGAACATTTTTACAATGTTACTGATTTCTTAATGTTCTTCGTCTTCTTTTCGGCGTATCCAAGCATATTGCTTATCGCAATTAGCTGATTGCCAGGCTCTCACAACCTAATGTTCGAGATGCACTTGCACAGTTATTAAGCTTTCGAAGCGAATCACCTATGCATGAATTTGCATATTTTGTGGCAAGCACAATGATACTCTTATGCCCAGGGAAGTCGTGCCTTTACCGACTAGGCTATCTTAGGCCCATCATTCGTAATGTTCATCTATGATATTCTGAAAGAACAAAAAAGGTACCGGGAGTCGCGAAAAAAACTTCGGACTGTACTTTCTTGTTCCCGTTTTACAGCGATTTTTTCTTAATGTTTGAATCAAGGTTTACCTCACGTTAGTGCGGTGTAGTCCTTTTTCGCTCTTTCACTCTTCTCCGTTCACACTGCAGTGAGTGTATGAACGCTCAGGCAGCGAACTGTCAATTCTCTCGCTCTCCCGTGCTGTGTCGAACAATCTCTACTGTGGTGTCTGGAAAAAATCTCCATAGAGACTGAGTGAGATTCACCAAAGAGAGCTAGAAATGTGCACCCGGGTGATTCTCCCCAGAGAAATTGCAACCCTGACCTCAACATTCAATTATCGAATCCAGGTGGCTCCATGTTTTTTTTTCAACATCATAATATTTCATATGGCAGATTTCTGAAATTCATACTGATTTCTTATGGCAAATAATCAAAATTCAATCTTATGAATATCGAAAGCTTATTTCGCTGAGTGCAAGCGTATACTCTGTCCGACACTCTGGGTTTTGCTACCAAAACTAGTGTGCCTGTATTAGTAGAGTGACGCCATGTCATCCCTGTGAAAATAACAAATTTGGCATCCCTGATGCTTTGAGTTGACAATACTGAAATTGTTTTAACTTTCAAGTGACTTTTTGCAAAGCTCAGAACGTTGTTGATATTTTATTGCATCGCGTTCAGTCTTCAATGCACCTAATTAGATTTCTGCTTTTTCATAAGGTTCACAAAATAAAATAGACAGTAGATCTATGGCAGTGTAACGAGATAAATCCAGGTGGTTAAATTATTAAAACTATGCAAAAATTGCTTTACAAAAATAAAAACCAATTAACTTTGATGACTGAATACCACTCAACTTTGTTACTTTATTTCACGTTCAATATTTTTAACACAGCATAATACACACGAAACTCACTTAACAGTAACGCATGTTTCTGTTTCCCTTACAACCTCACATAAAAGAACATGATGCTCTAATTGATTCACTTACCCTAACTAGAAACATTGCTTGAAGTGGCAGCTGCAAAGCGATACATTTCACTCAGAATATTTACATCAAATTCACCATGCATGTCTGCATTCAATTCAATACTCCGGGACTCATCACGGACGATGCAATCCAAAAACTTCCACAATTGACACATTGGCACAACATTAACACAGACCACTTTCATCACAAACTCCACCAGAAACTCGGAATCCTTCGCTGATCCATCGCTGATTTGCAACTGTTGGCCGGGAAAATGTTCTGCCTGGCAAACATCACCACTAACTCCACCGGAAAAACCCTCCATCCCTAGCTCCAGCCAAATCTAGATGATAATCTCGATGGAATTTATCGCTGCTCCGGTTCAGGTTCGGTTGATATTGTGCCTGTAGACAAAAATCGGAAGCGACGTGTCGCTCGTCAGGCTATGTATCTCCAGCGAAGTTTAAATTATGTCTATGGTATGAAGTCTTCGCTTTGGTATGCGCGATTCACAAAATTTCGAGGAATGTCTTATACTAGTCTAATTTTTTTTTGTCAAATCGTGCGCATAATCTTAAAACTTATTAGAATAGCATTGACATTTTGTATACATTCATCTTGTGCATACAAAAAACGTAACAAAGCACGAAATATTACCAACTGTTTGAAAAATATGGCAACTATAACAAAGACAACACAACATGAGCCATGCACTATGGTTTATGTTTTCGTTTTACGTTTCGATTTTTCATTCCGCCTTCGATATCGTAAATCGTCGTTTGTTAACTAGTTTTGCTGAAACAACAAATGGAACCTTGCGAAAACACGTAAGTAGCAGTAATACTTTCTATTAAACATTATTTGGCTTGAACAGCACTATGCCCTACACAGGTACGAGGACGAGGAACATTTGGAGGAGACGGAAGACGCATCGGTGGTGAGTGATACGATAACTGGTGTCTTACCTGCCTGCACATTTTCTCCACGGCCTTCCACTTACCATGACCCACTGCAGCTTCCGGAAGACATAAATGAAATGTCGAACATGTCGAGTATGCCAGATGTTGCTGAGGAAAGTTATTTGTACTTTTTCAAAGCATCGATTTTTCGACGGCTTTATCGAGGACAAATGCGCCCAAGAGAAGTGGGAACCAGAAATGTTGTTGGCAATTCCATGAAGGACATTATGGAATGCATTTGGAAGTCAACTGCTCAGCATATGTCGAGGCAAATCGGTTTCGATGACGATGGACCAAAATGGGCCGAAAAGCCACAGCCGGGCCGAGAAGATATTGAGAAGTTTGTCACTTTACAAGATCAAATAAAAAAGAAGGCATACAATATTTCTGCAATAACTTCTCGATTGCTAACGTCATGGAGAGGGAAAGAAATAAAATTGTTTGTTCATCCATATTCCGTCAACGTCGATACCAACTCTCAACACCAAATGGTACTCAAACGACTGATTGCGCCGAACAACTCCGACCGTTCTGGTGCTCATTCTACCCGTGAGGATGCAGTACTGGCGACAGAGTTGAAAACAAGGCATCCCGAACTAGAAGGCCACCACAGTTCTTGGTTGTTGTGGGCTAACACAATACACTCATCAGCAGCACACAAGCAGGAGGAGATGAAAAATGCTCCTTCGCCTCCATTAGAACTCGCGAAGTATTTCAGGTGGACCGGTATTTCGGAAGCGGCTACATTGCAATCTGTTTATCGTGGTGCTACTGTGGCTCACGCAGTAAATGGAGGCTGGATGAAAGACATTGAGGAAGTCTACCAAGGAGTTACTTCAGCGGTTTCTATACTGTCAAATGTAGCACGGAAGCTCGAGGGCATGATATCTAAGGGAAAAGTAGCGGAGGAAATTATCACTGCCGTCCAATCAGCAGTGCGGCCGGAGGAATCAGAGTTGAGCAAAGTATTGGCGGACAGTGTGACTAACTGTCCAGATATTGATCACACTTAGAATGATAACCGAAATTATGCTGGATTTATTATCGAAGCTGGATTTTTAATAAAATAAAATAAGGTTCTTAGTTTTATTGGTTGGTTTCTTCTTTGAGTCGTACTAAAAGAAAGCTTTGCAAAATATACTACTCAGGAATAACATTCAAACCTAGATTCTTCGGATCTTGTTTTAGTCCTATTTCAGGGTAAAAATTGCCACCGGGATAATAACCACAATGAGCAAATAGATTTTGACATGGATATTGCGTGAAATGGATCATAGCATCACATACGTCTCTCATTATAGGGGCATTTTCTTGGTGAGTTCGTTGCAACCTTTTTTTGACGAGGCCGAAAATGATTTCAATAGGGTAGAAAAAGGGACAATACGCAGGGAGGAATATGGGAATTACGCCAATGGATCGCAGATATCTAATAATGTTTGCGTCGCAATGAATTTTGGCACCGTCCAGTATCCAAACTGAATGGAACCATAGACTAACTCTAAGACCAGTAGGTCCCATACAAAAACGATTTTTTTCTTGGCTCAGTCAGTACTAGAACATCGTCCCAAGCTCGGTCCCAAGCTCAATAATGCACCCCTTATAATGAACTCACATGAACACACTCTCAAATACTCTGTCAAAATAACACAGCAAATCAAAACAAAGGCGCAAATATGTATAACAAGGTGCTGGCTTCAAGGTGTAATTCGGACCAAGGGGTTCTACAACAGTGAACCAATTTCAAATCGCTAGTTACATATTGATTGTTGATGGAACCCCGGATATTGATAGGCTTTTGGATTTCGTAACGCAAATTCTCGACAGCATTCGAAAAATTTAGCACGGTTGAAAGTGCCGTCTGTCCAAAAACTATCCAAAATTCCGTCAGCTCCCAGAAAGCACAAAAAAGACAGCCGAGGACGGCGACAAAACTCACCACTGAAGATTGTCCCACCACCCCATATCCCTTCCGGCGCAACATGTCCTTATTGTCAAAACTGACCTCATCAAGGAACACTAAGTTATAAATGTCCCACGGAACGGCTAGAAGCTCTCGCATAAATCTGACTATCTCCTCCTCCTTTATTTGGATAGCCCTCCTTTCAACCGTCTTCCATGAGAGTCCAGCTTCGTGTAGAATTGAACAAACCGATGAAACACTGATACCTATATGAAACTTCTTCTGAAATCTTTCCTTAGCTTCATCCAAGAAAAGCAATGGATGATTCTGGTACAATTGGACCAGCCAAAATCTCATTTCCACTTGAAATTTTTTGTAAATTTGAACCCTTTGTTTTCGCTTGAAGAAACCCTCACCTTCAAATTTGCGTATCCAAGAGTTAATTGTTGACAAACTTTTGCCGTAAATTTTTGCAATATCCTTTCTGGAGATTCCCAAGTAATAATGTCCATATAGTGCATGGAAACGGTATTGGGTTCCGCTTGGTGTTTTTTAACTGCATGGACAATAATGTTAGCCATCTGGAATTACAACATGACAGTGATTTATTAATAATGAATAACACACGATTAACTATATTCACCATGTTAGTTTAAGAGTTGTGCAAAGCTTTTAAACCATAAATTGCTGCATTCGGTCTCGGTTCCAGAGATGTTTTTTTTTGCTACGGCAGTTCCACTTTATTTGTTTGCCAATCTTTAAAACGTCAAAATTAAAAGTGACAGTTCCATTGACATCGCTAGAAATCTTCGCGTTGCTGTACTCTCCAGCGAATTGCAGAGTAGTGCTGCAGCGACAATATGCAGAAAATCATCCTGCGAATGCTATATTTTTCATGAAAGAACATGATATTATACAACAATTCTCGAGTAATTCATGATTAGGGCCTAAAAGCCATTTGTAAACAATGACTTAAAACTTTGATCTCTCACGAACCACGTGAATCCTACTATATACAGCTACATCATATGGTAGAACTTATTCAAGATTTCAGAGAAATCGACATTTAAAGTCATTGTTTACAAATGGTTTTTAGGCCCTTAACATGAATTACTCGAGACTCGAGAATTATACAATAAATACTTATTGTAACTGAGTAAAAAGCAGAATGTCTGAAACGAAAAACAGCTTTGACATTAACAACAGCACAATACTTGTTTTCATTATTTTTTCTTCACACGCGTTTGACAGGTCACCTGCTCGATTGGAATGACACTGAAAGAAAATTTCGGTTCCAATTTTGACAGTGTCGTCACTCTACTAAAACCAGGGGCCTGGCAACCCTATCCTATTTGCTAGCGTTTGACAGTATGCAACATATCACGGGCCGTATTTGAATAAAGCCCGTCTGACGTTTGCTACACTCAGCGTAATAAACTTTCGATATTCATAAGTTTGTGTTATGATTATTTGCTATAAGAAATCAGTATGAATTTCATAAGTTTATCTTATGAAATATAATGATGTCGAAAAAATAAAAATATGGAGCAACCGGGATTCGAACCTTGAACGTTGAGGTTATGGGTCCAGTGACTTGCCTACTAGTATATATCAACACTTGTCATTCGGAAAGCTTAAAGGCGTACAAGAACAACGTCGTGTGAAACAATATCCATTCATAAGTCAGCCTTATGAAATTCCAAAGCATCGTTCATAAGTTGAACCTTATGAAATTCTTAAGATTATTTGGCTGAGTGTACTACGGGTAGGAACGTCAGCATTGTTTACAAACAATAAATCTTTTGACGTTTGGTTGTTAGAGATGTTGACTACAGGAATATCTCTATTCGCCAGATCCCTGACTAAAACAGGCACACTACCCAAGTAACCACGAGGCTGTAATAGCATGCATATATAGGGTATGTGTATTACGTTTAGTGCATCATTGAAGTTGGTTTAAAGCTGAAAAGGGCCCCACTAAGATCAAACTAATGCTATATCTTTTGTAATGCCATAAGACTTCGCTAAAGTAGCATTATTGCATTGGTAATGCATCACTACTTTTCCAAGCTTATATAACGCTTCATTACTTGACAACTGTTGAATTGATGCGATCCAGCATTACCGATGTTGATTTTGGGTTGAATAAGTGCAATATTATAATGCTTGTGGTTACTTGGGATAGTTCTTCTTATCAGTGTAGCAATATTTTATTTACGACCTATTGAAAATTTTCTCTAGAGCAGGATTTGTTTGTATTCCTGGTGCAGTTGAAAACCGGAATATAGCAGTCGCGCCAATCGATTTAACTCCCGTTCCATAAGTCCAAACAATTGCGCATCTAGTGCGCTGTATGGCGCATCTGATGCGCTATACAGCGCACTAGATGCGCCACTGTTTGAATTCATAGAACGGGAGTAAAATCGATTGGCGCGACTGCTATATTCCGGTTTTCAACTGCACCAGGAATACCTTGCCGTAAGTGTTATTGGTGTTTTAATGTCAAATTATAGTCACTAGATTCATAGTCTGGCAGATACAACGACGGGAGCCAATTTGAACTGTCAGTTGGCGGAGCCAATCGAGCAAATCTCGAGTAATTTATGTTAAGAGCCTAAAAGCCATTTGTAAACAATAACTTTAAATGTTGATTTCTCACGAATTACGAGAATCCCACCATATCCTGCTACTCCATATGGTAGAACTAACATTCTCCTACCAAACGCTGCTCTCATTTCACGAGAGTGATTTGAGATTCAAGAGAAATCGATATTGAAAGTCGTTGTTTACAAATGGCTTTTAGGCGCTTAACATGAATTACTCGAGATATGCTCGATTGGCTCCGCCAAGTGACAGTTCAAATTGGCTCCCGTCATTGTATCCGCCAGACTATGAATCTACACAGAAGAAAAAAAGTACCCATTTGAGCAGTTGCGTGTGGGAAGCCAATTTTGGGTATAGGTATGTTAACCGACCCGTTGGGTATACATAACTTACTTTTGGGTAGAATTCACCCAAAAGTTAGTTATTTATACCCAACGGGTCGGTTAACATACCTATACCCAAAATTGGCTTCCCACACGCAACTGCTCAAATGGGTACTTTTTTTCTTCCGTGTAGTGACTATATGTCAAATGTGTTTTATTTTGACTTTTTAAACCTTATAGAATCAAAATTTAAAGCAGAAACAAAAAATCCTATTTTAAACATGAAATCCTGCTGATATATTACAATTTTATAAGATATCTTCAATATTCGAATACAAAATGTGGGTATTTGATATAAAAACATTTTTGATCGTAAATATTATCTACAGGATACAAGCTTCAAGTCCACCGTACCGAATCTGTAAGTGATTTCAAATATGTATATCTATTTTTTATGGAATTTGCGTGATTCACTTTGTATTCGATGTGATTCGATTTGTATTCCTTGAAATACGATAATGAATGTTTTTACACATATTTTCAGATGATATGACAACAGAAGGAGTATGTAAAACACGGAGAATTCCTTTGTTGGATAATATACTTACTCAGTCAGGCCCTATACACTTGAGTAACCCTGAAAAAGGTGCCATTTTTCGGCAAACATGGAATGCGTCTTCCTTCAAGAAGTTTGCCGATTGTAAATTCTACTTGCAAGCTCCACCACGGATGGGTCTGTACTTAACCATTAGTAAAGCTCAATTGCGGAAGAAAAATCACGGTCATTGCATCGATAATATTGTGGTCAAGAAAAGCAATGAGAAAAAGTACACATTTTGCGATGCAGTTGAAGATGACGATGAATTAAGGGTGTATACGGATGATAGAGGTTGGATGCGAGTAACCGTAAACCTGGATACAACACTTCCATTGCCGACTTTGGAAGATATATTAGAAGTACAATTTGTTGCAACGGTAAAACGGGATTGTGATAACCTGGATTTATATGCGCGTTGTGAGGACAATGAAGACGATTCTTGTATCAGCAAAGATTTTTTTGGAGATGGGTTTGTAAACTGTCCCGAATGTGTAGATGAAAAAGGGTGTTTTAAAGACTCAGAACAGGTTCAGATATTGAATCCCTCCAACGTTCTGTTGAGTGCAATCATATCCCTCCTAGCAACTATGATTTTGTTTGGAGGCTGCCTTTGGTGTCTCTACAGGTACCGCCATTGCATAGGGCATGGCAACAGCAACCGTGCTGGCATGGCTCGAAATAATCAAAATTCTCTAACAGTCTCAGCTGACCAAATACAGGTGGAACTTCAATCTTCTGCTAGTGATGTACATCCTACAGCACCGCCTACTGAGGATAAAGACCTCCCACCTAGTTACGATTCTCTTTTTCCGGTGGGTACAGCGGAAAGTGATCGCCCACAGTCCTAGATTTTTCATGATCAATTTGTTTAATTGTTTTACTTTTTTAAGTTTCCAGCTACCTAGATAATATTGCATATTTATTTTACATAATGCAAGTGCTGGATCCGAAATTGAAAGATTTGCAATTTTGTAAATAGTTAAATCATCTAACGTTAAAACTCGATAAAGGAATACGAACTGATTGTACCTATAGCACAAATTCCTAATCGAGTTCTTATTAGAGTTCTTATTTTTTAAATTTGGTATTAATTTTAAGATCTCGAACAGTGTCGGAATAGAATCAGTTCCCGCAAAACATAGCATTATTACACTCACAATATTATCGAAAGAATACTAGCAAGGGTGCTTTTATTCGAGTTTAGCTATTTATTGCATACTGTAAATGTCATGAAATAGAACATAATTGTTAAATCTAAGTAATTTTCAAAAGGAAGAGCATATAAAGTACGCTTGACGAAAAGATACTGTTTTTTGCAAACGGCGCTCGGAAGAAATCAGATATATTGTAATGTATGTGAAAACTATTTGAAATATATGCATTTGTAAACATAATAAGAGCGAGTTAATTTTTTTGAACAATACTGAAGGACTGGTCTTCAAAATAGTACAGTTGAAAACCCCTTTCAAATCCACGTCAACTGAAGTCAAACAACGAAAAGCGATTGCAGGGCAACTGGACGTTCGTCATAAGCGTCTCATCAAAGGTTGTAGGAATGAAGCTTAAAAACAACTTTATCACAAGCCGTTCATTCATTCGAGATTTTTTCACACATTTCTTTTTTAATTAAGCCATGTCTCTTTTGAAATCAGACTTTCGATGCTGTAAAACAATTGCAAAGTAGAGCAATCAATTTTGGCACCACAATGATAACAAATGGTTGTTATTGCTGTTATCATTTTTACATCTCTGTTTGTATCTCCCGTCGCGTGGCATTTATGACACGTTCCTATCTAAATTTGCAAAACGCTGTCGCCTTTTAGGATGCATTGAAGGCGAGTAAGTAAAGGTGCAAGGAAGGTGAGTATAGGTGTTCTATTCTAGCTTTACCAGTATACAGCCGAGGAGGTCGCGGGGGAGAAAGGTTTATTTTCAGTGCAAAATGTATACAAACTCAATGGTAGTTTTATGAGATAGCTCAACATGGCTGAACAATTAGTTGGACGCATTAGAACCCCTATAATATACTCATCCTTGAAGATTCGTTAATGGAAGAGTGCACTGGTAAAATTCGGTTCATGCGCTGATGCAAATTTGACTAATATTACATACTACAAATGAACCAGACATATCGCAGACAGACATTCAAGCAATTACAACACAATTGAAGTTTATTGTATTTAATTTCAAATCAAATAACGTTGGAATCGTATTGTTTACTAGCGCTGCCAAATCAACTTATTGATACAATAAATTTTGTAGTTTGCATCGCCACCCACCAATCAAAACAATCCTGTAGTATTATGGTTTCAGTTGAAAATCGAATTTATCGACTAGCGACAATCGATTTTACTCTCATACATTATACATACGTTATACATAATGTCGGAAGTAGTGCGCTGTACAGCGCATCTGATGCGCCATACAGCGCACTACTTCCGACATTAGGTATAACGTACAGAACGAGAGTAAAATCGATTGTCGCTAGTCGATAAATTCGGTTTTCAACTGAAACCATAATACTATCTGGTAGGTTATTGCCAGTATTCACACGCTAAGATCAGAATACCTAAAGATCGTTAAAAAGTATCGATAATCGCTCAAAAGTGCACATACCTAAACTATGCGTATTCACAGATTACCTAATATTGGGTAATAGTATTGAAGGAAGATAAACGTTAAATATTACCGCTTTTGTATCGTTACTTTTTACTCAAAATTGGGTATTTTTTTGTAATTTTATTTTACAGCATGACTAAAAGAGAACAGAAAGCCTATTTATCCATTCGGATTAGTTTTAGAAATTATGCACTCAAAAAGAAACAAATGTTTAAATGTATAACAGATTTTATTTTGTTTAAAAAAAAGTAATAAATAAAGAGTATGGATGAATTCAAGTAGAGGTAGGTTTAACATCGTAGTATTTAGAACTAAAATTAATAATAACTTTTTGGTATTTTTTTTTAAACTCTATGGAATTGGTCAGTATCGTCGTCACCGATAATTTTTTGCTCTTATAATCTCCAATTATTTTGATTAAACAACTCGAAAACTTATTTTCGGAAAGCACTATCTACGACGTTTAACCTCACTTTTGCATTAAGTAATTGGGTTCTTCCACTACAGAAATATTTTTTCTGCATCGACCAACATTGATGCCGAATTGCACCGTTCTGCACCAAATTCTCGTTGGTCTACAAGGATCCGTCGGAGCTAGAATAAGAAAAACAATGCAAAAGTTATTGCTTCAAACATTTGGACATGATTAAACTAAGATTATAAGAAAATTAATTACGTTTTTCCTTGGAAAAATATGTCGTCTGCTTTGCTGCAGTGACGAAAAATTTAAACAATTTTAGGTAAATAATAACGTCCAATATTGGAGAGTGAACATTACTCAAATGTTAGCAAAAACTACTGTTTATTATCGTTTAATTTTACCGATATTTTGGGTATTGTCAACAATACATAATTTTAGGTAAAATTAATACCTAATTTTAGGTATTCTTATCTTAGCGTGCAGTTTCGCGTGTTGTTTAGTTGTCGATATCAGTCCTATCTTGATGTTTACTGAAGCAACATGATCTCTATATTTTTTTAATGTCAATACGTTTGATCCCCTTCGATTGTCGACTTTGTATGTGCTATACAGCCTCTGTTATCCTCGTGCTTTTGGATGTCATCGCTAAACACAGAGGACTAAAGCAGGCGTTAGTTCTTGAAGCCTGCTACTTTTGGTGTGGCGCTAGTGACAATTTGAACATTTTAAGCTCGGTTCACAGTGGATTATAATTTCTTATAATATTTCTACTATGAACCTACTAGTATCAGTAATGTAGATAAAACATTATTATACCTGGCTGATAAACAATGAAAAAATACTATCGTTGTGATAATCACTGCACTAAGTACAACAAGGAATGCCTGGGACAGACATACAACGTACAGCGTTGTACCATAGACTAACTCTAAGACCAGTAGGTCCCATACAAAAACGATTTTTTTCTTGGCTCAGTCAGTACTAGAACATCGTCCCAAGCTCGGTCCCAAGCTCAATAATGCACCCCTAATAATGAACTCACATGAACACACTCTCAGATACTCTGTCAAAATAACACAGCAAATCAAAACAAAGGCGCAAATATGTATAACAAGGTGCTGGCTTCAAGGTGTAATTCGGACCAAGGGGTTCTACAACAGAGAACAAATTTCAAATAGCTAGTTGCATATTGATTGTTGGTTGTACCATAGACTAACTCTAAGACCGGTAGGTCCCATACTAAAACGATTTTTTTCTTGGCTCAGTCAGTACCAGCCAGGGGCCTGGCAACCCTATCCTTGTTACTACCGTTTGACAGTATGCAACATATCACGGGCCTTATTTGAATAAGGCCCGTCTGACGTTTGTCCCTACGGGCACGAGTAGCAGTATTGTTTACAAATAATGAATCTTTTGATGTTTGGATTTTAGAGATGTTGGCTAAAGCAAAATGAATTCTCGCCAGCTCCTTGGTACCAGCGCATCGGTCCCAAGCTCAATAATGCGCCCCTGATAATGAACTCACACGAACACACTCTCAAATATTCTGTCAAAATAACACAGCAAATCAAAACAAAGGCGCAAATATGTACAGCAAGGTGCTGGCTTCAAGGTGTACTTCGGACCAAGGGGTTCTACAACAGTGAACCAATTTCAAATCGCTAGTTGCATATTGATTGTTGGTTGTACTCCTTTAGTCTAGTACGTGTTTTTCGGTACTGGATTAAAGTATTTGACAGTTCGTACAACGCTGTACGTTGTATGTCTGTACCAGGTAGAAGACTTTACTCTCGAATCAAATAAACGAAAATTATGCCAACTTCCACCGCGTATATTGTGTTTGCTGCCTACAGCCTTCAAGAAAACCGAGTTGTCAAATTAGCACCACACGCAGCACCAAATTTTCGGCTTCACGATTGTTGTTCGTGGATGACAGCCGCTTCAGTCCTGTGGCTAAATCCGAGGTACCCTGCTTCATTCAAAGATGTGGGACACTGTTACCTTCTTGAGACTAGCCCAAGAGAGGAGAATGCATAAACATTGAATATCCGTTGCCGAATCAACATCTGCATAGCGCACTAGCGTTCTGCTCGATTCAGCTCTTCTGTGCAGTGTTGACAAAAGTCATCGTCAAAGCACATAAAACCACAGTAGCGACGAGTCTGTTGCCTTCAATGTCGCGCAAGGGAAACATGTTGACTAGCAACGCAAAGCCTGTCGTCGTGCAACAATGAAGTTGTAACGGTATACAAGTTCGATGATGCCAACTAGTTTTTCGTCACAAACCCTTCCTAGTCACGCAACAAAAAATATGCGAAGAACCATAAGTCATCATTTGATGATGCATGAATATTTTGTGATCGTCACACCTTAGATGGTGCATGACGAAAACCGGTATGTTTTGGTCGCTAAATCTAAGAATGACGAAGACGTCCTCTACGGCTGTAAAGGGTTATTCATAAGTCACGTCGACTAATTTTTGATATTTTCAGAACTCCCCTTCTCGGCTTTTCTAAAGGCCATTTTCAACATTTAAATGAAGCGTAGATTATGGCCAGACCTTAACGTGGTTTGTGAACTTTTGATTATTCATATGAAAATTTTCTATAACCTATTGATTAGATAAGAAAGCAGAAGACATTGTATGATTTTTATAACCGACCTACCTTCAAGAATATCTTCGCTAAAACATAATTCAACTGAAATTTTTATTTATTGTTAAGATTTCAACCTTTCATACGGTTGAAATTTTGACAGGCACAGCAAAAATGGAAGAAATATATAAACATTTACTAGGCTCATCCTTTTCGGTAATTTTAGCTACTGAGACAAGCTGACATGAAAGCGTTCGAAGCGAAGAAAGAACTTTTATATTATACCGAAATTTTGTCCGAAGGTGTTATCATAGCAGTTTCAGCCAATTTCAAGTTAGAAATCCTTTCTGCAACAAAATTCAAAGAATTTGAGCCTGTTTGGGTAAAATCATGCATTGCTGGCAAAACACACGTGTTTGCCTCCGTGTTTTTTTTCCACCAGATCGTGCAAATAAAACTGTTCATGAATCTTTTTTTTTTTTCAAAACGCCTAACAAATTGTATCACAATTACCTCCTGAGGCTAAAGTTCACATCTATGGTGACTTCAACCAAAGATAACCTGACTTTTTTCAGGACTCTGAAAATAAGAGCATTGAAGTAAGACATTGTTGCAGACAAGAAACACTGCAGTTTGTTTTCGACAAAACTTCTAATTTAGGTCTAAATCAAAGTAATAACTTCAAAAATCAGCAGAACTGTTACTTACACCCCGTTCACACTACAACTTATATTACGTGATATAGGCTATCTTGATATCAGCATCTTTACATCTAGTTTTCACTGGAAATAATGTGCATGATATTTGATATCAAGATACTCTATATCACGTAATATAGGTTGTAGTGTGAACGGGGTATTAGGCTTTCTGCTGACCAATGTACACGAAGATTCATGTGTGAATGAATCATTGAATCCCTTATGGTAAAATGAACCATTTCACACAGCAATCGAATTCTCTCTATTTAATCATGAAACTCAAAGACCCAACGACTGTGAATTCGAGGAAATCTTTGTATATCACAAAGCAAATTATGAAAATATTAAACGCAGATTAAGTAGGGTAAACTGGCAACTAATTCTACACACTACCAAAATGTCGTGTAGATTTCAGTCTCTCGAGACCGACACATGCAAGCGTCCTTTAGTATATAAGAATGAGTTGAAAGAGATGCGACTATAAAGACTGGACTGGGAAAAAATGAGACACACAAAAATGATCACCAAAAATTCATTTTAAATCAGACACTTTTCAAACTTCCAGGGATTAAATAACTATATATTAACTATCTTTCGGCATAATTTATTTATTGAATTCCCTCCCTCAAGCTGAATGCTCGTACATTTCTGTTAACACTGCTCATGAGATTTTGGGCGAGGCTTTGTCCATCTTCCTTACACAATTTTTCCCAGTTTTTCTTCAAAACTTCATCGGTTTTGAATGTTTGTCCGCTTTTCTTCAACTTCTTCTTCATTATCGCCCAAAATTTTTCGATCGGACGAAGTTCTGGTGTATTTTGCGGGTTCACTTCCTTCGGGACCACATTAAAGCCCTTCGCTTCGTACCAATCCATTACAGGCTTGGCGTAATGGCACGAAGCGAGATCCGGCCAGAACAGCGTGGGACCACGGTGAGAGCGGAGGAAGGGCAGCAAGTGCTTCTGCAAGCATTCCTCACGATAAATCTACACGTTTATGGTGCCGATTGTAACGAACGGCATGCTGTACCCTCCGCATTCGCAGATCGCCTTCCACAACAGGTACTTCTTCGTGAATTAGTCCATTTTTCTCTTCCGGAACTTTTATTTTCCGGAACGAACCGACAAAAAATTCGAGACCGGGGATTTGTTTGGTGTCCGCCTTTATATATGTCTCGTCGTCCATGACGAGACAGCCTGGCTTGACCAGCCACTCACGGTACAGCTTCCGCGCACGCAATTAGGCCACCGTGTTTTGCTTGTCAGTCTGGTGTGGTGCCTTCCTGACCTTAAAAACACGAAGCCCAGCCCATTTCATGGTCTGCTGGACGAACCACTTCGACGAATTGACCTTTTTGGCCACGTCTCGGGTGGAAAGGTTCGGGTTATTCTTAAAGTACTGCCTTATCTTCCGCCCCTTCTCTGGGTATTACGTTTTCGGTTTTCAGCCGCTTCCGGCGAGTCGCTCGATGGTCTTCATCTCCTGGAACATCTTCACACCGCGGGACACGGTGGAATAGTGGATTCCAAGCCTTTTGCCGATCCATCTGTGCGACTGACCAGAACTATCGATCACCGCGCCCAGGATTTGCTGGCGTAGCTCTTCTTGTTTCATTAATTTTTACCCACGCGATAAAAAGTTACACCCAAAACAAAGTGTCGCATTTTTGCCGAGTCCAATCTTTAAATTCAACCAAACACATCTTTTATTGAATATGCGTCAGTCTCAGAAGCCATAATTTTACACGAAATATTTCTTTACATTCCCAGACTTTTAACACACATGAATTACGTGTCGTGTAAAATTTATATAATAGCCGCAGCTGAACGTTCGATCGCAGTTCATCCGTGTTGTTGTTTATAATCCTATAATTAGGAAAGTTTGCCTTTATTGTGCCTCAAAATCGACAAGTGTGTGCCTATTGTTTGGTGTTTGACTCTGCTGAGTTCTTTGTTACCTGTGTGTAGTTTATGTGCAATAAATTATAATAGAATCGATCCATTTGAACTGTGCCGAACATTATTGGCAGTTGTTTTTAATTACCATCTTCCTTGACGTCATCACTCATTTTTCGTGGTCAGCGCCATCTGTTGACGAGTCGCAGCCAGTATTCAGCAAAAGCTCTCTACAGTACTACGTACATCTGTCGGCTGGCTATAGAAATGGATTCTATTTGCAACCAGTGCTCAAAGCCGGTGAAAACGTTCGAGTTTATGCAGTGCAATTTTTGCAACAAAGCTGAACATTTGAAATGCGTTGGTTTGAAGCGGCCTAATATGGACTTCGTGAACGAGCAAAAAAACCTTCTCTGGTTCTGCGATGTATGTATTGACCAGCTCAAAATCCTGAAGGATTCCCCTCGCATTACACCGGACGAGATTGTGACTGGCGTATCGGAGTTCATCAAAGAATCCCTGACCGAATTAAAGAATGATCTTCAGGAAACGAAGACACTAACCAGATCACTAGCTGGAAAATTGAACCCAAATGATATTTCTGCTTCAAATAAGGTTCGATCTGCTTGGCCAAGTATCAAACGGGCCCGTGACACAGGTGTTAAAGAAACACCTAGATCCCGTCCTAGTGCTAAACTTGTCGTTGGTACCAAATCAGTCGAGAGAGGAAATATGACAGTGGAGACGGTTGCAAAACCGGCAGAAAAGCTCTGGATATATCTTTCCAGAATTGCTCGACATGTTACTGAAGCTGATATTTCGGTGTTAGTGAAAAGTTGTCTGCAGACCCAAGAGCCAATCGATGTGAAAAAATTGGTACGCAAAGATGCTGATTTGAAACAATTCGCGTTCATATCCTTCAAAGTCGGTGTTGATACGAAGTTGAGGGATGCAGCCCTAGATCCATCTGTTTAGCCCAAAGGAATATATTTCAGAGAATTCGAAAATTTGTCATCCGAACCGGATTTTTGGGGACCAGCCAAAATCCCACGAATCGACCACGGGACACCCCTCATTGCCGGGACGCCGATGATCATTTCCTCCCCTTCAACCGTAGCAACTCCATCACAATAAGAAGCCTGCCGATAACGGAACGCACATCACAGAGCATGATGGAAGACCCTGAGCCCTCCGACACAGTCGAGCCCTGCCGTTTTGCTTGTTCTACATTTTGTTCCGGCCATCCAAGTCGTTCTGTTCCTGTGTTCGGAATCGGTGACGGGGTCTTCCAACTTGCTAGCCCAGGCAAGTATGACAACTATATAGCTCCTTCGTACGCTGAATCCCGTCCAATTCACAGAAATAGTATGCGCGACGCATCGGGCCGTCTATCAGATCCGCTACAATCTTCGATGATAGAGACGTCACACAGCATGTTAGAATCAGATCCAATTGGCAGCACTCATGATGTCTTCAGTCTGTGTTCATCCAATCTTCTACGATCTCCAGCAACGGAACGTTCATCACAAAGCATGATGGAAGCCCCCAAGCCATCTGACACAGTCGAGCCTCCATCGCCGTTTTCATCTTCTGCCAGCCATCCAAGACGTTCCGTTCCTGTGTTCGGAGTAGGCGAGGGGGTCTTCCAGCTTGCTCGCTCAGGCAAGTATAATTATACTGGAGTATTATCGGACCCTGAATTCTGTTCTGTTTGTAGCCACGACATACCATTAGATTGTGTTGATCAGCACCACCATCAATCTCCGTCATCACAAGCAACGCAGATGAACGACTTATCTGACAACCGCATCTGGGTCTACTATCAGAACGTGCGAGGAGTCCGAACTAAAATTGACGACCTGTTCCTTGCTTCTGCTGGTTGTGGGTTTGACGTAATTCTTCTGACAGAAACTGGGCTCGACGACAGTATCAATTCCGTTCAGCTTTTCGGTTCGGGTTTCAATGTCTTCCGCTGCGACCGTAATTCATTCAACAGCGATAAAACAAGTTTTGGTGGCGTGTTGATTGCTGTAGCGCAGGGTTATCCTAGTTCGCTTGTGAACGTCGAGCAAGGCAGTAAGTTGGAACAAGTTTGTGTTTCCACGAAAATAAAAGGTATTAAGCTCAATCTGGCCGTTGTATACATTCCACCAGACCGAAGCAGAGACGACAGCATCATGGAAGCTCATATCGCATCCGTAAAAGAGCAGTGTGAAACAACCGACAGAGTTTTGGTATGTGGTGATTACAATCAACCCCGACTACAATGGTTATCCGTAGATAGCTCGATCTGCCTTGCTGAAACATCATCGCTGAATGCTGCTAGTACGGTTCTTCTGGATGGGATGGATTTCCTTAATCTAAGCCAACGCAATTTAGTTCAGAACGAACTTGGTCGAACGCTAGATTTAGTGTTCTATAATGATGAAGACGATGTGGAAATCGATGAGTCTGCTGTGGCACTGTTGCCGATCGACACGCACCATCCTCCACTTGTTCTGTCATTACCTGCCCTGCTGCAATTACCGATTCTTCCTAACCACACTGTGGATGATAAAGTTAGACCTCTCGATTACCGGAAAATTGATTACGCTTTGCTTATACAGTTTCTTTATAATCTGGATTGGAACAACATTCTTGAAAGCACGGACGTTGATGAAATGTCAGAACGATTTTGTGGTGTTATAAAACATTGGCTGGCTTCGAATGTACCTCTCAAAAGACGTCAAATTTTCCCTTCATGGAGTACTCCGCTGCTTCGCAAGCTTAAACGAGAACGGAATTCGGCTCAGCGAAAACTAAGACGATGCAAAACAGCTGATACTAAGCGGAAGTTCAAGCATGCAAGCACTGCCTTTTGTAGGCTCAACACTTCGCTGTACAAGAAACATGTTTTAAAAGTGCAATGGAATTTGCGACGAAATCCTCGAAGCTTTTGGAGTTTTGTCAACAGCAAAAGGAAAAACTCCAGCATTCCGTCCAACATACGGCTGAGCGATAGAGAGGCTACCTGCGTCTCCGAAGCTACTGAGCTTTTTGCGGAGCACTTTGCTTCGGTGTTCGAACAAAGAGTAGCAGGTGATAATGAAGCTGAGTCTGCTGCCTGTGATGTACCAATGGATTTTTTGAATTTGACCACGTTCGTGGTAACTGAAGAAATGATTATTGCTGCGTCAAGAAAATTAAAAAGTTCTGTTTCGCCTGGTCCGGATGGTATTCCTGCTGTGGTTTTTTGTCGTTGTGCAGCTGTCTTGGCTAAGCCCCTTGCAGTCATATTTACTCAATCTTTCCAGCAAGGTAAATTTCCGGTCTTATGGAAGCAATCACTCATGTTTCCGGTGTTCAAAGTCGGTGATCGTCGAGATGTAAAAAATTATCGTGGCATAACTAGTCTCTCAGCAGCGTCCAAATTGTTCGAAATTATATTAAGCCAAGCCGTCTTCACTAGTTCGCGAAGCTACATATCGACTGATCAACATGGATTCATTCCTGGAAGGTCGGTGGCGACCAACTTACTGGACTTTTCTAGTCCGTGCATATCGGCGATGGAGCAAAATACACAAGTCGATGTCATTTACACCGATCTAAAAGCTGCCTTCGACAAGATCGACCATAACATTCTTCTGTGTAAGCTTTCTAGACTGGGTGCATCAGCATCACTTAAGGCTTGGCTGCATTCGTACCTGACTGACAGAACTCTTCGGGTGCAAATTGATTCCTGTGTATCAAAGCCATTCACCAGTACGTCTGGCGTGCCTCAGGGAAGTAACTTGGGCCCGTTACTTTTTACGCTCTTCTTCAATGATGTTGCGGATTTATTGGGACCTAGGTGCAAACTTGTATATGCAGATGACATGAAACTCTACTTTGTTGTTCGTACGGTAGATGATTGCCATTGCCTTCAAAGTTTACTGAACCTGTTCGTGGATTGGTGTGGTCGGAATAAATTGATCGTTAGTATCCCTAAGTGTGTTGTGATGACGTTCCATCGTGTAAAGAACCCAATACATTTCGACTACTGTATTGATGGCATTCCGCTTCGTAGAGTTGATAAAGTAAATGACCTGGGTGTTCTTTTGGATGCGAAGCTGGATTTCCGTTTACACTATCAAGCCATAATTTCCAAAGCTAATCGTCAACTTGGATTCATTTCCAAGATCGCACGGGATTTCAACGACCCCCACTGCTTAAAGGCGCTGTATTGTTCACTAGTCCGCCCTATACTAGAAAACGCATCTGTTGTCTGGAGTCCGTATGAAGTTACCTGGATTCTACGTGTTGAACGGGTACAGAAGAGATTTGTAAGGCTGGCTTTGCGAAACCTTCCATGGCGTGATCCTGTCAATTTACCGCCGTATCCAAGCAGATGTTTGTTATTGGGGTTAGACACTCTGGAGCAAAGAAGAAAAATTCAGCAGGCAACATTCGTCGTTAAGCTTTTAAACGGTGAAGTGGATTGTCCGGAATTGCTACAGCTGGTCTTTCGTGTCCCTCAACGAATGTTACGGAATTCTTCCTTGTTGCAACCAAAATATCACCGAAATGCATACACTGAAAATAAATCAATAATTTCTATTATTAAAATTGGCACTTAAATCGGTCAACTTTTGCTTCCAATTGAAATCATCTGAGCCAGTATGATTTTCATTTGCCGCACATAATTTTTAACACACGTCACTTAATACACAGGTTCTTTTCCAATGAGACTGATGTGGTCCACACATAATTTTCAATGGAGCGAGAAATGTCATTCAAGTGTGTTTTCACTTTGCCCTATTCCATCCATCTTCGCACTTAAAACAAAATAAACAACCGGGCGCGAAAAACAATCAGCAGAAAACAAAGTTGAGAAACAAAGCGACAGGCCTATCTAAAGCGATTGTTAAGCATCCGTTGAGGATTTGGAGAAAATTTTAAGCTTGAACCAGAATCCTCCCAGGTCAACAAAAAGGAAAAGAAATGTAAGATCCAGGAAGCCGAAGCCGGTAAGTTATTTATGAAAGCATGAATATTCTGAATTTTTGATCGATCTGTTTTTATAGTTGTGAAGCGGCTGAAGCAAAGTGATGATGAAGAAAATGGTCATCCGGAGGAAGATGGTGATGCTGAAGAACAAGAAGCGTCTCCGGTTGAAAGCAGCAGTGCATACGGAATACTGCTAGGCATTCAGGAATTTTGATTCGCTTTGTGATAAGGTGTCGGACGATACGTTGAAGGTGATCGCAGAAATGAGATTCACAAAAATGCCCGACATTCAAGCTAAAGCCATTCCGCCGCTGCTTGAGGGGCGTGATTTGATTGGTTCTGCCAAGACTGACAGTAGTAAAATGTTGGCGTTTTCAATTCTGGATGTGAAGTTGATTTAAAAGTTGCAGTTCAAACCACGAAATGGAACCGGGGTGATTATCATTTCTCCTACGCGGGAACTGAAAAGCTGGGAAAAACGGTTGAATATTGTGGTGGCTACGCAAGGTCTTTTGCTTGATCATTTGAAAGGGACACCGAATTTCCTGTTTAAGACTGTGCAGTGTTTGATTATAGACGAGTGTGATCATATCTTGGAAACTGGATTCTAGGAGGATATGAAACTGATCATCAGTATCCTTCCTAGTGAGTTTGTTCATTATTGACAATTGGTCATTTTATGATGATTACTTTTATTTTATAAAAACGGCAAAATACATACAAATAAAACCTCTTCCATTCACCCATTATGTTTTATTACATGAAAAGAAACAAAAAAAAATCAATACCAACCTTTTTATGAAAAAATAAAATCCATGCACCTTTGCACATAAAACGTATTAAAAAACTCATTTGAATTTTGCTAGGACCAGTTAATGCAATCCATGTACACTATAATTGCTATCTATTCAGCTGTTGCACTTAAAGACTATATATTTATTGCACATATGGTTTATTACTCTATGAGTCATGAATAGTATTTGACCACATTTAATAAAAATTAAGTGCAGCACCAATACAGAGCAATAACTTTGCCCTTTGCCCAAATCTATAGGTGATTGCACTTAAATATAAGGTGCATTGTTTTTTTAGTGTATGGCTACTACGAACCACTGACGGCCATTATTAGGACTTTTTCGGCAGTTGAATCTGCCTTTGAATCATCCAACAAGTTCCGAAACAGGATACAAAGAATGTTGTAGTGTTAATATTTATGTATTGAGTATTGAGTAGAGACGTTGTGTTTTTTGTTCAATTTTATTTTTTTATTTAATTAAGTTTTAACTATATTCATGTAGACACAAAAGTCGGATGAATTAAAATAAATAATAATAATAATAATAATAATAATAATAATAATAATAATAATAATAATAATAATAATAATATATAATAATAATAATAATAATAATAATAATAATATTAGGGGTCATCCACAAATTACGTAAGGGTTTTTTGCCATTTTTTTACCCCACCCCCTCCCTCCCTTGTAAGGCATCGTAATATTTCCAAAAGACCCCCCTCCCAAACATCTTAGTAAGATTTCATTTTTTTTTTCATTAAAATTATTCAAAATTGCTTGTGAAATGTTTTTAAAGCAGTTTATGTTTTTATTGAGGCTTACAAAAAAAAAGTTGAATAAAAAAATAAGAAATCAATTTTGGCGCAAACGAATTAGCAGAACCGTCTATTTATGTGCTCTTACGATTTAGCAAATATAAATGATTAATCAGCTGCTGTGAACTCATTTGTTACCCAGGCTTCGACGGCTTGAACCTCAGCAAAATAATCGTCCATTGATTGTGGCGTGAAATCAGTTGCGTTGTCCGTATCAACATCCTCTTCATCCATCCAGTCAACGTCTTCAGCTCCTGTGTATTCGTCGCGGATTACACACAGCAATTCCTTTCATCGGCGAGCTGCTACTCGCGCAGGACGAACTTTACCAGATTGTTTGTTGCACGAAGATCCATGAACCGATTTAGTGTGTATACCAGCAGCTTTCATCGATGCAAAATTAAAACCACAAGTCTTTCAGGTTTCTGCATGATTTCATTACGAAGCGAAGGGCAGTACATGTCGTATGGTACATTGGCCATGTCAGAATCAACAGGTATTCAACCCAAGACGCAAGACGCTGGAACAGAGACAAAAACCGATCTGTCTGTTCTACATCTCCTGGTCTTGGTACTATGATACAAGCACTAGATTGTCTCAATGGGCAAGGTGGTGGAAGGAACCTGTTCGGTAAAACATAGAGATAGGTAGGGTAGGTAACGACTTAAGCACCCCGAGACCCTATTCCAAGCACGGGGTTAACGTTAACCTAAAACGCTCATTTTTTGTAGAATGGTGCTTCACTAGATGGAGCACCATACTGCAAAAAATGAGCGTTATAGGTTAACGTTAACCCCGTGCTTGGAATAGGGTCTCGGAGTGCTTAAGTCGTTACCTACCCTACTTCGGAATGGCTTGCAGCATCCAGTATTTTCACATTTAACGATTTGCAAGGCATATTGAGATTCGCGTACATGGTCCTTGTACCACTCATGATCCGGCACGCTAGGAGGATCACATGTTTTCCTTGGTTCTTTATATTCGGCTACAACTGGGAATCCATCAATGATCAATGTACTCCATAGTTGAGCCAATGCTTCACCCGCTGCTGTGAAGTTTTTCTTTTCGAGTTCTTCATCTATGGTTTTACCTCTTTCATCAAGATGTAATCCATATGAATCTGCAGGCAGGATCACTCCAGCTAGTTGGGAGCTGAGTGGCGCCATTTTCCGCTCTACGCGATTGAACGCGCTTCTTCTAGGTGCATTGGTCATCACAAGCATTGCATCAAGGTCATACCGAAGAATGTGTTGTACAGCAAACAAAATAACTATACGTATAAAACATCTATACGTATATAAGAGCCAAACCTCGTCGATTGTACGTCATTTCCCAGAATTTCATTTCCCGGAAGTTCATTTCTCGGAAATTCATTTCCCGGAAAATCGTTTCCCGGAATGTAAAATTTCCCGGAAAGTTCAAATCCCGAAAAACTTAATATTTATCTAAAAAAAAGTTTTTTCTATAAATTTACACAAAACCTAATATTGTTTTATTAATATAACCTCATGGTAATAACTATATGCTATATTACAAACATGATAATCATGATATTTGTTTGGTCTATTTATTTGCTATATATTCTGCAAAATTTCATTTTTTTCTTTACAACAAAATATTTGAAAGAACAGCTCATGTTAAAAAGAAGGGTAATTCTCCTATGAAATGTATGGTATGTGTCTTTTAACTCATCCTATTATGCAATGATCGATTACATTTTTTATCATAACTCATAAAGTTTATAAGCTGTAAGCGAGATTCAACTAGTTAGATACTTGCTAAGATAAGTTTGATAAGACAATTGGCAGTATGTTTCACGAAAAGTTACACAACTCTTTTCATAAAGTCAGATACATTCGAGGGATATGGTTTTAATGTCGGTCTATAAGCACCAAATTGGGTCTATTCATGGATGCAACATTGTCCCATTCGATGGATTTATTAATAAATGCAGTCTTTGTACGTTTTTTTTTCTAATTTTATGAATTAGGGCATTGCTAGCTGTATTCAAGTTACTTAATACAACATTTAACAAAAAAAATTAAAGTAAAACTGCCTCGAAACACTTAAGTGATGTTCATGTATGATTTATCAGTCATTCAATAATGAAAACATTATAATTCACTATACAAAAATTTTGTATTTAGATGGGCAACTTGAATATAAAAAAACCGCAAATTCATGCATTTCCACTTGAAATTTTACCAATAAAAATCTTTTTACTACGTTATTCATACAAAATGCCAACATGGAAATGGAACATAAAAAAAATATGTCCCCAACATTGGGCCTACGATTTTCTTGTTAAATTATTGTTAATTTAGTTTGTTACATGTTACTATTTTCTGCACATCCAGACTGCATTACTTGCTATATTAGTTCAATTAAGCCAAATTTAGATTACTTGAAGATCGTGTAGATCATCTGTTCAGCTTAAAGGCTAGTATGCAGCTGACAAGTAAAGACTTGAAGTAATTTTAGCTATTTCTACCGAAGTAATTTTGACAATTACTCCTGTATGGGTAATCTGTCAGTTTTCCTTGCAGAATAATCGAACGGAATATTATTCCGCAAGGGAAAGTGACAGCCCATTTAGATTACACGAGCAGGCGTTACTAACGTTACGAAGTTTGCCTTCCTTTTCAGCTGCATACAAGGTAAGTAATACCGGCAGTAAAAGCATTTCTTGACCATTTCTTGTCCTATCCTAATGCACATTACTTTTCAGCTGCATACTAGTCTTAAGCAGTAAAATCACGATGCCCCAAAAGTTCAAGAAATCGAAAATTACGCGGAAGTGAACAACTATAAGTTGATTAATATTGTCTCAATTGCTTCGGATTACATCTATCATGCTAATAGCAACATGATTTTGTTGATTATCGCTAAATTAATGACACATTTGGTACAAAGGTCGAATGAAGGAGCTAGGCTAGCATTACACCCCCTTACCCTATTTTCTCTTTTTTCATGTCTAAAGTACAAAAGAATATTTGAGAAAACCATTTATAGGAGATTCACCCTTCTTTTCAACATGAACTCTAGACAAAATCGTCAAAAGGTCGAAAGTAACAATTGTAAACAATGACTTAAAACGTAAATTTCCTGGAAATGCCAGGTTGCTCACATCTATACCCAAGTAACCACAAGCATTATATCATAACACTAATTCGACCGACTATCAGCAACAGTAATACCATATCACATTTTTTCAACAACTCCCATGCTATGTAGCATTACCTATACATTAAACATGTTATGATGCATTACTATATTTCTACAAACAGCTTAACGTTAAATACGCATTAAATGATCCATTAATGCATTGTCTCAATAAATGCTTCATTGCTAGCTAAAAAGTAGCATTGGTGCAATATCATCTGGATGACAATTTCACTTTGGAAATGAGAAACATATGCTCGAGCTGAGCTGCCTGTCAGATTCAGAATCGTCATCTTCATTCTCCTTAACCAGAAAGTTTGATTCTTCAAATTTCAGCAAAAAGTATGGATGCATTATCGGGAGCCGCGGGTTTTTCTGGTTGTTTATATTCAGAGGACGGAGCTGTTTTTTCAACGAGGAATCTTTATTCTCATATCATTTTCATTAATGATCCAGTTTTAACCTGCACCGGCATCAACATTATGTCGGCTTGTTGTGTGATGAACGGCGGTGGGTATGATTTCATTTGTAGCTCGTATCGGGTTGAGGTTTGCACTGATTAAAGGTTAGGTATCGCAGTCTCAATGGCGGGTTTAGCAAGAAAAATCTAAAAATAGCTGCATGAATGTTTTTATAGAACCACAAAGAGGGTATGTCTAGGGTGTGCTTCCTTTATATTATGCAGTTGTCTTAGATAATTCTATTGCTCTTATGGCTAGGCGTTAACACAACCGGCATTCATCGATCAGTCGGGATATATCCACTACCGACGGGATAATAACTCCCTGCATCTGTTTCTGGTCCTATTTTTGCTTGTGGGAGCAGGCAGATCCAAGAAAAATACGCTAGAAGTCATTGTTTACAAATGTTACTTTCGACCTTTTGACTATTTTGTCTAGAACTGTTCTTTTCAAACACACTGGTCTATCCACCTCAGGCAAATATTTGCTCATTATACAAACAGTGTACTATCTAAAAATGGAGAAAATTAACTTTTCCGGCAAATGGTGCTTTCCGGGAATTGATACATACCGGGAAATGAACTAACGGGAAATGAAATTCCGGGAAATGACGTACAATCACCTCGTCAACTTTTTTATGTATTACCAAATCAGGATTGTAAAATTAGATCAACACAGAACATCGTAGTTAATGTTCTGAACGAAATATACCCAAAATAGCTCCGATAAGAAACAGTAAGAAAAAAGAGAACATAAATTTAGATTCAAATGTCTAATAATCCCGTTGCACTAAATAGTCGAATCAATATTTTATCATAAAATAGCTATAATTAAATCTCAATCTTTTCACATTCACAATTGACGAGAAAAGAGGTGCTCTGGGGCTGTTGACATCACAGTTAGGCCGTTACAAATTATTTTAAAACAAGAAAGAAGACAGTGAGTAATCGAAAGTAACTCTGAGCAATTCTGAGTATATATATTTATATTTTTTTAAATAAATGTAATGATTTACACGGGGAAGAACTAGCCTTGAGCTCCAAAAAGTGTAAAAATTTCCTGAATAAAAAAAAAGACAAACAACAATGACTAACATTTATTTAACCTTAAATTAGCTTGGCAGAATATCTCCATAAAAAAGTGACATATTTTTTATTTTTGCATTTTTACGAATTTATACATTTTTACCGACCGGTAGTAAAAAAAATCCTCAGCCAGCGGAGTGACATTCAGGTCATGTCAGGTCATATCAGGTAATGCCAGATAATGTCAGGTCATGTCAGGTCATATCGGGTCATGTCAGGTCATGTCAGGTCATTCGGGTCATGTCAGATCATGTCAGGTCATGTTTAGTTAAATTAAAAGTGCAATTTTACAAGCTCGAATTTAAAGCTCTAGATGGCAAGTGCATCGAAATATGACTAGGAATGAATTTCCGTTTGCAAAAAAAAATTAACTGAAAAACAACGAAATTATTCGAAATTTTTGTATTTTGTTTCAAAAAATGTCCGAAATCCGTATTACCTTCAATAGTAAACAATATAAAAAAATGGTTTTAATCGATTAAAAATGAAAAATTTGTGCAGATGTCAAAATAAGTAACTAACTATCAATATCATCATTTACTCATAACATTTATTTTATTTTTATCCCCTAATTTTTGTAAAATTTTTGATTATCCGTAAACTCGATCATCCGAGGGCTCAATTAAGCAATGTCATTTCTGGACTGATTTTTCAAAAGGACGTTTAATACACGGTTATCCTACGTAGATACGTCCTATTGAAACATCACGGGAGATTTGTCCAGGGATTATAATTTTTACTTATGTTTAAGAGCAATCACTATGAGCTGAAAACAAAAATTTCGATGTGATTATCCGGGATGTTATCTTTTATGAACCCAGAGAAAAGAGTCCAAGCTGTAGATTAATCAACTATGAACTGGATAGTTTGTAGCAGTGTATGATTGCTTGGAGCGATATTTTATGGGAAAATACTTCATTCCTAACCATCATGCTTTACCACTTATAACACCTGTGTTTGTAGGTTTATGTTGGTATTCCTTAGGATATGATCAATATCCATTGTGACACTAATGACCCGTGTAGGCTGTTCAATTTGATTGAACGTTACTTCAATTCAAAAGTGCCTGAAAAAAAAATCTTGAACATGCTCTGCTTTTGCAGCCTCGTTGCTTCCAGGAGGTTGATTTTTTGTTTAATTGCTCCTGCAAAACTCTCAAATGTTTTGTTTTCCGCCTTCATCTGGTTCCAGATTTCATTTGCCTTCAGCTGGGCCTTGGCGGCAGATAATCCGGGGTTGGCATTTTTAAATGCCTGGCACCACTTGATGTGTAAATCGCCTTTCTTAGACATTGCAAATTAACACCTTTTCTCAACTGAAACTTCAACTTTTCAATTGAATTCTTTTTCGTGGACCGATAGCGGATTGAGTTTGAATTCGAACTACGCGGTAGGTGCTGAATTGTTTTGACGTTTGCGCGGTTTACACGGTATCATCAAATTACTCATTTGCAAGTTTAAAATAACCCATTTGTAAGTTTATTCAATTAAATAAATTGTAACATTTAAATTTTTATGACAAACCCCCCCTCGCTCCCTCATAAGCAAATGTAAGAAAACTTGGAACCCCCCTCCCCCCATATTCCCTTACATAATTTGTGGATGGCCCCTTATTGTATTTTAATTGTATGGTTATTTTTATCCGGCCAGTTTCGCATGCTGTTCGATCTCACAAAGCACACGGCGTCTTGCTGTTAGTTGTGTGAATAGCAACGCGTCCCCCCAGCAGCGTGCATTGTTTCCACCCATCGAGAGTGGCTACCAAGCAAGCAGCCAATTTCTATTGTTGTAGTTAAAGCGAGCAGCGTGGACCATCACTGTCGGCGCTCCGTATCCATGGACTATTGTAATGATGCGGTGCGCACGACTCCACAATGTTCATCCAAACTTCGTCTCCCCTATAAAAGGGAAACATCATTCTATGTCATTTTAGTGGTGTTAACGTCTTATTGAAAGTACCCACCGAGCTGGCACGATGCCTCTCGGTGGTATTAAATTAACTCCCAGTAGTCAGTTCGTTTCACTCGTCTCATCGTCGTGTCTCAACCAAATAATCACAACACAACGTATGACCTGGTCAAACACTGGACGAAACACATGCGACGCGACAAATTTAGTGCACCGGAAAATTGTATCAAGGTAAGGCAAACTATGTGTTCGCGTCGTTTTGATTCCAGACCACGAAGAAGGAATGTGAAACATCGTCGTTGAGTATGAATGCATGACTATCTTCATGCTTTGGGTGCAACACGACGAAAATGGAAAGACGTCGCGTAGCTCAAATCGGTGAAGGTGACTTTTTTTTCTTTGCGTGTTTTGTATGACGTGAATGACTTTTGTCAGCTCTGCTTCTGTGTCATCTCATCGTGGTTGTTCTATGCACTACACGGATGTCCAGTGGGGGTGGTGTTGGAGTTTGTTAAAAACGTGCCATATAACTGACAGGAAAGCAGATGTGCTGACTACAGTAACTGATTTTGAAGCAGACTCCAGTTTTTGGTCAGGTGGCTTAGTCTTCTAACAGCCATCGGATAACTGTTTGAAATATTGACTTGATCAGTTGTCTAAAGCAGGCCGGTTTCAAAGTGGTTTCCAATTCGACTTGTTGTTAGTTGTAGAATATCAAGTCGTGAGACTCCCTTTTTACTGCTACCATTGACGCCTCCGACGCGTAGCGCGTTTTTACTGGATTTGGAGATCGTTGTTGCCGACGCAGCAAGGAATCCCCGGACAGCATCTTTAATCGGCGCGACTGAGTGTAGGTTCTTAAGTCCGATTAGCATACCGGGTCGGTCATCTTGGTAATGGACTAATGGACAGATTTTTTAAATACCTATACTGCCTCGACAGCATTCGGCATTGAGGATTGCCCACAAATTTTCGATGGGGTTGAGATCCGAGCTTTGTGGAGGCCATTCCAGTGGTTTTCTGGGCAGTATGTTTCAAATCGTTTTCCTGCTGGAGAACAAACTGGATCTGGATTATTGAAAACCGCCAAAATGGTTCCAATCCACAAATTTGGGAGTTCACGAAGCGTTGAAAATTATCGCGGAATCTCTATTCTTTACTCCCCTTACTGTCTGCTGCAAAACCAATAATTTCGGAATACCAGCATGTATTTATTCCACATCGCTCTACAATGTCGTTTGTTATGATATTTCAATGTGCTGTTTTGGGAGATCGAGCAGCGGAATAAGGGAAGGTCCATTAATTATGTCACGCAGTAAGGGGGGAGGGGGGGGGGGGGTGGGGGTTGGGAAAACGTGACGATCCATACAAAAAATTTGAAGGTCCATACAAAAAACGTGACAAGGGGGGGGGGGGGAGGGGGGTTTATAAAAGGACATTTTTTTTGCGTGACGTAATTAATGGACGTTCCCTAAGGTGGACTTCACATACGTCGAATTTTCAAAAGCGTTCGACATTGTACCTCACCAATACACCGTGGAAAAGCTTCGTCACATGGATTTTCCTGATGGGATAGCCGATTGGACATTGTCATACCTGACTGGCAGGGAAGCTTTCATTCAGGTGAACTATCGATCCGATATCATCTGCGTTCTTTCTGATTTTCCGCAAGATAGTGTACCAGGACCTTTGATTTTCGTTCTGTACATCAACGATTTATGCCATCGATTCTCATCTGCTGAACTGTTGTACGCCGACGTCTCAGAGTAATAACATCTATCCTGTATTGCTTTGCTCTGCTAGCTGACACTGATTTGCTTCGTCGTTGGTGCGTCGAAAACGGAATGAGCGTAAATATTAAGAAGTGTAAAGTGATAACTTTTTGCCTGATTTCATCTCTCATTAGACAAGAATACATTATTACCACGGACTCCACGGGATCCATGGTATTACTGAAACAACACTGCAGTGAGTTCTTTCTATTCTAGATTTAGGTGTGATCATGGATTCCAAGCTACGTTTCAACGAACATATTTCAACCGTTACTACTAAGGTTTTTGTTGTTCTCGATTTTATCCGTCGGCATGCGCTCGAATTTACTGACTTACATGTACTAAGAGAACTGTTCTGTGCACTGGTGCATAGGGTTTTGGAATACGCTACCCCTCTCTGGGCCACTTACCACACCTGTTCATTCGTCGATTTCCTCGTGGCCATGAAAAATACCTTCAGACCATCACATTTTCTCCTCCATGCTTCGTCGTACCCTCACGCTTCTGAAGCTCCTCGCCCGATCTGAACCACACACGAACCCACAGTTTTCGGTCAGACAACTCAAATTTCAAATCATCCAGAGCTTAGGGGCTTATTAGTTTGCTTCTTAGCAAACTTAAGGTCCTACGCTGAAGCATTCTCGACGGCAGCCAATACATCAAAATTGAGAATTTATATAAATCAGAATCCATACTAGATATTCTATGTTTCATCACAGAGAACAGACATCCAAGCTAGAGTGCCCTCCGTGTGTAAATTTCTGTAACTGCCATTTAAAAATTACAGCTTGTTTCCGTTAGTTTTGGGGATTCGTATGTTGATAGCGCCACCTGCGCGCCTTGAGATTTGATAGGCTGTCAATTTTAGTTTGGTGAAACCTAGACTAGGCGGCGTTGTTTTTCGAACGGTTTGCTTTTGAAAATTTACACAGTAGCTTGAGATAACAATGTTTGTTTTCTGTGCTTTCATCACGTCACAGATATATAGATTTTAAATAGCGAGGCGAGTTTGCGTGAGAGAGATAAAAGATAGGAAAAAATACATGCAGCAGCAATTCTCCTTAAGCCGTTTGGCTTTGTTTGCCTTGCTGATAAATGGGCGCTTCCGTGCAACTCTGCGGTGCCATTTTGCTTTTCAACGCCTGTGCTACGAGACGGCGATGTACAGTTCTACCATAGACTAACTCTAAGACCAGTAGGTCTCATACAAAAACGATTTTTTTCTTGGCTCAGTCAGTACTAGCACATCGGTCCCAAGCTCGGTCCCAAGCTTAATAATGCGCCCCTAATAATGAACTCACACGAACACACTCTCAAATATTCTGTCAAAATAACACAGCAAATCAAAACAAAGACGCAAATATGTATAGTAAGGTGCTGGCGTCAAGGTGTAATACGGACCAAGGGGTTCTACAACAGTGAACCAATTTCAAATCGCTAGTTGCATATTGATTGTTGGTTCTACTGGAAACTTATAGCTGAAGGGTTCGCTGGATCCCGCGGAACGTTACCTTCGGGTTCTTTTTGATTTCGCACATCATTTTGGTGTCCGTTCTCGCATCCGTTTTGCGCTTCCTGACAGGGCTTTCTGTCAGGGCGATCTACTAGTGACCTGGACGTTTTCAGATTCAGAAGAATTTTCCCAAACACTGCCTTGCTGATGCCATGATACTGTACTTCCTAGCGACAGCTCGGTTTGATTTACCATCTTGCACACCACCAACCATCAATTCTTGGATGCACAGGAGAATTGCTTTCGAAATCACTGCGTTATTTTTTTTTATAACTGAATCAAAAAGATAACGAAGACAAATAAATCAGGTCGCGCTATTTGCTTCAAAAAATGTAAAATTTTGTAAAAAAAAATTCAATAGAGAGGTTTTCTGATGGAAGTTTAACGAAAACATCGATTTTCGAAGTGGAATTTTTTTTTTCAATCTTAATTGACTTTTTAAAACTTTATGTTAAACTATTTTCTTCAGTCCTCCATAAGTTAAACCATGAAAGAATTTAAAAAATAAGATATCAAGAAGTACTTAAAAAGTATTAACTTCAATTTTAACCAAGGAAAAATTAGAAAAATTTAAGAAATGATGTGGTGAGCACTTTATTTTACCAATCAGCGCCTGTTATAGATCTATCATTTGTAGTTAAATTCCATATCTATTATTATTTTACCCACACCTACAAGAAACTCATGCATTTCTTGGTCGATATTTTACCAACTGCTCTACAAAGCCTAAAGGGTCACCCACAATAGATACGTTGCGGATGCGTTGACCTAAATTTGACAAAAAACCTATGGGAAAACTGTTAAATTCACGCAAACGCATCCGCAACGTATCAATTGTGGGCCACCCATAACAGTTTGTGTTCAGTCATGACTGTGGGAATTGGATTGTCATTCTAAATCAACTGCTGATAGAACTATCAAAGTTGCAAAGATCCGGAAAATATTTTTTTGAAGTTGGACTACGTCTTTGTTTTCTATATTCTGGTACTACATAAAAAAATAGCTCTTGCGACAGTCATGAAATGCGGTCAGGTTTTGAGCGTTAATATTATGGTTTCAGTTGAAAACCGAATTTATCGACTAGCGACAATCGATTTTACTCTCGTTCTGTACGTTATACCTAATGTCGGAAGTAGTGCGCTGGACGGCGCATCTGATCCGCGATACAGCGCACTACTTCCGACATTAGGTATTCCTGGTGCAGTTGAAAACCGGAATATAGCAGTCGCGCCAATCGATTTAACTCCCGTTCCATAAGTCCAAACAATTGCGCATCTAGTGCGCTGTATGGCGCATCTGATGCGCTATACAGCGCACTAGATGCGCCACTGTTTGAATTCATAGAACGGGAGTAAAATCGATTGGCGCGACTGCTATATTCCGGTTTTCAACTGCACCAGGAATATAACGTACAGAACGAGAGTAAAATCGATTGTCGCTAGTCGATAAATTCGGTTTTCAACTGAAACCATAATATTGCAGTCGTTACTTCTTACGTTTTCTGTATGCTTGCCCCAATAGATAGTAAATATTTCGACGCGTCGATTCCAATATTGCAAAAATATTGATTTGTTTTAACGCTAATATAAATTGATGTCTTATAATGCCGATATTTCAGAATAAATTTACTAAACAGTATTCTCCTTTACTAAACAGACTTCAAATTTAAGTAAGGAACGTCTCCTTTTTATCAGCGAAAGATATTTAAGAAGGACACCTTAGCATTTCGGCGATCTCGAAGATGTGGTATCAGCGCTCGGCTACGCACCGTCAAGTCATCTGGTACACCCTACTGCTTAACAACATGTCTGCACGCAACAAATTTGCAGTCAGATTTCAGTTCCCACTCGGTCGCATTAACCGTCTGCTCTATAGACACTCAAGTAATAGACCGGACAACGTGCCGCCATGTTGTATCCAAAACGAACATTTCCTCGCATTTCCCATACGATTTGACAGTTGTTTTGGATACATCAACTGTGCCAGACTCACGTTGTCCGGTCTATTACTTGAGTGTCTATAGTCTGCTCCGGTAATGCACTACACTGAGCGCGTTGGTGCCAGTGCCCCATCTACCTTGCTGATGATGGAATACCTGGTTGCTGCAGTCCTCGAGTTGGCTAGGAACACTGCACTGTGGGACGAAACGCCAAAAACATGAACTTTTTACAATAACTCGTAAAAACGTGTTCTTAACATTTTGGTGTCTTCAGATGAAAATTTTCAAAAAATATAACGCATTTAAAGGAGACAAATTTTAGTTCGCAGCTTCACCACAGGCGCCGCTGCAAACTTGATTTTTTTTAAATTATGAGATAGAGAGTTAGTGTCTTCGGCAAAGTTGTAGATAATTTTAATACAAACAACATTGCACAAAACACTAACCTTCTATCTGGTCACTGTGCCGAGGTATGTGTTTTTTAAAATGGCGGACCTTGGAAACTAGGTTTTTTTTGTTAATTTAATAAATGTGCAGTTTAAGGTCAAAATAATGTTCTACAAAGTTGTACAAATAATCAAAATATAAATTTTCTCTATACTCACCTTACGTCTAAAACCTTTATGGGAGAAGTTATAGTAGTTTTATTGTAAAACATATAGGTTTTTCATAGCCCTTTAGCTGGCGGGGATGCAAGTGGATGCTCATGAAACCTCATAGGGTTCAAAATATAGGATGTGTTATAGCATATTATGTTGGTTTCATGTGTATCCATGATTATCCCCAAGAGTAAACCTGTGTTCTATTAAGTAGCGAATATACCATTAAAACTATCATAAATGCTAATCTTCCCAATTGAGAACCCTATTATCGTGTAAAAACTTGTATGTTTTGTATATTTTTATAATTTTATGCATTACTGTTGCTATTGAGTTGTGCAAATACCATGGCTCACGTACTCCTATGGCAATACTCTTAAAAATTCAATATATTTCACACACACACACACACATATTTAAAGGAAATACTTTCACCCCTCACCGAGGGGCACGCAGAGTATTCTACTGAGTGTGTCGTATTGAAAATACGTCCGGATTTAACTTGATTTACAGAGTATTTATAAACACTTTAGAATATTTAAAGTAATCAAAAGTATTTTAAAGGACTCAAAGAAACCAAAAGTATTTGAAAAATATCTTAGCTACTCAAAGAGTATTTGAATTGTATTTAAAGTTCTGAAAAGTATTTTATGAGTATTTTGAGTACCTGAAAGTATTTAATGAGATTTAAAAGGACTCAAATATATTGAAAATACTTGAGTGTTTTAAGAGTTCTACACTCTCGTTGCATTCTACTCAATAATTGAGTGGAATTGTATTCCTTTCTCTTTTACTCACACGTAAATGTTACTTAATGCTCTCATCTAATTTTCCGATAAAAAAAAGAAGGACAATACAAATGAAAGAGAGGGTGTTTCGAGCGTGTTCTTCACGCTCAAAACTGCCTCTCTTTCATTTGTATTACTATCCTTTTTTTCACGGAAAAGTTACTCAGTTTTCGTAAAAGTGGAACAACTCATCAATTGAGTTGTTCCACTTTACGAGAATTGAGTAACTTTCCGTGAGAAAAAAGGGACAGCAATACTAATGAAAGAGAGGCAGTTTTGAGCGTGTTAATCAATGTTCAAGGTTCTACCTACACGCTATTATTAGGACTACTCATATTGAGTTGAAATGTTATTGGGTCAAAACCGAGGTCAACAGAGAAACCTTATTTGATGTGGTAAATTTAATATTGGACACAACCATCTTGAGTTCTGTCAATGCAGTGCATTTTACAAGTTATACATTTTGAATAAATAAATTCTCGCTAAACTAGACTAATTTGGAATAGGAATCATAATAGAAAAACTGAGTAGTTTTCTGTACAAATGAGTGGTCTTATAATAGTGTGTTGTGTGTTTGTTATTTTAAGTAATAAAAATGTGCTTACTTGTAATCGAGGTATTTAAACTGTAATCCAATATATTTATTTGTTATTTAGGATGTAAATTGTAGTCTAAATATATTTAAGGGGATTTTAAATACATTACATGTACTAAATGGTACGCGAGGTATTGATTTGGATTTCTTAGGTATTTAAAATTATTGAAAAGTGTTTAAAATGTGTTTTATGGTACTCAAAGCATGTCTTTGTAATAAGAATGTATTTTGATTATCGAAATCTGCAGTTGTTATCAAAATAATCGACCAGTACTTAAAAGTTTTTAAATTAATCTAAATTATTAAAAATGTATTTCACTGTACTTTTAGTATTCAAATTTTAATAGAAATGTGAAATACAGCACTCAAAAATAGTATAATTGTAATAAAGGTGTATTTAAAGTCTCAAGTGGGTATTCTGACGTACTCAAAGTATAATTAGCCGTATTAAACGCGTATTTTTAATACTTTCAAAAAGTGTGTGCTGTACTCAAATGTTCTTGCGCGCCCCTCGCCCCTCACTTCATCCTCTCTTACTTCTATCCATGCACTTGCACTCACACAAACACACACACTCACATACGCACCTGTCAAATGTTTTTTATTCTACAGCCGAGAAAGTTTACTTCTCTGTGGATTGTGGATCGCGGATCATGAGGTGAAGAAGTGCAAACCGTGCAAACCGTGCAAACCGTGTGTTGATAAAAGTATGTTTCAAGTACAGAAAATGGCTGAAATAACAGGTAATGAAAACATTTGACAGGTGCGTATGTGTGTGTGTTTGTGTGAGTGCAAGTGTATGGATAGAAGTAAGAGAGGATGAAGTGAGGGGTGAAAGGATTTCCTTTAAATATGTATGTGTGTATGTGTGTGTGAAATATATTGAATTATTGTCATACGAGCGCGTGAGCCATGGTATGTGCACAACTCAATAGCAACAGTTATGCATAAAATTATAAAAATATACAAAACATACAAGTTTTTACACGATAATAGGGTTCTCAATTGGGAAGATTAGCATTTATGATAGTTTTAATGGTATATTCGCTACTTCATAGAACACAGGTTAACTCTTGGGGATAATCATGGATACACATGAAACCAACATAATATGCTATAACACATCCTATATTTTGAACCCTATGAGGTTTCATGTGCATCCACTTGCATCCCCGCCAGCTAAAGGGCTATGAAAAACCTATATGTTTTACAATAAAACTACTATAACTTCTCCCATAAAGGTTTTAGACGTAATGTGAGTATAGAGAAAATTTATATTTTGATTATTTGTACAACTTTGTAGAACATTATTTTGACCTTAAACTGCACATTTATTAAATAATCGCAAAAAACTAGTTTCCAAGGTCCGCCATTTTAAAAAACACGTACCTCGGCACAGTGACCAGATAGAAGGTTAGTGTTTTCCGCAATGTTGTTTGTATTAAAATTATCTACAACTTTGCCGAAGACACTAACTCTCTATCTCATCATTTAAAAAAAATCAAGTTTGCAGCGGCGCCTGTGGTGAAGCTGCGAACTAAAATTTGTCACTTTTAAATACGTTATATTTTTTGAAAATTTTCATCTGAAGACACCACAATTTTAAGAACACGTTTTTACGAGTTATTGTAAAAAGTTCATGTTTTTGGCGTTTCGTCCCACAGTGCACTGCCCGCGACAACAAGTAAACCACAATCATTCTACGCCATCTGCAGCTGGCCTTTCGCAACGAGGAACTGATCAAACTTCTCTCCGGTGTGACCATTTCACAAGGTGTTGTGCTTTTCAGGCTTTTCAGTCCTGCACAAGAAGACCATGTAAAAACCCTTAGTTCAATCGCAAACCATGTTCCCCCCGTTATCAACTAAAATCCACACTTTTTTGGACGAACACATTAATTTGCCCAGTTAAAGAGTTTGTTTAATTGAAGTTTCCTCTACGCTCATCGAAATATCAATAACCATGTAACGGGCTTAACATGGCATTGCTTTAAACGTCGCGTCCCGGTGTAAATGGCCAAGCACGGTGGACAACCAACAGACGAAATATTAACAGTTGATTCGTGTCGAACTGCAACATGGCTGACGCACCATGTGTACACATATTGTACTCACTAATTGTACATAGTGGATTAAGGAGGGATATACAGTTAGCACGAGAAAAAAAAAACTCATTTTTGAAAACAAAATTCCAAGGGGAAGTTTTAACTCGAACCAATCGATTTTTTTTACAATTATAAGTCTATTCATGTAGTAAGCAAAAAGATTTTTTTAATTTTTTTTTCAACAAAATGGCGGTTGTTAGAGTGCGTTGAAAAAGTCGATGTATTTTGCTTGTGCCGGCTCTCCTTGTCGCAGTTTTGATCTGAAACCTGCTAACCTAAAAAAATACATTGATTACATTGACATCTAGTCGATGAATTAAAAAAATAAATTTAAAAATAAAATTTGCACTTTTGGCGTAACTTTTTTGAAAAAAAAAACAAATTTTTCCCGCTATTTTGTCACATTTTTCCATACTTAATAGTCAAATATTACAATAGTTTTTAATTCATCTAGAAGGTAATACTATAATAAAGAAATCCTATAAGTTTCATCATAATCGAATAATTAGTTTTCGAGTTATCACCGGCATAAACTCCGAAAATGCTGTTTTGAGAAAAACGGGTTAAAAATTTTAATTATCGGTCTGCGCGCGAAGAAGGCGTCTTCGAAAAACGATGAAACGAAACATTTGGAGTTCGAATTTCGAAAAAAAGGTTTCAGGAGCGTTTTCTACGGGAAATTTACTAACTTTTTATGCAATAAAAAAAATTGATTTTTTCCGTCATTCTAACTGTATATCCCCCCTTAAGTAGATTAGGCGTTTCTGGCGGTGGTAAGCACTGCATACTAAGATTATTTTACAGAAATCTGTAAAATTTTACCGAATTCTTAACAGCTGAACGTTCGGTAATCCGATTTTACGAATTTCGGTAATTTTGACGTAGACTACGTCTTACGGCAAGGGTAGGGTGTCAATTGAAAATCTAAAATATTGCGACCGTCACGAAAAACCGTACGTTTTGTACGCGAATAACTCAAATAATCCACGATAGATTTACATGATTTCTTCTTCAATCGGTCGGAAATTTTACCGTGCTCCAATTCAATTGTCAAACATTATTCTCAAACAATAGTAAACTATTGAAAATAACGCAAATATAAGGTGATGTCTTATAATGTCATTTTGCAGAGTAAATTTACCAAATTTCCTATCACAGATTTCAAATCGAAGCAAGGAACGTCTTGCATCATCTTCTTCTTCTTTGTGTTAGAGAGGGACTTTAACCGATCATGTCATTCGTCTCTTCATGTGCGTCTCGCATGCAGCTGAGAACGGCATGAGCGCACACATAGGAAAATTTTGCCTCAGTCGTTTGGCAGCATTCAAGCTGTGCGGAACTGGTTGCAGGTTGCTGGTCGCAGGTGCCGGCAGCGGAGTTGGTCGTAGAGGCAGCTGATGGTAATATGTACCAAGGCTCTCCCAAACAGCGATCGTCGCGATGAGGTAAAATGGCGGATTATGGGGGCGCACAATCACGTCGGTTTGTGCAAGACGCCATCTTACCTCATCGTGACGATTGTTTCGCCGCGACTTTAAAAACGCTGCTGTTTAGAGGAAAGCGTCTTTGGGGCGAGCAGCAGTAGTTGAAAATAATCTGTCCTTTTGAGGACAATAAATTAAAATAAAAGAGTTGTTTATTAAAGAACTAATCTTAAATTTAGTTCGGTGCTCGATGGAGGGCGAGCCGTCGGGAAAATTTTACCCAGCTGGTTGGCGCAATCCATAAATTGATAATCTGTCCTTTTGAGGACGATTAATTAGTTGAACGAGTTGTCTATACAAGAATTAAACTTTTATTTCGTTTGGTTTGTGTGCCTAATATCATGGTGCCGATTCGTTCGCTGCAACTGCAAAAACGCCTCCATGGAGGGCGAGCCGTCGGGAAAATTTTACCCAACTGGTTGGAGCAATCCACAAATAATCTGTCCTTTTGAGGACAACCAATCCAGTTCAGAGAGTTGTTTATATAAGAATTAAATTAATATTTCGGTGGGTTTGTGCGCCATTTAATCGAGTGCCGATTTGTTCGTTGCCAACAACTAATTGCAACGCTGGAGAAGGTCCTTAAACTCGAGGTAGGAAATTGATATTTATTAAATTTAAATCAATTTGACAAAGTGCATGTCATCATATCTCTCTATGTTATCGCTCCCTGTTTTAATACATTTCAACATAGTATTAATTGTATTCTGGTGATGACATGCGCCGCGTGCTTTTACATCATACGAACCTACACATGATATCGGTACAAATAACCCAAGTAACCACAAGCATTATATTATTGCACTTATTCAACCCAAAATCAACATGTGGTAATGTGGGATCGCATCAATTCAACAGTTGTCAAGTAATGAAGCGTTAGATTAGCTTAAGAATGTGGTGATGCATTACCAATGCAATAATGCTACTTTAGCAATGTCTTTTGGCATTACAAAAGATATAGCATTACTTCGATCTTAGTGGGGCCCTTTTCAGCTTTAATCCAACTTCAATGATGCACTAGACGTAATGCATATGCCTTATATATGCAGGCTATTATAGCCTCGTGGTTACTTGGGAATGCGTTGAATATATTTTAATGCGTGATTATTTCCTCAGGTGTTTATCTTATATTTAGGGTATATGTCCCTTAACTCAGCCAATTATGCAATGATCGATTACATTTTATATTACAACTCATAAAGTTTTTAAGCTGCAAGCGAGACTAAACTAGTTAGACACTTGCTAAGATACGCTTGATAAGACATTTGGTAGTATGTATCACGAAAAGTTACACAACTCTTTTTATAAAGTCAGCAACATTCGAAGGATATGGATTTGATGTCGGTCTATAAGCACCAAATTGGGTCTATTCATGGATGCAACTTCGTCCCATTCGATGGATTTATTACTAAATGCAGCCTTTGTTCGTTTTTTTCTGATTTTATGAGTTACGGCATTGCTAGCTGTATTCGATTTACTTACATTTCACAAAACATACTAAAGTAAAACTGCCTCGAAACACTTAAGTGATGTTCATATATGATTCATCAGTCATTCAATAATGAAAACATTATAATTCACTATACAATGATTTTGTTCCTTCTTTTTGTGTTTAGATGAGTCACTAGAATATAAACAACCGCAAGTTCATGCATTTCCACTTGAAAGTTTACCAATAACAACCTTTTTACTACGTTATTGATACAACAGGCCAAAGTTGGGAACATACAAAAAATTATGTCCCTAACATTGAGTCTACGATTTTCTTGTAAAATCATTGTTATTTTAGCTATGTGAAAAGTTAGCTCGTAGCGTGTAACAATTTTCTGCACATCCAGACTGCATTACTTGCTGTATTGATTCAATTAAACCAAATTTAGATCACTTGAAGATCGTGTAGATCATCTGTTCAGCTTAACCAGTGAAATCGTGATGCCCCAAAAGTTCAAGAAATCGAAAATTACGCTTAAGTGAAAAACAATAAGTTGATTTATATTGTCTCAATTGCTTCGGATTACATCGGCCATCCTAAAAGCCACATGATTTTGTTGATTATCGCTAAATTAATGACATATATGGTACATAGGCCGAATGAAGGAGCTAGGCTAACATTACATCCCCTTACCCTATAAGAATTTATTATATATTAACCAACCTTTTCTCCCATACCCTTGGCAAGGAAGTTGGGACGCTGGAGAACGTCCGTCAGTTCGAGGTAGGAGATTGGTATCTATTAAATCAAAATCAACTTGACAAAGTGCATGTCATCATAGCGATCGAATATCTCTCTACGAATCGCTTTGGTCTCCCTGTCATAATAAATTTCAACATAGTATTAATTGTATTCTGGTGATGAACTGCGAAGCGTGCTTTTACTGCATATAAACCTACTTATGATATCGATACAACTAATGCGCTGAACATGTTTTAACGCGTGATTATTTTCTCAGGTGTTTATTTTATATTTATAAGAATTTATCATATATTAACCAACATTTATTATATGATAAATTCTTATAAATATAAAATAAACCATATATTAACCAACATTTTTCTCCCATACCCATTGCAAAAAATAATGGCTTGAAGGGAGGTGCCTTTGGACGTCGATCTCTCGCATGCCACGGGACTCTTGCGATATCCAACCAAACTATTTCGTTGAGCCGACATTTATATACCAGAGACTTTCAGAGTTTTCTGTTTTGCAAGAGTGTCTTAAGATCTGTGGGAGGTTTCCGTCTGGAGGCACTGTTGGTAGTTAAACTTTGGACCCACATCATGAGTTGTTCGTGATCCATGCATAACCCTAGAGTAAAGTGTCGGTTGTTTAAACCAAGCGCAGACAAGGAAAAAAAAGGAAGAATGAAGGAGGACAAAAAACCAAAAAGTAAGGTCTCTTTAATACTGTTTTAATAATAAGGTCTTAAATAATACAAAAAAAATATCTAAATAAGCTTAGTGTGCATCTTTACTCAGCCGGCTGAATGGAGAATAAACTGATTAAACGTACAATGAACCATAAACATGATCACATCACTTATCAAGGTGAATCCTGATCCATCGAGCCCCATCCCAATAACATTAAAAAAAACCCTTCCTGTGACCTTTGTGGGGATGCAGAGGTAAACACGGTCCCTAAACAGCAAAGGTCACACTAACACTCCTTCCCTATTCCCACCTGATTGCAAGGACGTGGCCGGCGCCGTTATCGATTACTAAAGAAATTGAGTCACTGAAACGTGTACAATGAGAATGGTCGGTTACTCCCAGCCCCATTCAGTTGATTCATTGTGCAATTTTACTGATTCTGATCAATCACGGAGTAGCAACCATCGATACGTGCAGTCAGTATAAGCTAAGCTAAGCTAATAAGCTAAGCATACCCATTGCAAAAAATAATGATATTTTATAAAATTCACTCTCTTTCTTCTACGAGATCGAATATGTTCATACATATTTCGATTTCCTTAACGTTTTAGCCATATTGAATTCACTAATTTACCTGATATTCACATAGAAACATGAATTATAATTTCACAAGAAAACCATTGACCATATTTCAGGTACACATTTCACGTAATATTTTCAACTATGGCCTAATATATTCATCACATATTAAAATGTAGAATATAAAAGTTTTCAATGGAAAAGTAAGAGTGAGCGGTTGTGTATTCTTTGAAGGGCTTATTCATACCAACACCTAGATAACTTAATGAATATAGTGGGAATTTTAATGTTTTGAAATGGAATGGCCGATTGATCACATGAGAAAGTCACTTAGTTTTTATAAAGTAGCTTTATATTTCGTATAGTATACCGAATATAGCTGAATGCCCAATGCGATAATATAAATAAATGCCCGGAGCGATGAAATAAATAAACTTAACTGAAATTCGTTCGAACAAGAATCCTGAATGATATCCATATCCATCGAAAGTTTTCGACTTAATAATGTTAGTTGGTGACTTTTCATGGTCCAGTACAGCAAACGCCTTGTTGAGCCTGTCTAAGCAAAGGTATAACTAGTTGAATATCGTTTCTAGCTAAATTATTGTATGAGTTATAGTTAAAATTGTAATCGTGCGCTACATAATCGACTGAGTCAATTATGTGGTGAATTTTAAAAAAGAGACAAGGTATCAGTCAAAATATATGTTTGTATTTCAGGGCCACCAAAGAGTTTTAAAGAGTGTACAAGAGAATTTTCCCACATACTGACTTCATAAAACCAAACGGTCCTTTTCAGGGCCACCAAATAATATCTCAAGAGTGTACAAAAGAATTTTCTTACATACTGGCTTCAAAACGCAGGTCTAATGTCTCATAAGAGCCGCACCCGTCATATTGTGACTTAAACTGCTTCTATCGGTAAGGGTAAGCGACGGGCACGAATAATTGAAACCCTTTTAACTTTTATAATAGCCACACAGAATTTCCCTGACATTATAATGCATCACTTGGTTTAACATAGTCTACGTCAACCGGTCTGTGGTAGACAGAGTCTGAATGAAAAATATTATTAAAATTATGATACCAAAAATCTACACGTATTACCAGTTGAAATCTGCTTTAAGTAATAAAGCACCAAACTTTGAGTAGAATCAAGTTAGTGTGTTTGACATGTTTAAAGAGAGCACGAAAACGCAACCCCATTGGTTCGTTTGGATATTTGAATACAGCTTGAAAATCACGTGGACCAAGCTGTCGTGACCTGGCTGAGGTTTTCAGCCGTAGCCAGGTTGCACGAATAAACGATTTTTTTTGCTGCTGCCGCTGCTGGCTGCCTCCGTCGTCGCTGTGTCTGTGAAACTGCTAGCCGCTGATGTCTCCGCCACTGTTCTCGCCGCCGCTTCTGCAATACTGCTCCCGTTGGGTGATTTTGCGTGATCCGTCGCTTATAACATTCGTTACCAGAATGATAGGAAATGATGCAGCCGAAGTGGATGCCTTGTTGAAAGCAGCTCGGTCCTTCCGGAAGGCCCATGAACAGCAGACCAAAATTAAAGTTGAAAATCCTTCCAGTGATCATCTTGAAGGAGCCTTTCGGTGCTACACACAAGCACTATATAGGCTACCCGATGATTCTGTTACCAAAGCGGCCATCATACGTGAACTAAAGGAGATCAATCCGAATGTGGAGATTATCAGCAACTTTAGCTCTCCTAGTCATCGTATTTGGGACCTGGAGCGTTCGGCCGAGGAGAGCATCAAGTCTCGGGACTACGTGTCTGCATTCGAAAAACTAACTGAGATCTACGACGATATAACCGAGAGACGGTGTGAAGACCTCTATATGCTGGTAATGCGACGAGTGGAAGTATCTCGATTGCTTTTGCTGTGCTTACTGCAGCTTCCTCCTTCGGTTCGATATGATCATAAGTTCATTGAACGATATTCGTCTATTGGGGAGAGTAGCCAGGGCACTGCAAGCCGCCCGGGTAAGGAAATCATTTCGGAGAACCTGTTTTTCCTACTTCAATCTCTGGTAGTTTCCTGTCAGGCCAAGGACATTGATTCACTCGTAGCCGTTAGAGATGAAATGAGCCATTGCCATGAACTGACCGGTGCACAGCAGGTTCTACTTGAAGAACTTGTCTCGAAATATTCCAAATGATATTGAATGAATACAGTTCCGTTTTAGATATAGTATCGTGCGTTGTGCACATTTTCTGTTCTACATAAAAGTTTCAGAACGCTTTCAAAACGCGACTTTTTGTCAAATTATACTGGTGCTGACGAACGGTTTTCCTTAGCGAACCCGTACTTCCGAGGGGTCGCAATGTGTCATTAATTATGATTCTAAGTAAACTAGTTCATGTTAATATATATTTAACTGTAGTTTTACCCATGCAAAACATGGCTTTACAATAAACCTATATTGAAACAAGGTATGTTAAAATTTAATATTTTTATGAAAGCCCTTGTCGAATAGTGATCTAATAGTGAAATAGTTTAAGTTTGCAATCAACCGAGCATAAACTCTATTTGCAGTACTGTATAGGTGCAGTATAACACTCACCAGCCTGAGCCATTAACACTTTATTGGTGCATACAAAATTTTATGTTTTGAGAAAACGTGACGATCCATACAAAAAAATTTGAAGGTCCATGCAAAAAAGTGACAAGGGGGGGTTATAAAAAGTCATGTTATGCGTGATATAATTAATGGACGTTTCCTCGAAACATAAAATTTTGTATGCACCAATAAAGTGTTAAACACGTCTGAGCCTAAGAAATAAACGAACTGATTTTAAAATAAAACTGTCCAGTACTTTTAATTCTTCTCTAATAAATTTCATTCAGACTCTGTCTACCACACGGTCGTGTCTTGTACACAACCCCACTGATTTTTTTTTACAGATATCTGTAAAATTTCACCGAAATTCGTTAAATCGGATTACCGAACGATCCGCGGTTGAGAGTTCGGTAAAACTTTACAGATTTCTGTCACAAAATCTAAGTGTGTGTGGAGGGCGAATTGGCGAGCAGCCTTTGGCCAAAACAGGCGATGGTTTAGTGGGTTGTTGCTAGAAAGCGGCTTGTTATGCGGTCTGTTGACCCTGCCAATGGAGAATGCTTATAAGCTATACAAAGAGCAAAGTGTTATCGGACTAAAATTAAAGCGGCCAAAGGTAATTCGTCATCAACTACTGGCTGGGTTGCTGGAGAAGGGTCTTCAGCTCAACACGTAGAATATAATTCTATAGATACAATGTTTATCATGAGCTGGTTGAACTTTCCAATTTAGCGAACATTATTTGGTCAATTTTAAACAGTGGTGTGTTGAATATTTGATTTTATAGGCATCAATGATACGACAACTTTGAAAAATGTATATTGACAACTTATAAACAAACTCATGATACACGTGAGCGATTCCACGAACAAGTGGGAAATTTTTCCAGTTTTTATTTTTTGTATTTTTTGATTTGCATGAAACCTTGCATACAAGTTTTTGAGGAAGAAAAACGCCGTTTTGCATACTTGGCTCGCCATTTTGAATCTTACTTATGAGAAGGGCCTATGAAAAATGCACATGATATCTTCAAAAAATTGTATCTCGGGAACGGTTTGTCCGATTGGTTTGGTGTTTTCGGTGAAGTTTTAGACAATTGTTGATGCTATATGGAGAAAACATGCACGGTAAAAAAAAAAGTTTGGTTTTTTGTGTTTTGAATTAAAATATTTCAAATGTTTTCCCTTAAAAGTTACATGTCAATAATTTTTTAATTATTCTTATGTTATAGCTGACTGAAAATGCTATCTAGTGCACAGTAGGTTGTTCTGGAGAAAAATAGGTTACAATGAAAAAAAAAAATTTTTAAATAAATTACAATTTTCAAAAAAGCTATTAAGAAAAGTCAAAAAAGTTTGTCACCCTAATTTTATGAAAGGACATCAAATTTTTAAGCAAAAAATGCTTGGGTAACATTTTTCTAAGATGCACCGTTTAGAAGATATTACTGATTTAATATTGATTTTTTTGATAACTTAATAAGTTTTGGCCCTTTTCGGGTGTACTCCGTGTTTTTCTAGTTTTAAAAGTATTTTTTTCGGAAAGATTGGAAAATTTTGAGTTAAAATAACACTGACAATTTAAAGATTCGAGTGAAATTCTCTGCCTTAAAAGTATTTTGAAAAACAAGTTACAAAATCCCACTATCAGGAACAATGATTTCTTCAAGTGATTTTTGGTGCGTTGTGCTGAAAACGTGCTAACAAGTATTAGATACAGGTAATTAGATACCAGTTAGCTGTACTACGTACAGTTGCTGAATGTAAACATGGTCTTTGTTGGAACTAGTCCACCATGGCCACGCTGGCCATAACGAGGCTAGCTCCGTCGATGACCGTTTCTTAATAATAAATAAAAAGAACGCAGTATTAGTCACCTTCCATCAAACTAGACGCCTGCCGACTGATACCTCAATCAACAACCGCCGCACTCTTTATTCATTCCAGGTATATACAATTTACAATCTTCTTCAATAACAATATACCTACGCCAGCAAATCTACCTCGCTCCAACTCTCCAAACTCGTACCTCAAGGTTCGACGATACCTGAGCGTTCAACTCTACCTATCTTCCAACAGTCTTTACCCAGCATTCTATGATTTCTACCCGTGAGCTGTATAATAATGTCTGACTCGGTTCTGAATTCATCCAGTATCTACCAAACAGTAAATGCAGAAAGGTTGCTAGTAGCATAGTGATTATAGTAATTTCAGCTCATAATCCTGTGTTTTTGAACGAGATCCAGTGTTATTTGATAAGGCAGCATTCATTAATTATGTCACGCAAATCTGGCCGAAAATTAACCCCCCCTCCCCCCATGTCACAAATTGTCACAATTTTTGTAACCCCCCCCCCTGGCAATTATGTCACGTTTTTGTTAACCCCCCCCCCCCTCCCCACTCAAAACTTTTTATTCAAATAGCCAATATTAGTCACAAAAAATCATTTTTATTTCATACAGAAACAAATTCAACTTTCCTCATATTATATCAAATTGCATTCTCAAATAATACCATTCAAAAATAGATTCAATCCTCAGTCCAAGGGTTTTGCAGATGTTGGTCAGCATTGATGACCGGGAAGATATCTGCGTCCGCTGAAGCACTCGTAATGGTTTCTGCCACATCAGTCAGATCAAGTTCTTCGTCATCTATCCATTCGCAATCGAAGTTGTCTTTGTTGGTTACAACCATACATTCCTGTTTACGTTTTGCCACAACTTTAAACGGACGCAATTTTCTCTGAAATTGAACGGATGTATGCTTGTGCATCTTTATGTGCTCGCGAAGCATGACTAAAGATGCAAAGTATAGGCCACAGCTGGAACACACTCGTTCGTTCAATGAGTTTTTAATTGAAGGACAGTAAAGATCATACGGAATCGTTCCATATCCGGACATCGATTTAGGTAGAATCTGTTGAGCTTGTAATGAGTTCAATACGAACATTGATGGGAAATGCTGTGGTTCGTCCTTCGATGACCCAATCAATCCTCGAGATGTTTGCGTCAGAGAGATTGGTGGAGGCAAAAATCCATTGCAGATAAGGGGTGATTCAAAAATGACGTCCATCAAATTTCAGGTTTTTTGACCCCCTCCCCCCCTCTGTCACACTTTGTCACAAATATTATTACCCCCCCCCCCCCTTGGACGTCTCACTTCTGAAAAAAGAATATATGCATATTGGTTTTGTCAATTTCAATAATAACGTAAATTTAGTTCAAATTGAATCATTTACATAATTACATGAACCACGTTCTAAAATGCACTTACACATCTATGAGATAACCCCGGGTCTAATGTGGAAACCGTTTTTTCCTCACTTTTGTGCATAAGTAACAGATTTTTGAGCAAAAGTTACCCCATAATCGGGCAAAATCTGGTTCGAACACCAGTGACTGATCGCAGTTCAGCTCAGGTGAATAATTTATGTTTGCAGTGCAAACTTTATAAAACATAAATTGAGTTGTAAAACGTGCTTGAGATTTTCTAATCAACGGAATAAAAGGTCTGGAAAGATATTTTACACAATATTATTTCACGGTTAAGGAAAATTGTTCGGAACAACCAGAAAAACACCGTTTGTATGTCGAAAAAATTCAAACCAACTTTTGTGCGATTGAAAATTTTGATATATCAATATTGGATGTTTATCCATTCTCGAAATATGGAAAATTATATGGAAATATACATAATTTTTCTTGTAGCGCAAAACATCATGACTCGTAAAAAAAAATCTGAAAAATCATGAAATTACTCATAAGTCCGCAAAAGAATATGATCAGAAAGTGGAAAAGAAATGGAATCATGAATATTACAACAGAAATAATTGTTTTTGATTGCAAAATTTGATTTTAAAAACCATACAAATTTGAAAGCGGTGAGTTTTTTGTTTTTGAAATACATCGAGGATTTTCGAGATCTGCCTTGAACAGTCTGGGAAATTTCACTGAAATTCTTATACCGGGAGATCAAGAAATGATCCCACATTGACATAGGTTTCAAGAAATCAATATTTCAATTTTGTGGGCAATTTTCTGTATAGACGATGTTATTTTTCGATTTTCCTGAGCCCTAGAAACTTTTGTGTAAAAAATTTGCCATTGCATAATTTTTCAGCTTGCTGAGATAATTTAAAGCACTTTCCACCACAAAAATGTTTTCCTAAGACGATCAGTTCTCGAATTAGTTCTTTATATCACAATTTGCAAAATTGTAAAAAAATTCATAAAATTTTTCATACCTCAAAAAAGAGAGAATACCCTTCTTTGAAATTTCCATACTGGATTGGAATCCAAATTCCCAACCGTTTCTCCCAACGTTGGAATTGTGTGAAACACAGATCATACTTTTTATTGCCAAGAAAATTTCAAGCACTTTTCGATTCCTTAATTATACACTTTTTTAAAGTAGCAGGTTCTTCCTGACCGCACTCTTCCCCATCCTAAGGCACTGTCCCATATTCTAGAAAATCAAGATTTTAAGATTTATGATACTCTTCGGTAACTTTAAAAATAGAATATGCCAACTGAAAAGTTTGTTCGCGTACGTATTTATTTTTAACAATGCTGTTGTCGCTATAAAAGATGTTTATGTTACTCCAAATTCTTTACGTCACCTCTCTGCCCAGCAACTAACGACTGTTCCAGAAAGTATAGGCACACCTTATTTTAACGGTCATTTTGAATATAATGAAATATTTCAACATGTTTTGGTTGCGTCCTTTTGTTTGCACATTTCTGAATGACATAGCATAAAAAAAGTGCTCAGTTTTGTGTTATCTATCAAAATGCGCGGTCTTACTCCGGAACAACGAAAAAGTAACGTGCACAAATGGTGCACTGTGAGCAGACTCTCCTTGAGAAAATTGGCCAAGGAAGAGGGTGTAAGCGTGGAAGCGGTACGATCTGCGATTCTAAAATATAGAGAACAGTGTACGTTTGAAGATGCGCCGAAGAGTGGTCGAAAACCGGTCCTATTAGTTCGGATATCGATAAAAATATCAGGGATGCCTACAAGCGAAAACAAGCGACTTCCGTTCGGGATGTTGCGAAAAAACTAGGGACCTCGTCGAGAAACGCCATGCGTGCCAAAGAAAGACTTGAGTTAAACCATACTGGAAGCAGAAAAAACCCAAAAGGAACCCAAAAATAGGCCGCGTCCGAGAACCGCAAACTCTACGATTCGTTATTGTGTAGAAATTCTGGGGGTATAATAATGGACGATGAAATCTATGTGAAACTAGATTACAAAACGGTTCCCGGACCACAATTTTATACTGTAAGCGAAGACAAAGACATCCCCGAAACGGAGAAGGCAATTTTTACCGAAAAATTTTGTAAGAAGGTTATAGTTTGGCATGCAATATGCGAGTGTGGTAAAATATCTAGTCCGTACATCACAACGGAGACGATGAACACTCAGAAATACGTTAAGGGAAGTCTCCAGAAGTGATTATTGCCGATGATCAGGCAGCTTGTAGGTCAAGTTATTACGCAAAGGACACTTTAGAATGGTACAAAAGTCAAAATATATGTTTCGTGCTGAAGGATATGAATCCACCGAATTGCCCGGAAGCACGGCCAATCGAGACTTTAACCAAAGCAATGCTTCGAAAATTTATAAAACCAGTGGATGACATCCAAAAATTTAAAAAGATTGGCCAAAAGTGGTCGAAATGGTGAGAAGTACCACTGTGCAGAAGCTAATGGGTCATGTTCAAGGAAAAGTTAGGAGTCTTGGCTTTGATTAAATATTTTGATTAAACGAGAGTAAAATATCATATAAAACACAAATGAAATTATTAAAACTAAAAAAAACATGACTTGTTTCTTATTTTGACAGTTTGCTTATACCTTCTGGAACAGTCTATATGCTTGGTTGCTCTCTATCGGAGGTCGTCCTTTATCAGGCCGCATCTTGAGACGCTTCGAAAAATTCGAGAATTCCTTCGAAACCGTGACGAATAATTTTATCCGTATTTTTTCTTAAAAGTATGAAGAAAACGCTAGATTTGTAGAAAAAAAGATCTTGAATTCAATAATAAATAACTGAAATACAGGCAATTGTTTTTGTTCCAATTCTATCTGAAGAAAGCTTCAGGGAACTTTTTTGTCCGAATCCGGAGGAGCATGTGAAGAACTGAAAGGCTGGAGTTCCTTCATCCTTCAAAGTTCTTCACAATAGGATTCGTTTTTTATATCTCGCCAGTATTCACCTACCACGGTTGACTTGTTAACTGCGCAGCGGGTATGCACGACAAAATGCATCGACCAGCGTTTGAATCAAATAAAAAATTCAACGCAACCAAAAATGAACACAATAGGATTTTCAACAAAATCAAACTTCAACGAAGCACAGCTCGTACGGTTCGTGAACGATAAGAACGACGATAAGAACATGTATGACAACAGTAAATATTTTTTTGCACTCACACAACTAAGTAAAATGTGTATTTTCATTTACCGTACACTCAAACTTTTCGACGCCTTTGTTTTCGTATTAACGCTGATAAATTTAGATTACCAAATGCAAAATTGTTGGATGTCACATTTTTATAACCCCCCTCCCCCCCCCTGTCACATATTGTCACAAATTTGATACCCCCCTCCCCCCCTAAAGAGTGGACGTCATTTTTGAATCACCCCTAACGTGATCGATGCTACTTCGCAGTGGTGAGCAGCATTTCCTGTAAAAATATAAATTTATGCACATATAACAATTATTTGACCATCAAATGCATCTCAAAATTTTACCTATCTGTGCATTTCCGTATCTGGAGTAAATATTGGCTGGTTCGCACATGAGTTCCAAACCAGTGTTGGTCATAGTCACGAATTGACTTCGGATCTATTTCAGAAGCATCAGGATCGATATATTCAGCCAACGTCGGATGACCGTCGATGAGCACATCATTCCAGACTTCTGCCAAAACTTCACCAGCGTACTGGAAATTTTGCTTCTCCAAAGCTGAATCAGTTGTACGCAATTGGGAATCCAGATGACTACCAAACTGGTCGTGTGGTATTATCAATCCAGAAAGCTCCTTACTCAAGGGTGACATACGTCGCTCCACTCTATTGAAAGCACTCCTTCCCGGAGCGTTCGTTGCAATGAACAGCGTGTCAAGGTTGTACTCTTTAAAATGGTGTATTGCTATCTGTATTACCTTGCGATATCTCGGATTTTCATCAGGTCCACCGTCGACGGTAAAGATTAGGACTGGTTTGACCAATCCATCAAACTTAAAAATACCATCAAACGATTCAAGAGTTAGAAGCCGCTTGATGTCTAACGCATGAGAAAACGCCGTTGACGAAGCGTGTTTGCCTGACCGAATTGCAATGTAAGTGGGGCCCGAAAAATCAACAGCCTCCGGTTTGCCAAGACCATTCGGTTTGATTTCGATTCCAGCGTACACGGACGGAATTAGTTTATGCTTATTTGCAACTATCCAATCGTGGTCAGGAAGCGTGATTTTGTACTCCACATGCATAAGCATGGGAGACTGCTTATTGGCAGCCGTTAGGCCTATCGCCACTCTCGCCTTATCATCCTGACTGATAAATCCTACTTCATTGGGCCCTAGCACAGATGCCAGTTCTTCCAATGATCTTATGGTCGCTGTACAGAATCGGCCATCGGGATGATCGTTGTGTTTTGCATTACTTGCGCGCATCAACTTCACTGGTACAGTATTTACGTGACATTTACCTTGATGGGAATTGGCTCGTTTTGGGATTAACCGCAGATATGTTGCTGTTCTTTTGATATTGAATCCCTTGCCTTGTATTGCAGAAGTCAACTCATCTAAAGTTTTAACGCTTCTGACGCTCTCATCACTGCGCTTTTCGTGGGCCGCAGATCCATGAAGTGCGATATCGCATATTGCCTTGAGCAGCTCCGGTTGCTGCTCTTCAACACGAGGGCGGCCAGGAGAATTTCGGAATGAAAGATAATTTCCTGAAATTTGATATTTATATCTACTGTGCAAACAAACTAGTTAATATATCATATTTACCAGCCTCTGGGATGTCCCGAATTAACAGTTGTTTAGCCTGCTTCATTTTCTCACGATGCTTCTGCTGCCGCTCTTGCTCGTCTTCCTTGATTTTGAGATTCTTTTCAAGTTTGATCTTTTTAATTTTTAGCCCTTCGAGTCTCGACTGATCATCATCCGTCAATAGTCCAGCAGACTTCTTGTCAATCAGAAGCACTACCTCAGAGTTCAGATTATTTAGCTCAGCTTTAAGTTGTTCCTGTACTGGTGCAGGGCGTTTATTTGATGATGACGGCTGAGCCATATACTCAATTTCCTTGATGGGTTGCGCGGGTTTCACTGTCGGCGCTGATTCCTTAGGAGCACTCATAGACTTTCCCCATAGTTGAAGAAGTTTACCTTTTTTCTTTAGCTGCAAGGCATGAAGCTCTTTTATTTTGTTATTGACTTGCTCTTCAAGTGCGGTGTTGTCATTGCCCTTCCGTTCATTCCAGAAATTAGTAGCATCCAATTGGCACTCCCTTTTCTTCTTATCCGGGTAAGCCTTTACATACGCATTGTACAGCGTATTAAAAAGTTCTCCACGATTCATTTTCCAAAATACACTAACTGCGCGAACCAATTTTTCACCAATAAACACTGGACTTTATTCACTGACGCACACTGAATGAGCTGCAGCTGTCATTCATGAACGGCGGAATAGTATTCACTCTAACTTGAAAGTACCCATTAATGAGTCGAAAAGTACGCATTTTGAAGAAAAGTGGCTTAACTCATTATTAAGAGTATACTTTCCTCATTTCTGAGTATTGCTTACTCATTTATGAGTATCAATTAATCATTAATGGGTAACGAATACTCAATTAATGAGGAAAATATACTCCTAATGATCAGCTTTTCTTCAAAATGCGTACTTTTCGACTCATTAATGGGTACTTTCAAGTTAGCGTGTTAGGTATGGTAGGTGTCGGAGCCAAACACCGGATCCGTAGGGTACTTGAAGTAGCTTGCTAGCTCTCTTGCGACAGAACTCAAACGTGTCCTAACACGGTAGGAAAGGAAATAGGTGTCGCTCAAACTAGCAACTGTCGGGTAAAACGAGTGCTCTGTCTTGGCTCATGGGTGGAAAATTCAACTCTTCTTACCCTGAAAAGGCCGGGTTGGGTTCCAAGGCCGTTGACAGCAAACACTCTAGTCGTAGGGTGGACTGTATTCAACACTGTATAACACTGGGCTGTTGCACCGGATAATGGATCCAGAAGATATTGATAGAAAAACTACTGCTTCTATTCACTTATCCTTTATTGCTTTTTCCTTTTGATCTTAACACCTTAGAATTGATATAATGACTGAATGACTGCGCCACTGCAGGTGCCGTTTTTATATTGTGCCGCTACTGCTAGAAGTTCCAGAACATGGAAAGTTCCAGAACAATGGAAAGTTCCAGAACATGGAAAGTTCCAGAACGATGGAAAGGTCCAGAACATGGAAAGTTCCAGAACGATGGAAAGTTCCAAAACAATGGAAAGTTCCAGAACATGGAAAGTTCCAGAACGATGGAAAGTTGCAGAACAGGGCGTGGCATAGTTTATGCGAGCGGTGTGTGAGTGCTGCATGATTACTGCTGTTGCTGTTCGTTTACGAAGGGGCGTGAACAGTAGGGATAGTAGTAGTAGGCGATATTGCATAAGAATATCATTTTGTTTTTGTTTTTTTTTTCAAAAATGTGATGTCACGATTCAGCTTACCCCCCTCCCTCGTTTGTCACAAAATGTCACGGTTTTCTGAACCCCCTCCCCCCCTAAAAGCGTGACATAATTAATGAATGCTGCCTAACATAATAATTGTAAAGGAAAGTGTAACACGTTTTGGTGCAAAGGTAAGTTTTAAATACACATTTTAATTATATGTTTTGTGATATTTTCGTACAAAACTAACAATTGGAAAATATTGTCTATGTTACAGATTACAAAATGAGTAAAATAAGATGTATTCGCCCATTCAGTGTTCGAAAGAGCTGCGATATCTCACGGATGGTATCATCCAAAAACTAAAATCAATTGGATTTTCCAAGGTATCCACACTGAACACCAAGGATTTTCGTATTTGTTCGTCTTGCCGTCAACATATTGATTCAAGAGCTCACCTCACCCAAAACGAAGAACAAAGCGTAGCCGGCGGCTCAAGGATGCCAACTGTTCAGACCATACCTGATGTACCTGATTCGCAAAGCTATGAAAGTTTGGTCACGATATCAGCGTCAACGCTAAGCACAATTCACGACTTCACGATGCCTGTAGACGTCGAAATATTCAACCGAGGAATAGCAGCTATTCGTGTTTCGCCTATAGATTTAGGTAAGGTTAAAAATGTTCACTATCCTGAAAAAAAGTGCGCTGAAATCGTCGAAGGTGTACGAAGAAATCTTTTTAAATTAGACGCTAAAACAGAAAAAGCAAACGATTTTAATGAAGTCATAGAAAATATGAAAATGAAATTTTTAAATTCAGCCACAAGGCAAGAAAAACTTTTAATTTTATCATTGTTACCAAAATCATGGTCAGTACAAAAAATTATAGACGAATTTAAAACCAGTAGAAATATGGCATCAGATGCAAGAAAGGAAAGAGATAATGTATAAATAGATATCAGAAAATACAATAAAGGCAAAGCTTTATTCAAACTGTCCTGACAATGATGCCAAAATATGTGTACACATAGAATGTCGATATTGTTAAGAAAGTTGTGTAAACAATAATTTTATAAAAATACAGGAATAAAAATAAACTGATGATATCCAACATATAATGTTATTTTTTATTGCGCACAATCACCATCCCTGAAAAATAAGCTTAATTCGCTCTTTTGAATCTTGCTAATTGAGGAGCTTGCATTTGCAGTTCTCAAAAAGGTGTATCTCGAAATCGAGTTGTCTCATAGGTTTGATGTCTGTGGCGATGTTTGGCAAAAGAGAGAAAATAAGCACAGTATAAACACATCCAGTTTAAATGGATTAAACTGTTAGGCGATATGCAAGAGTTAAATGCACATTTTCAACACAATACACCAAAAATAACTGGAAGAAATCATTGTTCCTGATAGTGGGATTTTGTAACTTGTTTTTTCAAAATACTTTTAAGGCAGAGAATTTTACTCGAATCTTTAAATTGTCAGTGTTATTTTAACTCAAAATTTTCCAATCTTTCCGAAAAAAATACTTTTGAAACTAGAAAAACACGGAGTACATCCGAAAAGGGCCAAAACTTATTAAGTTATCAAAAAAATCAATATTAAATCAGTAATATCTTCTAAACGGTGCATCTTAGAAAAATGTTACCCAAGCATTTTTTGCTTAAAAATTTGATGTCCTTTCATAAAATTAGGGTGACAAACTTTTTTGACTTTTCTTAATAGCTTTTTTGAAAATTGTAGTTTTTTTTTAATTTTTTTTTTTCATTGTAACCTATTTTTCTCCAGAACAACTCACTGTGCACTAGATAGCATTTTCAGTCAGCTATAACATTAGAATAATAAAAAAATTATTGACATGTAACTTTTAAGGGAAAATCTATATTTTAATTCAAAACACAAAAACCAATCTTTTTTTTTTTACCGTGCATATTTTTTCCATATAGCACAAACAATTGTCTAAAACTTCGCCGAAGACACCAAACCAATTAGACAAACCGTTTCCGAGATATAATTTTTTGAAGATATCATGTGCATTTTTCATAGGCCCTTCTCATAAGTAAGGCTAGATTCAAAATGGTGAACCAAGTATGCAAAACGGCGTTTTTCTTCCCCAAAAACTTGTATGCAAGGTTTCATGCAAATCAAAAAATATTAAAATTACTCGTTGCTGAAATGATACGGAACCGCTGACGTAACAAACCAAATTCAATCCAAGCTTATAATATCCTATCATCATCATATCAAAAGCATGTTATGCGGTACATCTTAAAAATTTCTCATGTGACCTAAAAGATATTTTAAACACATCCATTTATTGCGCTGCTTTGGTTATGACCTTATGAGGAGTGTATCGAATATAAGCTATCCACATACGTTTGCGTTGTACGCATGTATTTGTGATGGTTTTTTATGCTCTGAACACTGCATGCTGTGCGTTTGACCGTCAGCTTTCTTTTGTTTACTTGTTTGTGCGGTTCAAATTCTGTCGCGTATTGAAAAGGAAGTGAAAATTAAGGTTCTGGACACATGGCTAAGTGAGAAGGGTATTACTATGCGAAAATTGGCGAAGCGGTTTGGAATTCATCATGCGAGTGTTAAAACCATCATTAATAAGTTTGGGGAACACTATTATTTGGATGAGCGACCAGGAAGAGGCAGAAATCCCGGTTCTTCCAACCCGAAACTGGAGCAGAAAGTGGTATCTCTAATCATGAAGAACAAATCAATGTCAATACGTGATTTGGCCAAAAAAGCAGGAACGAGTGTCGGAATGATTCAGCGTATCAAGAGGCGAAACCACCTGAAGACCTACAAGAAGCAGAAAATCTCGGAACAAAGTGCAGAACAGAAGAAGCGAGCAGCAACAAGGGCCCGGAAATTATATTCGCGTCTTCTGCAGCGCCCGGATGCATGCGTTTTGATGGACGATGAGACCTATGTAAAGGAGGACTCAAAAACCCTTTCAGGTCCACAATACTTTACTGCCGTCGTTGGGAAGGATATGAGCGATGCGGACAGGTCGATTCAAGTGGAGAAGTTCGGTCGAAAGGTACTGGTATGGCAAGCAATATGTTCCTGTGGTTTGAAGTCAACCATTTTTTACACTACCGGAAATTTATCGATCTGAGTGTCTCCAGAAGAGATTGTTGCCTTTATATAAGTACACCTCCACTGTTTTGGCCGGATTTAGCGTCGGCTCACTATGCCAAAACCACTCTCAATTGGCTTGCGGAAAGGGGTATAGATTTCGTTGAGAAAAATATCAATCCACCAAATTGCCCTCAGCTTCGACCCATCGAACGTTACTGGGCAATCAATCGTGAAGAGGGTCTTCAAGAAGACTTGTAAGGCAGCTGGGAACATGCAGGAGTTCAAACAAAATTGGGCTCAAGCGTCTAAAAAATGCGATGCAACACTTGTCCGGAACTTGATGAAGAGCATTCGATCCAAAGTTCGAAAAATCGTGAAGGAATAATTTAAATTTCATCCGGTCTTCATTATGTTCAAGTTTAACCTCGTACATTATTGATCAATTTTTTGTATGATCAATTTTTTGTATGAATAAAATATCGGTTTTCAACATAATTTGAAAGAAAGTTTGTGGATAGCTTATTTTCGATACACTCCTTATTAGAAAAATTCATGAGTAACGTATACAACGCATATGTTGTGTGGCAATATCCTCTCAGTTTTCGTATGACAATAGATGTTTTGTATTTCATTCTCAATACTTTTGTACAACAACCTTTCTAGATTACTGATAAGAAAGATATTTTAGGTGTTACTTGGGCACCAATGTCCAGTGTTCGAGAAAGTTCTGACATCCGAGACAAGTTGCTTGTTTCCAAATAATACAATGAACCTATTTTCCTCGCCATTCATCGGATAAGATGTGCAGAGATACGTAAAGTAATTGGCGCCAATCTGACGCACTCAGGTGTCTATCTTAGCGACCCAAACAACCGGCACTGTCGCTTTAGTTAGTGTGGTGCTAGCCGGCACTTGCGACTGCAATCTCTTACAACTCGAACGTTTCACGAATTAGATGTGTTTCGACATTGCTACTAAATATATCTTGTTGATTGTTATACGGTTCATTATAAATGCGAATCATACAGTGATTTCCATATTAGTTCGTCTCCACAGCAGTTATAGATCGGATATTTCTGTATTCTGGTTGAAAAGTGGCAGTAGAGTGTGTGCATTCTAAATTTCAAACGAATAATAAGGATGAAATTCATTTGAAACTGATGGTTTTGTTAATGTTTTTGATGAAAGCGCGAAAGTGGTACTCTGTTCTTACTACGGAAGTGATCTTCATTAAAAGAAAGTGTAGGAGCCTTCTTTCTCGGAAAGTACTTAAATTTGGTTGCTCAAACGAACAAAGAATCTAAAACAAGCGGTCGAGGCTCACAAGCTGAGCTAATACCTTTTTCATTATGGATATTGGAGATCTAGTGATGGTCACCTTGGCACTATTCCGATTAAGTAAGTTGATAATCGACGCGTTCTGAGGGAAAGTATCAGGTTGATATAATATGATAAATTGGGTCGATAATTTCTTGTGTATCTAACAATCATGTGAAGCCATCCCACCAGAAATATTGTTACTTTAATTGCTGGTAAGATGACATTACAGCAAAGTTTTTGCATTCGAAAACCTTCGGGAAAACGTCATCCATAGGCTATCGCTCAAGTGAAATAAAACTTCGGTGATTTTTTTTTCGGTGTTTAGTTTCTATAATATAGTTCCAACTCCGATACTTATCTGAGCTAGTGTAGTTGCAGAGAGAATCACAGTGCTGGAACTTGATATTACTCAAGTATCACGAATTGTTTGATTGTATGCATTTCTGCTGTAAATAATTACACTAGGTCTTTTTAACACGGTTTATTTTCGGCAATAACTCCAGAACAACTTTTCAACCTAATTCAAATCTCATTTTACGTTTTGGTCGAAAAGTAATCATATAATACACAATTTTTGGTGAAAATACTCAAAACTTTTTACATTTTTTAAACTGTATTTTGACCATTGCATGGAAAGGTAACACATGCTAACGATGCCAACGATGGAAAACCTTTTTGCGTAATACTACAAAATTGAAATAACGCAAGTGGTGCCTATTATAAATAATTTAAGTTCGAAAGTTGCCATATTTTTTTCTATTTTAACCCTTACACAGCCAGTATTTAAAAGCATCCTGGAAAATACTATAACCAGTATTTTTCTTAACAACATCAATGCCGCAAGTTGTAGTTTTAGATGAGTCGTTGAGAGTGACGTTGCTAAGAAGGTTAATGTCACTCCGTGTGTCCTGACTTCTTTGGGAAAGACAGAGGTATTTCCACCTTGTGTCCTGACTGATGGGCCTAGGTTTGAGCGCGATTGTTCACTTTCTGGGATGAGTTTTACTTCCTTGTATCCTGTATAAATCTTAGAGTTATTCTTCTGAAACGAGAAAGGTATTAAGTTGACCCTACACTGTGACATTAACTATAAAAGCAATTTTCCGTGTGATAAAATTTATTTTATTACATTCTAGGTGCCTAAGTTTTGTTCCGATAGTTCGCTGTCCGAGTTTTCTCTCATTTGGTATAGTTTTTATACCACATGTTTGAGTTTTGCTTTGGCTGTTAGTATTGGTTCATAGCTATCTCTTGCCTTCCACATTGAGTTCAGCTCTTTGTCCAGGCTTTTAAACCATGTGTCAGCGGGTCTACATTTTCTTAAGGGTCCAGTTAGATGCAGGTTATACGCGGCTTGAATCAGATTAATTTAAGTTCGAAAGTTGCCATAAACAAAAAAGTCTTAAGCTTTAGTAGAACAAATTTCTGTTGGTTTCAAAAGGTATTCATGAATCAGGTTCGTACTATGAACTTCAAGCTTACTAAATCAGTCCTCTTACCACTCCATCATATCAACACGTGAGTTATGGAATTATGAGAATCTTCTTTAATTTTTCCTATATTAATAAGGTAGGGGGCATTCACTTCAATAAATGTTCAGGCATAAAGCTTGTATTTATTATACTCTAATAGCTGATGATATTAGTCTGAATAATGTTCCATTATAAACTGAAATAATTTCTCGAATAATTGAGCTAAAAATTGAATGTCAAAGTGCATAAACTGTTATTTGTCGTCCAATATGTCACGAAAAAAAACATGGCTGACTAGTTTTTGATGCCGTTAGACATTTCTAGAAAATCTTTGTTTCTGGAAATACGGAATACGTATCTTGCTACATTTATAAAACATAACATGCAAAGAGAATATGAAGCATGAACAAACATGTCACAGATGAAACAATATCAATCTATTTTTTTATGAATTCCTTTATTTGTACAGGCTTAATCGAATCAACTTTACAGTGCCAAGTTTTCATCAGTTATTTTAAAACTAAGGTTAATGAGATAGAACCGATTACTCGCGGTCGTCTCGAGGTTAATAGGAATAACAATTTTAAGGATGGGATAATTGGGGTGGAAATTTTGAACCACTAAGGAACAATGGTTTTCTTATACCTAGAACTTCAAATTACAATTTTTTAGTTGAACGTTGTTATTCAAAATAAAAAATCTTACTCACACACACAACCACACTCACACATACAACCACAATCACACACTGACCCTCAAAAATTTAACCTAAACAAGTAAGTTAATCAAACTACAATCTAAGGCTATTGTCATTCAAAAACACATAAATGAGTTTCATAAACTCCAGATCGCGTGCAGCCGAAATGTTTCGAATCGGTACATTGGGTTGTCTACCTCGAGCCCGAAGGGAATCACAAAGCTCAGTTCTGACTCCACGATGCTCAGGACAAAACCAAATAACGTGATCTGCGTCCTAGTAACCTTGTCCGTATTCACAGAGATTGCTGTCTCCCAGCCCAACACGGAACAAATGAACGTTCAAAGAATAATGATTAGACATGAGGCGAGACATCACACGAATAAAGTCTCGACCCACATCCAATCCCCTGAACCAACATTTCAACACCTTAGGAGTGATAGAATGTAGCCATCGCCCCAATCTCCTTTATTCCATTTATACTGCCAGCTATCGAGAGATATCTGCGGAAAAATATAGAAAAATTCGTTGAAGGCGATTTGTTGGTCATAAATATCGCCTTTCACAGCGCCCACCCTTGCAAGCGAGTCCGCTTTCTCAATGTCAGGAATCATAAAATAGGAATAATAAGGGAATAATAAAAGAACGTGCAGATAAAGCACCAAGAAGATCTCGTATTTTCATAAGAAAATAAGAGGTGTGCTTTACCGGCCTCAAGAAGCGAATAGTCTTTATAGAACTAAGACTATCCGTGAAAATGAAGTATTGATGCGGTGTGAGTGGGGCAACAGTTTCTAAGGAAAACTGAATTGCTGCCAATTCCGCGACAAAAATAGAACAAGAAGCTTGATGTTTACGAGCGACGCTATAATTTTCATTGTATACACCAAAGCCAGCGGAGTCCTCTATCAAAGACCCGTCAGTGAAAAACGTTTTAGTGGAATCAACTAGGCCAAACTTTGCAGCATATATCACAGGAGCAATCATAGGACGATGATGCTCTGGGATTCCACGAAGCTCCTGCTTCATGGATAAATCAAAATGAACCTAATTTCCGAAATCGAAGAAGCAAACATGATTGGGAATATTCAGCGAAGGGCTTTCATCCTGTGTTATGTACAAATGGTACAAGGTCATGAAGCGAGTTTTAGGGTTCAACTCAAGAAGCTTCTCAATGTTTTCGATTACCCGAGGGTTCATAACCTCACACCTAGTGCGGAGCCGGAGAGATAATTCGGAAAACCGATCCGAGAGTGGCAACATGCCAGCCAGCACTTCAAGACTCATGGTGTGAGTCGAGTGCATGCAACCTAACGCGATACGAAGACACCGATACTGAATACGTTCCAATTTGATGATGTGCGACCGAGGCGCCGATTGAAAACAAAAACTACCGTATTCTATAATTGACAAAATCGTTGTCCGGTACAACATTAGATGCGCTCCTCACCAGGTTCCGGTAATTGTGCAGAGAAAGTTGATCCTTTGCTGGCATTTTTGCTTCACATACTCAATGTGGGATCTCCAGGTGTACTTCGAATCGAACCAGATCCCAAGATATTTAAATGACATGGAATGAGCTATCGGTGTACCCCAAATTTGAAGCTTCGGTTGTGCAGGGTTATGCTTCCTAGAAAAAACTACCAACTCAGTTTTCTCCGTAGAGAATTCGATACCTAGCTCTAGAGCCCAAGAAGAAAAATTGTCTAAGGTATCCTGCAAGGGTCCTTGTAGATCGACCCCATTGGGTCCCGTGTTGTAATTCTCTCAACGTACAGTTGTCATATAGACAACCGTCAATATCTTTGACATAAAAAATGATACAAAAGGGGACTTAAACAGGATCTCTGGGGGAGACCCATGAAGCTGAATCCATGAGCAAAGCTCATATGTTTCTCTGACAGCAAATTGTACAAAAAAATTGTTCATTAATGGTGAAAAGCCACAAGCGTGAGAGAACTTCAACAGATACTGAGTCAAAAGCCCCCTTGATATCTAAGAATACAGAAGCCATTTGCTCTTTTTTAGCAAAAGCTAACTGAATATCCGTGGAAAGCAACGCGAGGCATTCGTTCGTTCCCATACCTCTTCGGAAACCATATTGAGTATCTGAAAGTAGGTTGCTCGTCTCAACCCATTTGTCCAGGCGGAAGAGGATCACTTTCTCCAACAACTTTAGAATACAGGATAACAACGCGATGGGTCGATAGGAGTTGTGGTTGGACGCGGGTTACCAGGTTTATCAATGGCAATAACTCTCACCCGTTTCCAATCATCCGGTACAATGTTGAGCTCCAGAAACTGATTAAATAAGTGCAACATGCGCCTCTTTGCGACGTCTGGGAGGTTCTTAAGCAAGTTGAACTTGATTCTATCAGCCCCTGGAGCCGTATTGCCACATGAAAGGAGTGCGAGAGAGAGTTCTACCATTGAAAAAAGGTTGGCTGATCTCATCTATCGAATTCGTGGTTTCGCGAGGAAACATTTGTGCTAGCACAGAATCTGGACAAACTTTTCGCGCAAACTTGAGGATCCATTGGTCCGAGTACACCTCGTTCTCGTTGTTCGTAGTTCTGTTACACAATCTTTGCGCCGTATTCCAAAGAGTATTCATCGACGTTTCACGCGATTTTTTTTTCCTCTGTTCGGGACATAAACCACTGCGACCAGTAATTTGATCTATTGTAGTATATCCCGTAGCCTTTGTTTAGTGCATGTCGAGTTACTTCATCACTATTGAGAAACGATGAAGTATTCGGTGTTGTTACAGTTGTCATTGTTTGTTTTGTTGGCAATGAATCAGGTTTAATTGAAAGTTTCCGCTGTTTAAACCCTTTGTGAGCGACAGCACTCTTCAAAGGCGCGCCCCTTTATCAGTCAAAACCGGATTCATTGCAAACAAAACAAACAATAACTCCGATAGTGACCATGCATCAGAACCCTAGTCATAACCAATTCAAACTATAGAACATCAAATAGAAAATAAGAATTCACATAAATGAAGACTAACCATGTTTTCTTAATTCCAAGTTCATCCTCGGTGGCGCAACCCGAGTATTGTCACTTTTCACAAGACAAAATGTAATAAGGCCAATTATACGTTCCTTTGACTTCAAAAACAAATATGTTCCCTAGTTTGAATTAATTCGGACAAGGGTTCGGTGGTAGATCTGATACCCCGTAACGTACCACGAAAAGGTGATCTACCAGCGTTCACGCGATAGCCCGTCCACGAATTGTCGCCAGTAACCACGTTTCTTGGCCTTGATGAGGCTCTTAAATTCACGTTGGAGAGCCGTGTACCTTTCAAAGTGCTCAGGTGTTCCACGTCTATGGAAAACTTTGAACGTGTCGGACTTTTTGCGGTAAGCCTCGGTGCATTGCTGATCACACCATGTGAAGGAGGTTTCCTGTGAAATGACGTTCCTGAAACTGGTCGAGTTTGAGCTTGAAGCGCGCTGTCCAAAATCAGGTTGGAGAGGAAGTTATATTCCTCCAGCGGTGGAAGCCCTTCTGCCGTTGTAACGGCTTCATCTATTGCTGTCTAGTACCTTGTCCAATCGATATTACGAGTTAGATCATTCGTGACGTTGATGGATTCCGGCGGTCTGAGCCCGGTTTTAACCGAAATTTATATGGGCAAATGATCACTACCTTGGGGATCCTGGATCACATTCCACGTGCAGTCTAACGATAATGAATTCGAGCAAAGTGTGTCATATTGAAGTTGTCACAGGGGTCATATATCAAAGAAGAACGGTTGTCATCATACAGTTCTCTCCAGCCTGTTTCGTGATAGTTAAAATCTCCCGTGATTAACCGCGGAGCAGGGAGAACCGAACAAATATCTGAAAGTTGTTTTTGGTTAATTGGTGCTCTAGGAGGAATGTACATAGAAGCAATGCAAAGGCTTTTATTTTTAATAATAGCCGGACATGCGACAACTTCAATTCCTGGAATTGAAGGAAAATTCACTCTATAGAAGAAGTAGCACTTTTTGATCCCCAGAAGTACTCCACTTCCACGTGAATCCTCACGATCAAGCCGAATAATGTTGAAATCATCAATCGGAAGATCGATTTCGGGGGAAAGCCATGTTTCACATAGAGCAAATGCATCACAACCAATATTGTGAGCTAAAAATTTAAATGATTCCAATTTAGGAATAAGACTTCGACAATTCCACTGTAGGACATTGATCAAATCCCCGACCTCTTTTGGCAAATTATCCATCGAAGGAAATGATAGCTGCAAGGAGGGGTCACTTTAATGTTAATTTCTTTAAAAAAGTTTTCACAGTAGGAAGCATTGCCATAACAATGCTTTTAAGATGACCTCACATTTCGAGGTACTTGAAAATACCTTCCACAATATCATCGAATGAGAACAGCCCAGATGAAGAGAGGACTTCTGTTCCTAAAATCGCGACATCAGGGGTTTTGGATGTTTCCGGGTGAGATGGGAAATCCTGCGAGTAGTTGGCACTACGAAAACCAGGAGGATTCGGATTATACCTCTTTCCACTGCTCTTTAAATTGGGCATGTTGATTTGGGGCTTCTGTTCAGCTGCTTTCCCTGCTCGGATGCGTCTTCGCTTCCGTGAGGCACCTTCCGAAAAACTGGAAGATGTTCCATCCTAAACCAAGTCCGAATCTGACTCGTAACCTAACAGAGGAGCAAAAGGATTTGTTATGGTATCGGGTGGCGAGGCTTTCTTAAGCATTTCGGCGAAAGATTGCCTTGAACGTTGTTTTAGAGGACGTTCCAATTTTTTCCCGCGTTGTTTGTACGGCGTGCATGACGAGAGAGCATGGGGAGGAGTTTCCTTGCAGAAAACGCATTTTAGTGTGTTATCTGCACAGGGACCAGCCTCATGTTTCTCTCCGCAAGTTGAGCAGCGTGCCTTATTGCCGCAATGGGAGGCCATATGCCCAATTTGCTGGCAGTTTTGTCATATCATTACCCGGGGTACAAACAACCGCACAGGTAGCCGAAGTTTTACTAGCTTTATGAAGTGAGGAAGGGCAGAGCCAGAAAAGGTCATTTTTTTTACCCTCGCTGTGCGATATTTTCACCAGCATTTGTACTTCCAGTATTTGAACTGGGGAAGCAGAGGGTTGTTGAATCGGCCAATCGCCTGCTTCTCCAAAATTGCATGACACAGACTCGCCTCTGTGGCCACTCCTACAATCTCAATAAACTTGATATTCCAGTGTAAAGTGCTGGGAAGCAGCAATCTCATTAACCTGCTTCAGGTTAGAGACGACAACACGGAGTTTATTAAATATTACTTTCATGATATTACTTTCATGATCTCTGTCACAGCTGAGAATCGCTTCGTCAGATCACTTGTAATTTGATATACATTCAAAGTTTCATTTTGGGCTGAAAGTAGATGACCCATGGACCGACCGAGTCAATTGGATACGATCGCGGTCTGAATTTTGTCTGTGCCTCCCCATCATCAGGAGGCATAGGTACTCCTTCAGCCAAACCGTCCATGTCGAAGAAACCTCTTCAACATGTACCTTACTCGTGGGAGCGTTGAAGGCCCCAACAATTTAAATCACACACAAACACAAACAAAGAACACACAAATTAAAGCTAAACTCTAGTAGGATGAGGGACAGGGGGGAAAAACTTAACTAATATTACTGATCTGTTGCTGCTGCTGCTGCTGCTGCTAGGGGCTGTTCATAAACCACGTAGACAATTAAGGGGGGGGGGGAGGGGTTTCGAAAAAGTCTACGTTTGTCTACGATGGGGGAGGGGGGGATATATCAAAGGTCTACGTAGACCTCTTTTTCTCTACAAAACGGATATTCATCCCTCCACACAAAGAAAAATACCGTAATAACAAACATATTCCAGGTAAATTCAAACATAACATAAGTTAATTTGTGCCGCAAACATAAAATTGCTTTCTTTCTAACATATTCTATTTTTAAAACCAATCCTAGTAGCACACTTGTTGCCATTCGGTTGAGATATAATAAATATGACTTGTTAAGTCATAATCAAGTCACTACAACTAAAAAGGTCTTAGTGTGCTACATGGGAAGTAACATCGATGTTTGAAATTAAAATCATATTATGTTTATTTTCAACATATTAATGATACGAATAAACGTACAAATTTTGGATTTTACTGGTAGCGTTCTAATTAAAAAAAATAAAATCTATGGGTCTTGGTTATCTTAGTCCTCGGTTGAGCTTAAATGCTAACATGTTCCAGTTTCAAGAAGTTTGCTTAGAGATGCACTGCACGCAGTTTCGAGCCCTGAACTTTGTAAAAATTGAAGGAATACATCAAATCAGTATAATATGGCTAATTAAATAATTGAGCATAACATCCCGTTCACACTACAACCTAAATTACGTGATATAGACTATCTTCATATTAGCATCTATACATCTAAAGGCTGTGTACGTTAAATTTCGGTCACCATAATAATAGTAGCAAAACAAAATTTACACATTATTCAAAAATACCGAATGTTTATTTCAAAGCAATAGATTCATATCTACATTAGAAAAAGTTGATTAAGATGTTAATCCTTCTTTCTGTTAAATTCTCGAACTTCCTGTGGTACACCCGCGATCAGGCAACCTCGGAAACGCCCATCGTGACGATTCTCCATCTTCTCTTGAAATCATTGCTTCCATTTTCTTTCGTCTTAGTTTCGAAGAGTTTCCGCTTAACTAGAGCCCAGTACTTCTCTATTGGATGAAGTTCTGGACAGTTTGGTGGATTGGCTGATTTTGGCACGTATTTGTCCTCTTGCTCTTTATTCTATTCCAGGACGGATTTCGCATAGTGACAAAAAAAAGACTGGAGAGTCGTGGTTTCTGATGAACAATAGAAACCGCTTTTGCAGACATTTTTTCTCGTACACATCCTTATTGATAGTTTCGATAGAGACGATACTTTTAGATTTTCAACCACAACTATTAATGGCCTGCCAAATCAAATACATCTCCGAGAATTTGGACACATTCTTTGTCCGAAAATAGTTGGCAACAGCGTTCCTTTGCACTGTGGTATAAAACGTTAGACATTGAAGCTATTTAAAGTCTTCGAGTACGTATGTTTTGTTGTCCATTTTGATACAAGAAAATGTTTGCAAAAAAATGGTGTCAAGCACCTTAGCACGACTTTTTGCAGTGAAATTTTGCATGTTATCAACCTGTGGCACCTTTTTACTTTTTATGGCTTCAGTCCTTGCCCCTGCTTCACTTTTTGTACGTATGATTTTGACTTCCCCGCCACATGTCGCTCAGAAAGATTGGGATTTTTCTAAATAATAACTATCACCTTCTTGTCCATTGATCGAGGCAAGCTTCCGATCCACAGTCAAGTGCTGGCCAAATGATTTGCAAACACATAACACGGTACTTTTGGGAATTTTAGTTCCGTAAAACATGCGTGTTCACATGATTCGACGCCATTTTATTGAATGTAACAAGAATTTAAAAATGTTGTACCACTAAATAAAGTGGAGAGTTTCAGCTGACACACGAGTGAAACATTTTAGCGATCCCTATGAAATAATTCAAAATCTACACAGAAATAAAAGTTACCAAACTAAACCTTGACAGGCTTTAGTTTTCACCAAAAAGAATTTGCGCGGCATTTTATATCAAGTTCGTAATGTAGGTTGCAATGTGAACGGAGTTTAATACTACACGCTAAAATTACTGTCTCTAATTATCTTTTCGACAGGAAAATGGGATAACAAGAGACAGTAATTTGAGCGTGTTGGTTGTGTTTCTCTATTCGTTTTTCACAACATCGATAGATCGAATGCATGGTACCAACTCAATAGTAAGTTTATGATGATAACCACCCAAGCAACACACCTCTGTCATAATTGGTTGCAAAAACTTGATTGTGCCTTAATTGAGTTTCATTGCAGTAACTTTGACTTATTTGCAACAAGTTTGCTACTAGGCCGTTGAGTATTTTTATTTATACGTGAATAAGATGATATTTGATAGTTCATTTGCTCCCATTTGACAAACATTTAGTAGAGGGTTTGAGCGCATGTGGGCCAAAGTAGAAAATACTATAAGAGGTCTGGGAAGATGTCAACTTGCTTTGGAAAAAAATTAGAAGAAGATAAACTGAGCTTGATATCTAAAGTGTAATCAAAAATAGTCGCATGCATTTTATTGTGGACTGCATTTTGCGACAAAAGTGAAAAGCATCCACAAGGCAGATATTTTGTAGAAGAAAATAAGGCCTCAAGATTTTGTAGCAACACCAGGAAGAAATTCTTTGTGAGGTCTACGAGAACGGAGCTACGGAAGTTCTATGGTTAGAATCACGTTTAGTCGAAATCATTGGACTTGACATCCAAGAAACAATTCCACTAGAACCCTAGTAGCACACCACGATCATAATTAGTTGCAGCAACTTGATTATGACTAACAAAAGGACATTTATGTTTTCTCAACTTAATGACAGAATGTGTGCTACTAGGGAACTTCCGCTGATGAACTTTAATTATTGGTTCAAGTAGCCATGGTGTGGGCATCTTTAGCATTTGCATAATTGATTGTTGTTATTTTTTATTTATGCCAAATTTTTATGGAACAAAATTAAAATTAATAACTGAATAACCTGATTGTTTGAGTTTTATTTTATAAACCGTTCCTCATACCGCCATAGCCACATATTGTAGAACATTTTCCATAAATTAAAAAAAAAAGAATTTGACAAAGTCTACGTAGACTTTGAGGGGGGGGGATTTGGAAAAAGTCTACGAAAGTCTACGATGGGGGAGGGGGGGGGTTTGAAAGTGTCAAATTTCGGTCTACGTGGTTTATGAACAGTCCCCTACTGCTGCTGACGCACCTTATGCGTGAACATCGCACTCCTATGCGGGGAGTGGGGAGCGGTGCGCTGTGTGGGTGTACGGGTGAATGCGATCACCTTCGGGTGCACTCGCTCAACGCTGTCGGATGACCGTTGGCGATGTAGTAGTGTATCGCTGGTTAGCGTCACCAGGCGAAGATGCAGCGAAAATAAGCGGGATGATAATTCACCAGCTAGCACTGCTTGATTTGCTAATTGCTTAGAAACAAAAAAACACTTTCACTCTATCCACTGGAGTGAATCGATTCTGAGAAAAAACTTATAGTTTCGAAGGGTCGCACTCGAAAAAATCTTCCAAAATAACGGAGCGCTGGATCGAACGAACTTTGTTAGTCAGTAGTTAAAAGTCACAGGAAGCCAAATAAAGTGAGTTCGGTGGATGCTGAATGGTGTTCGTTTCTTATTTAATCAAATTTTCGCGGTAACTCGATAGCGGATAACAGATAACGGTTAAGAGCGTAGTTAAAATTTATAAACCACCAGCCAAGCTATCAGACATCTGGAACTTGATAATAGGAGGCTTTGCATCAACCCTTTCAGGGATATAAACGTGTCCGGAAATAAATTTGGTATAATCAAACAAACGTTATAGGTTTAACAGGAAGCCTAACAAATCTTCTACTCATCATTTATTTTCCTCAAGTATTTTTATCTACACTTTTGCAATAATAGATTTAAATATCACCCGCACGCCCAAACTTTCGGAACTTTGACTTGACTCCAGCCATCAAAGTTTGGACACACTTCTCTCCTCTGCTTATTTAAGCTTTTGTCCACTTCTGCTTGAAGTTTTGAACCAATTTTGACTCACCTCCAACTTTTCCGAACAGCTTTCATTATTGCCTAAAATTTCTCGATCGGTCTATGGACAGTTTGGAAGATTAATGTCACGAGGTACCACACTGAAATTATTTTTCCCGTACCATTTCTTCGTTGAGTAATAGCAAGATTCTAAATCGGGCCAAAACAGGGTGTTTAGAGAATGCTGCTTTAGAAGTGGCAATAAGGCGTTTTTGAACACTCTTTAGTGTTGATTTCATTGTTAATATTCACGGTTGAGCTGAATGGTTTTCTGATTTTACCACACGTGCAGTACTTGCCAAACGATATATTTTGTCGCAAATTGTTCTATCTCCTGTATTGTAGAATTTGTTACCAGGGATTTGTGAAAAACCTTGATGTATATTTCAACGTCCTGTTCGATGCAACCTGTATGTTTGGTTATGGCCTGTTCATAAATCACGTAGGCTCATTTTTGAAAATCGAAGACTTTTCTCCATACAATTTTTTGAAATTTTGAGTTGAGCGTAGATATATGTCAGAACCCCCACCCCTCTCCTACAAAATTATACGTGATTTATGAATAGCCCCTCAACGAATCATGTAGCTTTCGGACCTGACTTTCCACTTTATCATCTCGGCGAGGTTTTTTCTGGGCTTTGAATGACCTCAGTTTAATGTCCTGCTCATTTGACTTAGCTACATCCACTTTTTTGGCTCCATCTCTGACCGACACGTTCACCACTTGTATGCTTTCACCACCACATGTTGGGCTTCCTCTTGTATCTTTCACCATTTTTTCATCACCATCTTGTTTGTTGCGTGTTCCTCTTTTTGACTAATTGTTTGGCTTTCTCTAAATATTTTTTGTTTGTTTTCTGTGAACGAATAGTATTTTTTTAAATAAGATTTCATAGCTCCTGTTGTCGAGACGCCATTTTAAAAACTTCAATATAATAGTTTACAATATGCACGTCGACGCGGGAGAGTTCCTCTCACATGTATGCAACAAAACGGAGTGAGTATAAACAACCGCAATAAACATCACAAGCAATTGCTAGTACGTGAGCACGATCAGGTGCGCATGGTTCGAGTACTGCTATATCCAAGCCCTTCGCTCCAGTTTCAATACTTCTATTCAATTTTCACAACCTACCGTACACTGACGGAACTATCAGCACTTTCTCCTCATATCTTCCATTTGTAGCAAACATTACTGTCAACTCATGGGGCCTCATAGTAATGAGCGAACTTATGATTCTTTCCAATTTTATTTTGTATGGCCGATTCTTTGGCGTATGAAAGGTTGTAAACAATTTACTTGTTTCTGCCAGGATAAACAATTAAGGTAGTTGGAATCAAATTGAAATAAATATTTTTTTTTCTCATTTTCTCGTCAACCATATGTGTTTTGATAAGTATAAAACCCGCATTAATCCACCGATGGTGAGATTATGTTTATGATAGTTTTATAAAAGGGGAAATTACATAAATATTCGAAATTTCATATAATCAGTCCATAGAATGAATTATAAGACAATCCTAAGCTTCAATTTTGATTATCGATATGGGTTCAAGATGCTTAATAAGTACATTTTCGTTGAAAATAGTAGATGGAGACTTTGTGTAATTTTCGAATATACTCGTTGCATTTCAAAACCAGACCACTCGAGCCAATCGATGCTGCTCTAATTCTATACAGTCGAATAGTGTGGCTAGTCCGCTGTATGTGCTATACAACGCAACAGATGCGACACAATAGAATGCAAGCGGCATCGATTGGTGTGATTGGTCTTGTTCGGTTTTGCACTGCAACGAGTATATTTTCATCTAACAATTATGTGCTCTCAGGTATTTTTTTGGTCATATCTCCATGAAGAATTATTTAATCATAATGAAATTTTGACCACTCATTTGGAAATGTTATAACTTTGATTTGGCACCAACAAAACTAAAATCGGTACACAAATAGCTCAGTATGTAATCGGAGACTAAACTGTTTGATTACTATTATAATAGTAACTGTTTCGTTCATATCTTCGTAGCGAAATGTCCGAATGGAAAAAAAATCAATACCGTTCTATGAGAATGTTGTAGTTTCCATTTGCCATCAACAGAACTGAAATCAGTTCGCAGATGGCTGAGAAACCGATGTGACATTATTTGTAACGCACACACACACACACACACACACACACACACACACACACACACACACACACACACACACACACACACACACACACACACACACACACACACACACACACACACACACACACACACATCCACACAGGCATGTGCTCAGTTCGTCGAGCTGAGTCGAATGGTATATGACACTCGGCCCTGTGGGCCTCGGATAAAAAGTCGAGTTTTCAAGCGATCTTAATACCCTTCTATTGATGTAAGAAGGGTAAAAAAGATGATAACATGAATACTATACTCTAACACGGCTCTACGTGAACCTCGTTGTTATAACCCACCTCTAATTTTTATATCTAAATCACTTAAGCGTACAGCAGGAAATCGATAACTGTTTATCATTGTTATTTTAATCTTTCAGCATAGTATGTTCATTGCTGGCTATTCCACTAATGTCTATTGAAGAGATAAACGTTACCTAGAATTCTTGCAATTCATCTTTCATTCAATAACAGGATATCAACTGATCTATTTTGTTTTTCATATCATTTATTGACAATACCGGGGGGTGAACTCCCTTAGCTCAGTCGGTAAGCTACAAAGCAACACTTTGTGGAGGCGGCTGGGTTCGATTCCCGGTCTGGTCTAGGAATTTTTCGTTAAAGAAAATTTCTCGTCTGGCTGGGCATAGGGTATGTACCTGTCGTAAATGGATCTCAATAAATAACTGTGGAAGTGCATTTGAACACTAAATTGAGAGCACGCATTGTGAAAGCAAGAAGCTTGAAATGTGGATTAAGAAATAGGAAAAGGGGCTGAACTCACAAAACGGATTTGAATTGATAAATAATTCATTATTGGTTGGCGTTGTTGGCATGGAAAACTTCTATTATTAAACAAAATTCATAGAAGATCTCACTAAACTGAGACCTTACAGAACACTCGCTTCAAAAGCTTAAGAGGCCTAGAAATAAAGTATTATCCAGTAAATCCACTGGGTAACATAAAGGGGGTGTAGGTATCATATAACACCCGACAAGGAATTAAAAAAAAATCATATAACAATAGAACGTAGTAACGTAGACAAGTTTGTTTTCAGGATGTCTTAAATATTTCCGCTTTAAATGCAAACATTTCATGATTTTATATTTGTAAAACAAGTAGTCATTGACTCGCTTTATCCCTGATATTTTGGACTTAAGCCATAAAAACTTTTAGTCAAAAATCTTTATTCGGCCTAGAGTATTCAAATCTATAAGAAATCATTTAGCTACACTCCTGGGTTCCTGTTCACACACAGAGAGGAATTTGATGGTCAATTTTACCATTATTGGGGGTTAGGATGACTATTGCAGCATAGTGATTTTGAACCGACTATGATCATGGTCAAAAATACCATTAAAAATAGTTGATCCAACATTCGCCATAATGTCGGAATAGTCCTCGTTACCATGATCATGGTTAAAAAGCTTTTAAGTATTTTACTACAAGAATCATTCACTGTAACAATGTATAATGCAGAATGTCAGAATGTTCCACTTTGAACGAAAATTGAGTAACATTTCCGGGAGAAAATAAGGTATAACATATAAAAGAGGGCATGTAAGTCACAGAATTTGATCCAAGAGGAACGATCAGCAGATGAAAAATTATAATAAATAAATAATCAAGACAAGTAACACCGAAAAACTTCCCAGTCGAGTGAATTTGATTTATGAATTGGAATACTTAAATTTATATAAACATGCATTGTAATGTATTCAATTCATTAATGCATTGGAAAGCATATATATTTATACAAATATGCATTGCAATGCATATATTTAGAGTATGCATTGGAATGCATAAATTTAATATATGCATTGGAATGCATATATTTGATTTATTATTATCAATGTATAAACCTGGTTTATTCATTCCAATGTCTGGATAGATCGAATATGGTTTTAGCACAGACAGACGTTTAAGCAAGAGCAAAATTAATCGATAACTTTGTGTAAATTTTTGAATCGCTAGCAAGCGCTAGCGTAAGCAACTGTTGCTTCACTAACGCTACGTAGTTCACTTGGTCGAGGTGCCCACTGATGTGGTGAAGTTGCGGCATCTGTTAGCATGTCAAAATATCACTCCGTCGTTCGCCACATGCCACCCGATATTGACACGATGTTTTGACGTGCAATTATATGCCACATAGCGTCTACAAAACTGACAGATTTGCTTTTTGCTAAATGCTTATTGACATTTGGCGATTCCTTTCAAATTGACGGTTGCGGAAATTTACACAAGTCGAGATTCAAGCTTGAATGGCTGTGGTTTTAGCATAGAATTTATGCATTTTAGTATATTTGTTTTTCTCCGTGTACATCGTGCTGTTCCGGATTTTTTGCAAGAAAAACCCGTTATAGTGGACCAAACAGCGTAGCGGAAACAGTCCTCAAAGGCTTGACTGAGAAGCGGCTAGCCGAAAACATTTCGATTTGCTTCGATTTTTCGGCTATTATTTCATTTATAAAATCACTAGAAAAAAAACATCCAAATATTGTCCTCTTTAATTTATATATATATATATATATATATATATATATATATATATATTATATATATATATATATATATATGTATATATATATATATATATATATATATATATATATATATATATATATATATATATATATATATATATATATATATATATATATATATATATATATTTATATATATATATATATATATATATATATATATGTATATATATGATTAAGTTTTAATTATGCATTACAATGCATATATTTATACAAATATGCATTCTAAGTGATACATCAAATTTATGCATTGCAATGCATATTTCTATAAAATGCATGGCAATGCATAAATTTGATTTATGCATTGGAATGCATAAATTCATAAAAACTAAACATTGCAATGCATATTTTTGATATATTCTTTTCAATGCATAAACCTGGTTTATTCATTTCAATGGCTGGATAGATCGAATATGGTTTTAGCATAGAATTTATGCTCTAAAGTATATTTGTTTTTCTCCGTGTACCCATCTACAAATTGTAGATGTCTCTACCGTGCATAAACAAAAGGGCCATCAATTATCGATACTACCGCTTTTTAGCTCTGAATTGCATGTTTTCGTTTCCTTATGTGTGGATAATAAAAACAGAGAAAGAGAGTAACAGGAGAATAAGAATGCTGAAGAGGAGATTATTTTTAATTTAATGTATGAGTTTCTCTTTTATTTAATGTATAAGTTACAGTTCTCTCAGCACCAAGCATGTAACTTGATGAAATATTTTGACCTTTCTGTTTCAAGCACACACCAGCAAAAAAAAATCCAATCCATGGTGTCTGCTTGAAGGCTCCACCAAACTGCAGCGTTTTTTTTTGCCGCCGCGGCAGCGAATTCGCGGCGGAAAATCGCCGCGGTGAGATATCATGGCGGCTTATGGGAGTGCACAAACCGACGCGATGCGTTTTTTAATCGCGTTGGTTTGTGCGCTCCCATAAGCCGCCATGTAATCTCACCGCGGCGATTTTCCGCCGCGATTTCGCTGCCGCGGCGGCAAAAAAAAACGCTGCAGTTTGGTGGAACTTTGAAAGAGAAAGGAGAGGAAGCTCTAATGATACCATTGCTCAACTAACTTGTTTGTTGACAACCAAACTAAAAAAGTTAAAACTTATTTTTAACCAACTATTTTGTTTCGAAATAAACAGGCAGGTTGGTTGTTTCTACCCGAAGATTTTACCACAATACAACACAAATCATGGTTGGTTGAAACTAATGGGTCTTATTACGAGTGTCACTTCACGGGTGAAAACGAATATCAGCGAAAAAACTAACGAGTGAATCGTAATAAGCCCCAATAATTTTGGTTGTTTCCACCTTGAAAGTGATATATTATTACCAAAACACAGGTTGCATTGGCCCAGGGAAACTAATGAAAGTTTTGAATTGATTCTACCAAAGCGACGGTTAAATCAAACTGCTATTTGAAGTAGGGAAAAACATTTTCCGTCATCCAGTCCCGCTGCATGCTCTAACACTGACACTCACCAATAGGTGAAAACTTAATATCTAACTTAAAAAACAGAACAGAAACTTAACAGAAAATAGTAGAACACTCACAGTAACATTTGTCGATTCCTAGTAGACTGAAATAAGTCTATAACAGATGGCAGTTGAACTTAGCTGCTTAATTCCCGAATCAATTACTCAAAACTTTGTTTAAACCGCCGTTGGTAGTCAAATCAAACTAAATTACAAGACAAATTACAACACATCGTCATCACACCCAATTTTGTTTTTTCATTACAGCAAAATGATTTGCTGGTTGTTCACCAGCAATTCCCTATTTTACTGAAATTCCGCAATCGGTTTTACCAATAACTGAAAAACAGCAATTAGCAAAAAAATTACCAAAATCCCAGTAACCCAGTTTACCTGTCAAACATAAATCACGCATCAAGTTGTGAGTTCTTTGGTAACTGGAAAAGCATTGAAAAAATGGATCCAAATCTGTATAAAATCATGGAAACTTAAACGTAGGAAACTATGATATCAAAGAAATTGATAAGTAAAATGTAATGGAAAAAACATTTGATTTTGGCAGGTTTATGTTTTAAGACGAAAAAATGGCGGATTAATTTGGAGTAAATTGATAATATTTTTTTTCAACGGTTTAACTTATACATTTTTGGGATTTTCATTTTTTTATGTACCTGCATGTGCAAAACTAAATAAAATAAGCAAGGATTGGACTGCTTTATTATCTTAAAAGCATTAATCAATATTGAAGATTGTCCGAAATAGTTGCCTCACCTTTGTTTTTATTTATTTTTATTCAATTTTTTTAGAAAACATTGCGCTGATGTTTCAGTGCTGGCAAAACAGAAAATTGTGGGGATTGTGGGTTTGCTGGTCGTTCAGCAAATCACAAGGAAGTTTGCTGAAGTTACAGTTAAGTGCTGTCAGTTTCATGAAATTTGTTTTTGCTGGAATAACAGTAATATGTATTTTGCAGCGAAATAAAATTAGTGTGTACGAATATGAGCACCACATGTTTTGAAAATATCAGTCGACAGAACCAGTGAGCCAAAATTATCGGGGAACATTCCCGCATAACGAAAAACAATTTGCTATATAGTCGAAATTTTATTACGAATGTAAGATATATTATCACATTTTATGTTATTGTTATAGAATAATTTTATCTCATTTTCACTATACAACCTCTACATTGACACATATTGTTAACATCTGCCATATTGTCATTGAAAGGTTTTATATTGTCTGCACTCGGTCTGAATTATATACCAACTTTTTGGCATAGAGTACAGCAAAAATTTTGTTCTCGAAAATTACCATTTGTTTAAGGTAACCTAACTTAACCGCATATTCAGCATATTGTTATTTGGCCTTTTACCATCTGACATATTGTTAAAACTATATAGGAGATTGTTAGTTTATAGTTGTCATCTATAAGGGTAAATGTCGTAATAATAACGGAAACGGTCGTCAAGAATAAGGTAAATGGTTATCGGAGAACATCGAAAATGCTGAAAAGTATATTGTATATCCCTATGTTATATCTTGTTATATTATTATAATTTTTTTTTTTTGATTAATTAATTAATTAATTAATTGTTTATTAAAGTCAACAGGTAAAATATTTGCCCCAATGACCGGCATCTTAAAACTAAAATCACAAAATTAAACAAACTGGCAAAAAACACGTCTAAAACTACACTTATTTGTTTCTCTACGTACATCAAAATCAAATACTAGGTAACAACTATTAAAAAGACGACTCATGCTGCGCATTGGCTCATGGAGTCCATAGTTGGTTCTTGCCACTGGAAGGCTCAGGAACGAATGTGCACGTAGATTACGGCGGCGTATGTTGATGTCCAACATGCTGAGCAGTGAAGAACAATCAATGTTGCCTTGCAGGAGATCGCCAATAAAACAGGCTTTCGCCACGTTACGCCTTCCATCAAGTAGATGCAGGTTAATGAGCTGGCACCGACTGCTATAGCTGGGTAGATTGAACGGGTCTCTCCACCTGAGAATACGTAGGGCAAATCGAATGAATTTCCGCTGGATGGCCTCAACACGCTGGATTTCATTCTGGTAATAGGGAGACCAGACTACAGAACAATATTCCAGAATAAGGCGGACGATTGCGCAGTAAAGCGATTTCAAGCAGTAAACATCCTTAAATTTTTTGGCAAAACGGAACAGGAACCCTAACTGTGATGACGCCTTAGACACGACGTATGCTACGTGGTCTTTGAAAGTCACTTTGGAATCGATGAAAATCCTCAAGTCCTTAACCGTCGTTTCGCGCTGCAGCTCAAGCCCTGCCAAAGCATAACTGAATTGGTAGAGTTCACGTTTACGGCCAAATGAAATCACCGAGCACTTGGACACATTCAATGTCATCCGGTTGATGCGACACCATTCAGCGAACGAACCCAGCTGTTGTTGCAGAAAAACGGCGTCTAGTGGATGCTTTATCGCGTAGAACAGCTTCAAATCATCAGCGTATGAAAGTTTTAGGCATTTGAGGATGAGATTGACATCGTTCATGTAAAGCAGGAACAAAAACGGCCCAAGGTGGCTGCCTTGGGGCACGCCGGACAAAACTGGAAATGGTGACGAAACGTGATCACCGATTCTGACGTAAATACTACGATTGGTCAGGTAGGATCGCAGCCAGATAAGCAAGTTGTTGCTCATTCCTAATTTATCAAACTTGGCTATTGCTATCTGGTGGTTCATTTTATCGAACGCAGCGGAAAGATCCGTGTAAATAGCATCTACTTGATTACCGTTTTCAAGCTGCTTGACCAAGAAAGAGGTGAAGCACGTCAAATTAGTGGATGTCGAACGTTTGGGAATAAATCCATGCTGATCCGGTGAAATATAGTGCGCGTAGCTCTGCATTAGCTTCCGAAGAATTATTATCTCAAACAATTTGGATACTGCACTTAATGCAGCTATGCCCCGGTAATTTGAGACCAGTCTCTTGCAACCTTTCTTAAACACTGGGATAACATATGACTGTTTCCAACAGTTCGGAAATATGTGGACAAAGAAAAATTGAACACCTTTGTTAACGGAGACGCAAGCAAATCCACGCACCGTTTCAGTACAAGCGATGGAATACCGTCCGGACCACATCCCGTTGAGGACTTCAATTCCTTGCCAGCTGCAATAACCATGTCATTGGTGATGGCGTAATGCATTCCGGAGGCAGGAAGACGGGGCACATTACTGGTGGCGAGCGCGATATCCTGCGGGTCGAGCAGCTCGTCGGAGAAAACGTTGCTGAATTGGGAACGGAAAATATCGGCAATACCGGCGACGCAATCAGCTTCAAGCACACCATCCGTCATCGTGGAGGGCAAACCGACTTCCTTTCGCTGATCATTGACGTGACGCCAAAATTTTTTCGGGTTGGACTTAAAGTTGTTTTGTAGACGGTCTTGATAAGCGTTATAAAGATGATCGTTTAAATGCTTGTACTCAGCGTTCGCTTTCACGTAACACGATTTTGTAGAATCGGTGCGATATTTGCTGTGTCGTCTAAGAGCTGCCTGCTTCACTCTTTTTAGGCGCTTGAGAGCGGAATTCGACCAAGCTGGTTTAGGTAATTGATGTTTCATCCTCACTGGAACAAACTGATCGATGGCATATAGCAGTACACCAGACATTGTCGATGCAGCGAGGTTGACGTCAGAAGCATCGAGGATCTCATCCCAGTCAACAAGTCCTAAGAAATCGTTCATTCCGCTGATATCAGCCTTACTGAAATCGTAAAAAACACTTTCAGAGGAATCACGGAAGCAACACAATGGATTTACTGCAAATTTCATAACTTAAGGTGGATGATGCCGACAGATTTTAACTAGCGGTGCTGGTGCTTCAAAAACTGTGCAATCCTCACACAGATCGTCACTAACAAAGCACAGATCAAGCATGCGATTATTCTCGTTTTGAACGCCAGTCAGTTGCCTGAGCTGAGCGGTACTATACGCATCAAGCAGTTCTCGTGATGTCATGCCAATCGTAGATCGAGAAACGATAGGAAAGTAGTGCCCAAGAGAATTTTGCTGCCAGTAAATCGTACCCAGGTTGAAATCGCCGAGAATGATCACTTTGTCCCTTGGATTCAACTGCGAAACGACCCAGTTCAGCGAGTCAAGATGCTTTTCCATAAGAATCGCGTCATTTACTTGGTCGGGAGGAAAGTGAATCACGCAAACGTAGAGCGATGCATCGTCAGTAGCCAATGCAGCCCATATTTGCTCTGCCGATGAGCTATTGGGAGGATCGACCGAACGGGATTTGAATCTCGAATGAACAGCAAGCAGAACACCGTCACCGATACTCTTGTTGCTGTTAGAAGGTGACCGATCTTGTCGATAAACGGTGTAGGAATCGTCAAAGAGTTGATTCGTCGTAGTGTTTCCGTTAAGCCAGGTCTCGGTGAGAGCGTAAATGTCATAGCAACCATCACTAAGGGCCAATTGATACTCGGCTAGAGAACTATTTATCCCACCAACATTTTGGTAGTACACCAGGACACTCGAAGTAGCAGCTTGTCTTGGTCCTCGGGTGGCAGTCATGGGAGCTGCAGCTCCCTGCGTAACGGTTTGTCTCGTTATCTCAGATGGATGAGCGCCTGATTGATCGGCTGCAGAGCGAAGCTGATGGTAGTTGCTAGAATGAGTGGTTTTGATCAGACTCTGGACATTCGATGAAATAAAGGAATACTCGCCGGGTAGAGGTTGCTGGAAGACCCTTTCACCACATTCGACCACAGGACCAGGACGACTATGTAGAACGACGGCAGCGTGTGGCAGGACTGGGTCAAAGGGCTCAAGGGCTTCCAAAGGGCTTCCTACGGCGCGTCCTGGTGTCCGGAGCGGCTGACAGTCTGATCTGGGTGTCTCGTAGCGATTGACTACATCATTACTGTCCATTTGTTTATCTAGTTGGGGTGCACTCGAGCTATGATTGGCAGCATCAAAGACCGTATCGCTAGCACAGGAACGTCTGAATTGCGACGGCTCGACTGAGCTAGGCGTCCGGCGTTCCGGGTCCAATGACGGTGAGCTCGGTTGATAAGTGAAATTGCGCGAACATGACGTTTGGTTCGAAGCACTGAAAGCCAAAGAAGCATCACGAAACGAATCGTTCGGAAAAGCAGCGTACTTGCCTGCGGTAGAGGTTCGGAAGATCCCGTCTCCCAACTCAAACACAGGGCCGGAACGGCTGTTGTTCGCTGGCGGGATGGGCTCGACTGCAATGAGAGGGATAGGGACTTCCTTTGGACTTCTGGCAAGTGTGCGTGCCGGTGTAGAGCAAGATGACAGTTGGTGGTCGCATCCGAAACTATCCCAAATAGGCACGATAGAAGAAGCGCTGGAACACGAAAACTCATCAGGCAGAGAATTGTTACAAATCGATGCATACTTGCCTGAGTGAGGAGTTTGGGAAACCCTTCCACCGAACTCGACCACAGGGCCAGAACGACTCTGATGGCAGGAGATGGAACGGCTTTGGTGGCAGGAAACAGCTGGCGCGACTGGGTCGAGTGGCTTGGGGTCTCCCATAATGCGACAGGCAGTGCGTTCTGGGATGATTGCAGCAACGGTGAGGGGCATCGGAGGTTCGTTTCGTAGGCAGATAAAGCAGCGACGAGGTCTATTCTTAAGATTCGGTACTATACCTTCGTCATCTGTAGGTTGAGTTTGTCACTGTTCCGGTCCATTCCGGGCGATTTTGGTAACTTTCTTCGACCGAGAATCATCGAACTCGCGGAATTGAATACTTTCCGGCCACGATTCGCAGGAAAGGGCCACATCCCTTTTATTGTGCTTGACACCGACTTTAAAGGAAACATAGTTTAACGTCGACGGATCTATTCCTTTGGGAACCAGTTTTATAACCCGTGGTTTCTCATGTGTCTCCAAACACAAACACTCAGAGACGAGAGATGAAATTTCGTCATTCGTAGTACTGGGATGAAATGCTGATAAGTACACCCAAAGCAGATCGTCATTTAGGTCAACGGTTTTGACTGAATCGATAGGAGCTTTTTTTCCGCGAAGTATTGGTTTATTCTCAGAGCTGGACGAAGTACGGCGACGCTTTGGGGTGCCACGAACAGAATCAATGCGATCATTTCTTGGCCAGCGTGGAGTTGAGCTGGCTGGAATCTTCGAATCAACTTTGACTGCCAGAGCAGTAACAACAGAATTCAATTTAGCGATATCCTCCTTCATCGAGTCTACTGCATTCGTCGTCACAGTTGTTTCTTTGACGTTACGGCTTACAATATTTCGAAAGTGGCCGTTTGAAAAAAGCACCGCACACTGATCGCACATCCAGAAAACATTGTTTGCGTACAAACCAAGTTGATCGAGAAGCTCGACATCAACTTTTGCGCAAATTACGTAAAATGTATCGCCACAGAATCCACGACAAACAATGCGTTCGGAATCCGAAACAGTTTTAAGACACTTTTTGCAGGCCATGATATTAATATTCGTTGTTTCTGGAAACCGCCTTTGAGTATGCAACCCAGCAATAGTGTAAGAAACAGCACAACGGGGACGGGTTTAGCTCGATGTGACGGACAATGGGTTTGTTGTTTGTCAGCAGATAATGGGTTGGGAAGCGACGGAGATGCGACTAGGCGGTAAATCACACAGCACAATAAATTAAAAATAGATTTTTTACGCGATTATGCACTGGACGTGAGAAAAAAACTTAATTCCGTAATGAACGATAAAATAATAAATTAAATGACACTAAATACGACACAGAAAAACTTATTTAACACGGGTAAAAATATGATTGAGCGGCGAAGTAAAAATAATCGTTGTTATCGTTGCGAATATACACACTTACATGTTTCAACTTACATTATCTAAGTTATATTACATAGAAAATAGTACTACCGCTAACCATTTTAACCTGTTTTTATTACACTCTTATGCCTAATGTCAATTGAAACGGGGCTTAAGTAATATTCTTGTTGTTCCTGAGAAATAATTTACTTCCAGAAACTATCATCTTTAATCATGTTAGACCCTGTAATTTCCTAAGCATTCAGAAGAGTCCGATCTGGATCCTACTGGACGATAGCACGGATAAACGTATGGAATCATTGGGTAGGTGATCTTTGTTTTCTTGAGACGCGCCGTTCCAAATGAGAGGAGTGTTTTAAGTTGCTTACTAAGCGATCGGGAACAACCGTTGCGTTGAAAGCTCCGTTGAAGACAATTTTCCGTTGCCTGATAGCTAATGCCGAACACACCTAGACAGGCTCGCTTCGTATTTCTGACACAACTCGAAGAGACCGATGTCGCACTAAGTCAAGTCTCGACCCATTTCAGACTGGTGAAACTGCTGTCTTTTGTAGTTTAGTTGCCTTGAAGGAGAACGACGGTGAATATGAGATCAATTGGAAATTTTCCGGGCTAGTTTGAATGCATTTATTAGGCTACGGTTTTGGAAGCGTGACTTCATAGGTAAAGACTCTAAGTAAAAACTACATGGTATTGAAAATTTTCACGTACCTCTCTTACGATGTTATAAATTAATAAAAGGTTCAAAGCCTGCTGATGTAATGATTTAAATATTTGAATCCTCGTTTCGACATTTGTGAGTATTAAACTTAGTGATTTTTGATGCACCATGTTGTCTACGTCATGTAAAAATAAATTGTTTGTTTTCCACAGAGAACCCAAAAGTTGGTTTACAATTTTGAATGTTTTGATAGTGTTATGTTTTTGTCCAAAACGTACTACCACATTTCCAGAAATCACACCCACACCCCGACGTGAAAAGCTAAATAAAAGTAATTTCGAAGACGTGACTTTTTTACGACACTTTGTTAAGCGACTTTTCGGTGGAGTGACTGAGTAAGAAACCTATCGCCGTATTTCCCGCGAGCTCCGACATCTGCTTATGGGATTTCTGCATAGGAGTGAAGAGCTTATAATTTACCACCTAGCTGACCACAAAAGAGAAAGATCAGATTGGGGAAGAGAGGGTATAATGGGTATTCACCACAAGGCGCATATGGGGTGAAATGATCATTTAAAAGTTTTTTATTGTTTTTCAATAGTTACAGGCTTCAAAAAACATGGGTCCCAAAGAAAAGTATACTCTACAAATTAAAAGACATCTGATAAGTCAATAAAAAATTCCACAAGAAAGGGAGGGATTCCATCCAGAATGTGCCGGAAATCCCAAAAATCATACCCGATCATCATTGATTTGGATGAAACTTGGCACATGAGTTCGGTACGTTGGAAAAAAAAATTCCACTGGTGTTAAGATAATTTGGGTTCAAGAGTAACTTTTGAGATGGGCGTATGTGTTTTTTCCAACATTTTACTTGAAAAATCGTAGTTCAAAAACCATTACATTTAGAGAAAAACTTTATATAAGGGAATTGTAGGGAACTAAAAAGCCTTTCTTAAAAAAATATACACAGAAAAAAATTTTTTTTTTCATCAAGAAAAATCAAAAATAATTACTAAAAATAAAATATCTAAAAAACTATATTTTTAATATTTTTTTAGTTTGTTGTATGGAAATTTGAGAAAAATAGACACGTTTTAAAAAAAAACTCTAGGATGGACGCTCTTATAATTAAAAAGTTTTTCAAATAGCGAACTTTGGTGTATATTTCAAATTTTGGTTATTCATTCTTATAAATAAATTTTGATGTTACAATATGGTTTTGGAGATCATTACAAACAATAATGATTATAATGATAAACCACGTAAACGCAACCGTTTTCAAGATATTTCGGATTTTCTTTCAATAAAATTTCAAAACCTCAAAAAATACGCCCTTTTCATAAATTACTCGTGATATTAAAACATTAATAGCTAACGATTGTTTCTCTTGTGTTTTTAGCCTTTTTAAAACACATGTATGTGCCTCTTACTTACTCTTAACAGCTCGTCGATTGAAAAAGCTTCACTTAAAGTTATAAGACAAAAATAATGAATTATGGTTGGATTTATATTTATATATACCATTTATTAGTCTCGGTCATTGATAATATTACATAAACATTATATAAACTATTGATTGCTTTTATATATATTATGAATCCTGCCTTCTTCGTCATTCGAAAACAGTTTTACAAAAACTTCGTTTTCTGAAATTGGAACGAATATACTTACTTTTGTGTACCTGCAATCGTTTTAGTCTGTCGGTAAATTTCATTCCATTCTGCTACCCCCTGTTCATACTCTTTATGTGATACATAACAAAACGACATTTTTGTTAAACAATCATCACTTTTTTGGTTCGCCCATTCGAATAACTCTAATGCACTTTTTATAGGGTGTTCATGTTGTACAGCAAGGCTTGCATATCTTGCCATTCGTTTTAATGTACCACCAATTGCATCGCAAGGTCCCTTACCGTGGGATGTTGCGAAAAAATGCCATTCAGCATCAATATTGTATTTCTTTTTAAACTTACAAAGGCTTGCAAAGTTCTTCCTATTTTTATATTGGGATGCTGCCCCGTCAGACATAAACGTAGCTTTCTTTACTTTAATTTTTGTTTGCAAAAAGCTTATTAGTTTTGAAATAAACACCTGCACCGCAATCGTATCATGTTTCAACACTTCTGAGATAACAATGAAACTGATATTTTTAAGTATTCCAGATTCCGTGTAATAAATGACAAAAGGGTGAATAGTGGCTTGCTCATTACTCCAATAACTACTTTGAACAGCATCTTGAAAAACAAATGAATAATTTTCAGAAAAATCACAAATTATTATTACTTCGCCGTCTTTAAGACAACTTTTATAATCTCTCAAGAAACTAGACTGCTGAGATTTGACAAAATCGTGGGATACTAATTGATCCAACTTTTCACAAAAATAAGCAATAAATTCATCAATTGGTTTAACAAGTGTCTCTAAACTACATCTATCAGTTGAAATCCATTGCTCAAAAGATATTTCAACTAAACCACGTTTTTCTAATTTGTCTGTTAAACTACTCTCAAAATCTGAAAAGCCTGGACATCGTTCGCATTCACGGAGGTAACATTTTTTAGTTCTAGTTGATGAGCTATATAATATTTCTTCAAAACACAATTTATAATCATTCTCGAATGAATATTTTCTAAGACCATGAAGCATCAAGTTAATGTTCTCATGAATGGTGCAAACACAAATGTTATGAGAACCTGTGCTGCCAAGTAATTTGCAATGCTTTGGTCTTAGTGCTGCAAAAGAGCTAAACCCAACAGCATTTTGATGCATCTCTTGAAATTTAATGAAAGCTTCTCTTAATGAACAAACTAAAAGGCGCTTTTGAATATGAACCCTCTTACCTTCACTCCTCACTGAAACGTAGTCGTTCATACCAGGGGTTGCTCGTGTAATCTCATCACTGTCGTAAAATTGCAAAATTTGGTTTTTTATTTCCGGGTTCAGACCGTGTCCCAGCTTTTCGTTAGGGGCAGCTAAAACACCTTCGTGCTTTGCAAGGAATTTAGCTTGTGATACGATGTACTTGTTTGTTATTCCAAATTCTGCCATTACTCTTTGATTTGTCCAAGATTGTGGTAAAACCGAAAGTATCCTTACTTGATCGTCCCTCGAAGTTTCTGGATCAGCATACCGGTCCTTTAGCTGCGCGATTATTTCGTCATATTCGGCTGCTTTCACTTTCAATTGTTCCAGGTCATCCTCCTCCGCTTGATCCCCAAATATGTGTGTCCGAATGCCGTTTGAAACATCTTTGAACTTTTTGCGGGCATAATTTACGTTCAGGAACTTTTTAGCCGATATTGGCGAAACGATGATTCCAGCTACGCCCTTGTTAAATAGCTCAATATTATGGCGCCTTGAATAATCTTGCACACTGCTATCAGATGGCACTGACATTAATGATATTGCCGATGGCGTTTCCTCGAGACCATACAAGTCTACTTGCCGTGATGTAGATGGTTGTGGATCCATAATGTTAGTAATTGATGGTTTCTCACTAGGCTCCGAAATTGCAGCATGGGATTGTTCCGTTCTATTTAAATGCAAACGACAATTATCACAAATCATCAAAGAAGTGTCCAAATGTGTTTTGCCCATAAACTTGAGTTTTTTGACATTTTGTTCGGTTAATTTACGAAGGTTTTTTGAGCACCGTTTAGTGGGAAACGGCATACAACACTTCTTCATGTTAAACTCCATTTTCAGTTCACTCAGATAGATTTTACTGATGAATGCGACTATGTATGAGCATATATATTGGCTGTGGTACCTTTGGAAATGCAGGTATAAAACATCTCTGGTAGTTTACAGGCAGCGTACATTAGCTGTTTTTTTTATGAGAAGATATACCTGACATACGTTATAGCTGCTATTTGTCTACCTACCTTAAACAATATGTGTTACTTTCATCGCTACATCACCGAACTGTTCGGAGTGTAGTTTTCACACACTACACCCGACCTCTAACATCGTTGGAGCTTGGCAAAATAGTCAGCAGTTCGATTAATATGCTTCTTCTATATGACCCTCCGCATAATTTCATCATCTGTCCATTTCACACTTGTCGCCCCTGCGACATCTATCTCGCTGTTACTTTCATCGCTTTAGCAAATTCGCTCCCTTCATTCTCTGAGCGGCCCGACCGATACAGCCATAAAACAATTATAAATATATTGATTGCAATATTAAAACAACAGTGCTATTTATCTTGTTCTTTTCAAATGAGTCTTCTTATCATCCTGATATCAAAAGAAAAGAGGACATTAGAGTAATGTGAACGTTATAATATGAAGATCTTGGAAAATTTATCATTTCTGGTCGAAATCTCGATTAACTTAAGAAAAGAGCGAATTTTCTGAGGTTTTTTCATTCTATTGAAATAAAATCCGAAAAATCTCGAAAACGGTTGCGTTCAGGTGATTTATTATTATCATCATTTTTGTTTTTAATGATCTCCAAAATCATATTGTATAATTAATTTTCATTTATAAAAATGAATAACCAAAATTTGAAATATGCACCAAAGTTCGCTCTTCGGAAAACTTTTTTATTATAAGAGCGTCCATCCTAGAGTTTTTTTCAAAACGTGTCTATTTTCCTCAAATTTCCGCAAAACAAATTTGAAAAATATTAAAAATACGTTTTTTTTTATATTTGATTTTTAGTATTTATTTTCGATTTTTCTTTATGAAGAAAAATTTTTTTTTTCAGTGTACATTTTTTTTACAAAGCCTTTTTAGTTCTCTACAACTCCCCCATATAAAGTTTTTCTCTAAATGTAATGGTTTTTGAACTACGATTTTTCAAGTAAAATGTTGGAAAAAAAACATACACCCATCTCAAAAGTTACTCTTGAATCCACATAATCTTAACACCGGTGGATTTTTTTTTTTCAACATACCGAAGACGTGTACCAAGTTTCATCAAAATCGAAGATAGTTGAGTTTGGTGACCGACAGATTTGGCGACCGAATCAGTCAAGGTCTATTTTAAATATGCATTGTTGTGCAAACATTTAATTTATGCATTGGAATGCATATATATTTACACAAATATGCATTGCAATGCATATATTCAAAGTAAGCATTGGAATGCATAAATTTGATAAATACATTGGAATGCATATATTTGATTTATTCTTATCAATGCATAAACCTGGTTTATTCATTCCAATCCCAAGTAACACATTCATCTTTAATACATGATTCATCTTTAATACATGATCTCATGTATTTTTCTAGTACACGTAACTTATTTGTGGTATCTTATATGACCAAAACAGCGCAATAAATCGATCTATTTGAAACATCGTTAAGGTCACACAAGAAGTTTTTATGTACAGATTTAGGACTAATAATACGTTTACCATGATGATGTTTCATCTTGATAGTTTCTAGCATCATAATAATAAATAGGTTATAATCAAGTAATTTCAAAGTAAAAACCATTGCAGAAATACATGAAAATGACATGCTCGTTTGAAAAATGTCAAACGCACAAAAGTCAACAAAGATTGTTATGATTGAAAAAATTCTTTTTGTTTATAAGTTGATATTCACAACTCATAGTAAAAAAAATACAATTGTTTTTGGCCAAATCAATTATTAAATAATTATTAGAAATCTAAAGATGGTTAGTGCTCAGAACGTGTAACAAAATATCATATGCGAGGCCGCTTTTATGGTGCAACTTTTTGTTTTACTCCTGCGTAATTTATGCCCCGTTCTAAAGATTAAAATAACAACAGAAAATTCTTCTACATTTTGCAAGTTTTCAACATCTCTGTTGGAGTCATCAAAAATCGTCATGATGGATTAGACACATGGTCTACACTGTCGATTAAAATTATTTTTAAAACATAATTTTTTTTTTCTCTAGATTATCGATCAATTTTTTTTCTTACTCATAATGTATCATCTCAAGCACCGACAAAACAATGCAACATTCGAAATTTTTAGTGATAATTGTAATCAAAATTTCAACAGGCACTGTAATATTGTCCATAGCTATGACGTGAAGTTGAAATTGAGTCCAGAATACATCTTTAGAGCAGTCTAATAACATACTCATGATGGTCCAATGCAAATTATTTGAGTTAGTTATTATAACATCATAATAACCATATTATGGCATCTTTTTAGTGAAATGTCATTTGGCTCCATTAATTTGAGAGAAAATGACGTTTCTTGTCGTCCATCACAATGATTCAACTGCTGATGAGGATTGTTATTGCACGCTATAGTTCCGAAAAATATGTTTATTTTTTTCTTGTAGTTAGACCAATTCTGTATCCGTTTCTTAAGATATCTTGCAAATGGGCTAGGTCTGCTTTTTAATCGTTATGAAAAATTTATAAAAAGTAATGGGAATTCATAAACATATTAATCATACTCATAACAAACAGAACTGTCAAATTCGATCTGTGTCTACATCTGCTAGTTTGACACTTGTTGGATTGAATTGTTGTGTTCATGAATTTCTGCATTTAGTTTTACTTTTCAATAACTTGATTATAACCTGTTGGTTTTTGTGATGCTATAAATACCAAGATAAGACATCGTCTTGTCAAAAGCATGTTATGCAGCGCATCTTTAAAACTTCTCACATGACCTAAAAGATGTTATACAAAAATCGGTTAATTGCGCTGTTTTGGTCATATATGAGGCTAAAATAAAGTCATATGTTCTAGAAATTTAAGAAATCAAATAAAATTTCTTTTTCAAGTTCAATTTGTATAAAATTCAGGAAAAATATTTTGTTAGGCTTCCGCTTTTCCAAATCCGAATTGCCGGGCCTTACGCTTGACCCCTGCCATCAGATTTTGTACAGCCACCTTGTCCACCTTCTTCGCCGCAGAAAGCCAGTTTGCCTTGAACTGCTGCTCGTCCTTAGCAGTTTTTTTTGGTCTTCTTTAGGTTCCGCTTGACAATAGCCCAGTATTTCTCAATTGGGCGGAGCTCTGGCGTGTTGGGAGGGTTCTTGTCCTTGGGAACCACCTACACGTTGTTGGCGGCGTACCACTCCATGGCCTTTTTACCGTAATGGCAAGATGCCAAATCCGGCCAAAACAGTACGGAACAACCGTGTTTCTCCAAGAAAGGCAGCAGACGTTTATTCAAACACTCTTTCACGTAAATTTCTTGGTTGACAGTCCCGGAAGCTATGAAAATGCTGCTTTTCAAGCCACAGGTACAGATGGCTTGCCAAACCAGATATTTATTTGCGAACTTTGACAGTTTCGTGTGCTTGAAAATATCTGCTACCTTTCCCCTTCCTTTTGCCGTATAAAACTCCTGTCCCGGAAGCTGCTTGTAGTCGGCTTTGACGTAGGTTTCGGCGTCCATTACCACGCAGTCAAACTTCGTCAGCATCGTCGTGTACAGCCTCCGGGATCGCGCTTTGGCCGTCGTATTTTGTTTACCATCGCGATTTGGAGTCACTACCTTCTTGTAAGTCGATAGTCCGGCTCGTTTTTTGGCTCGATGCACAGTTTTAGACGATACACCCAGCTTATTTGCGGCATCTCGGAGAGATAGGTTAGGGTTTCGCTTGAAACTACCGGCAACTCTCTTTGTCGTCTCAGCGGCTTCCGGTTTTCGATTTCCCCCCGATCCAGACTTCCTGGCTGTCGACAAACGTTCCCCAAACACTTTAATTACATTTGTAACGGTTGATTTGGCAACTTTTAGCGATTTTGCCAACTTTGCGTGCGAGTAGCTCGGATTTTCGCGATGCGCGAGCAAAATTTTGATACGCTGCTCTTCTTGCTTGGACGGCATTTTGACAACTGAAGAGTGAATTCCAAAATCAAAATCAAACATTCTACACACACACACCTTCAAAATGAGGGGTGTTCAGGTTTTTAAATGCAAAATTGAAAGAAATACGTCAAGTTGATATTGACTAAATTTTGACCGTATCGCCCTTTAATATGATAGGCCAATGTTTTGCGATAACATCCTCTCAGCTTTTTCACGACAAAAGATGTTTTTCATTTCATTTTCAATACTCTTATATAACATAATTTCGAGATAACTGACCAAAGAGATGTTTTTGGTGTTACTTGGGATGACTGGATAGATCGAATATGGTTTTAGCATAGAATTTATGCTGTATAGTATATTTGTTTTTCTCCGTGTGTATAATATACTTTTCAGCATTTTCGATGTTCTCCGTATAGTAACAAATGTCAGACGAGCCTTATTCAAATAAGGGCCGTGATATGTTGCATATACGCTCAAAACTGCCTCTCTTTCATTTGGATTAGTGTCCCTTTTTTTCTCACGGAAAAGTTACTCAGTTTTCGTAAAAAGTGGAACAACTCATCAATTGAGTTGTTCCACTTTTTACGAGAATTGAGTAACTTTTCCGTGAGAAAAAAAGGGACAGCAATACAAATGAAAGAGAGGCAGTTTTGAGCGTGTACTGTCAAGCGCTAGTAAATTAGGTAGGGTTGCCAGGCCACTGGTTATTTTGACAGAATATTTGAGAGTGTGTTCGTGTGAGATCATTATTTGGGGCGCATTATTAAGCTTGGGACCGAGCTTGGGACCAATGTGCTAGTACTGAGTGAGCCACACGCTCGTTTGAAGTTACTCAAAACTGAGTAGAAAACGACTCAGTTTCGTTAAAAGTGGAACTACCCTAATTAGAGTAATGAGAGGGTTACTCATTTTTGATTAACTAGGCCACCTGTCAAAATTAGAGTAAACATGACTCAGTCACGCTTGTTTGTAATTTCTCAAAACTGAGTAGAAAACGACTCAGTTTTGTTAAAAGTGGAACTACTCAAATTAGAGTAACTATAGGGTTACTCATTTTTGATTAACTAGGTCACTTGTCAAAATTAGAGTAAACACTACTCAGGAGCTAATTTAAGCTGATTGAACAATCTAAGTGAAGTCCACGCATTACCATTAAAACCCGATGCGCCCCGACGGAATGTTTTTATTATATTATTTAATTCCATAATTTTTTTTTCTATTATTATTTTTTTCTGATCGTTAACACTTGAACAGCTTGATGGCGATCGTCCGACGGGAATCTTGTGGTACGGTGGAGATGTGGCTGCTAAATCCTTTAAAGTAGCGATACTTTAGTTCTGCTTACATAAAAATACATTTTCCTTACCTTTCAACTTCCGAGCCGTCTCTGAATCAATATCCGATGTATCGAATGAACCTCGGACTGATCCACGTGTTTTGCTTTTGACAGCTTTATTTTAATTACTCTATTTTAATAAGTATAGCGCTTTTACGATCTGAGTAGCATTTACTCAGTTTCCTTATTTTAAGTTACTCAGTTTTTGACATTTAGCATGGAAATACGAAACTGAGTGAAAGTTACTCTATTTAGAGTTGATCTGAACGAGCGTGCAAGAAAAAAATCGTATTTGTTCGGGACCTACTGGTCTTAGAGTTAGTCTATGGTTGTAGTGCGATATGTTTCGTGTATGGGAATTCGATTTGGAACGAAACCAATATCAGCCACTCTTTAAACAATCAAGCGATCTAGATTGCACATTGCTTCGTAGTCCTACTCTGAGAAAAATTCTATCGTTATACCGACAATTAAATCATCGTCAGGATGACTATTGCATATATTGGGTACAATAACCATGATAATGGTGGAATTTACCGCGTTCATGGCATTTTTGACTATGATCATGGTAACAAGGACTATTCCGACATTATGGCAAATGTTGGATCAACTATTTTTAATGGTCGTTTTGGCCATGATCATAGTCGGTTTAAAATCACTATACTGTATCACTATACGGTTTAAAATCACTACCATTAATAATAAGTAAATTTATCTAACAAAAATGTTTGGTTGGTTTATTCATGATAAGGTTTACCCCGTTTTACGGTACCAAATTTTCTTCCGCTTAGGGCCAAACGCTATCGCAATTTTTTTTATTGATGTTGCTTCGTTGTGCATTTATCAGACACTTTGCTGGTATGGTCTTTATCTCTAGGTCAAATATTAAGTCTCCCATGCCGTACTTTGCAGTTGTTACTTAACATTTATATCCATTCCGTTTTCAGTCACCCTGATCGATGGGTCGGTAGTATCGGAAGAGCCGCAGTTGCAAGGAATCATTCTCGTTGAAGGGCTCAATGTCGAAGAGGAGAAAACTGCTGATGTTATATCCGTGGATCTTCCCAGTCAAGAAGCATCGACAGTTGGTTATCAAGTAGAAGAGGGTTAATATTGTCATCCTGAATATTTAGATAAGTTGTGTTCTAAATTTAAGTATTTAAATTCTTCAGATTCATCAACTTTAAGTGTGACGCAAGCAACAAGTCTACGAGAATTAAATACTGTGACTCCAACAATGGATCTGATCACCATTATTTGGTATGTGGCAACCTTGATAGCATTAATATCCTTTTTTGTGGTGATGGCATGTGCCGATACTAGCAGATGCTTCACACAAAAGCCACAAGATGTAGAAACGCCAGTACCTCCTACCCCAGCGCCATCATATCGTCTTTTTGCTCCGCCTAGCTATGAGGCAGTCATTGAGAAAAGGCCTGAGAGCATATTTATCATTCCGATTCATAACAGCAGCAGCAGCAGCAGCAGTTGTCGGGAGCAATTGACAGAAGATCTGGTGATAAACCTTTCTAATGTGTTAGAGCCCACGGTGATGTCTAGGGCAAATTTACGAAGTGAACGTATAGACACCTGTAATCGTTCACAACGTTCTGAAAATCTGTTATCTGTTACCGTATGAGATTCAACATGGATGGAGTTGATTAGGAAGCATCCTAGCTTCCTGAGCCAAGAATCCTGACGTCATTTAAGGGAAATTCGATGAGTAAGATTCTCATATCGCATGTTTGCTGCAGTCTGAAATATAGATTTAAATGGATTATGCAGCAAGTGACATGTAAGCCAATATGAGTCGCAATTTATATGTACAATGCGTCATGCTCAATCGCGCACAAATACGTTAATCGAATACGATTGAAATTATCTAGCGGCGATAACGAACGAAAACTGGTTACTCCGTAACTGATTACAATAGTGCAGCAATGTTTGTAATACACGGCCAGAGTTTTCTAGAGAAAATCACGAATCATCAATAATTATAATTGTAAATTAGTTAACACACACCCATGACTGAATATCTAGACGATTTGAAATATAAGATGTGATAATGAGCGTTCAATGAAAACAACAAATTATGTGATTGTACAAATTCAAATAAAGGCGAGCAAACTAATTGGTTAAATAAATTTGAAAATTGTCTAAACATTTTTTTTTTCCTGCAAATGTTCCAAATTCATACAAACACATGCACTTTTGAAGATGAGAAAGCCTTCCAGAGAATAAGTCATAGTATTTAATTATTACATCTTTAAAGAAGCACCACTCACGAACGATTAAGCAACTTGTCTCATAACGCGTAACCATAAAAATGTTGCGATTATATTTCGAACATGTGACTAAGCGTTACTAAGCAGTGAAGTATTTAAAAGAAAAACTAAATGGTTCAGTCGGCCGTGGCTCATATATCATACGAAACTTTGCGCATGAATTTGGCAATGGATATTGAGTGTTGAAAAATAAAAAAATCAAAAGAATTATTATTGATAAGGACGGGTGCATAAACTTAAGTAAAAAAATTGTAGCTTGGAATCCGTTGGTTGTATGTTAAGGGTGTCTTGTAGGGGAAGGTCCATTAATTATGTCAAGCAGTAAGGGGAGAAGGGGGGTTTGGGAAAACGGTGGGGATAATAAGGTCCAAATTCTTCATTATTGGTAATCATGTGTGCTCGGGCAAAGCTAATCAACATTGCTGGGAACCACAACCTTCAAGCCATACAAAAAAAGTGACATGTGGGGGGTGGGGGGGGGGCTGGGTGTGTATAATAAAAAGCCACTTTTTGCGTGACATAATTAATGGACGTTCCCTAGCCTTCATAGGTTGCAAGAAAATATGCTCTGATAATTAGGATTTTTTCATAGGATAGGATTTTTTTTTGAATAAACACAAAATTTTGTTTGAATCAAATCAGGTTTTTTTTTTATATTTTCCTACATTTTCTTACATGATATTGTAAGTTAAAACAAAAGTAATGGAAAGAATTTCGGGATGGAGAAATTTCTCAAATTTTTTGCAAGATAATATGTGTTATGATCATATAATATTGAAAAATAGTCTTTTGAATTCAAGGAACTCCTTATTATCAACTTACGTAGACTATCTGTTTTTACAAGATATTTCAAATTTTAGTTAATCACATTTGAACAGTTTACGAAAAATCGCCATTTTTATAAACTATTTGCAGTTCTTCAACCACGACAGAAGGTTTTTCAAAATGTATGATACATTCTTCACAATATATTGCTTGACAGCAAAACGATTGAATATCCACTATGCAGGATGAAGGGTAGAATAATACAAACAACATTTGTTATTTCGACACAGATTTTTCATTAGGGCCTAACTGACAAACGTAAACAATGGCTTCTTCCGTAAATTTCTCATGGCACGAAGGCTATCCAGGTAAGCCTCCAATTCTATTGGATAGGTGAACTCTTCCGCTTCGTAATGACCGTGGTGGATTGATAAGGCGTGTTTTCAATGACGAGAAATTCGCGGATTAAGCCATTGTTTACGTTTGTCAGTTAGGCCCTAATGAAAAATCTTTGTCGATTTATCATTTTACGGCATGAAGGTAAGCAAAGTCCCACCGAGCCAGCACAGCTCTGTGACGGCCGCATTCAACGTCTCGTTCAGAAAGGTAAAAACTGTTGTACTTCAAATATTTTTATGCTTAAACTTACACCATTATAAATTTAGCGTACAATCAATTTTATTGGGCTTCTCAAATCGAGGAAAATGATGTGCACCGATTGAGTTGTAAGCTAATACTGAAGAGTCTGATTTTATTAAAATTAATTTCTGGGTACAATTGTTTCTATTGTCAGTGTGGATAGAAAGTGATACAATAGTGTGTAGTGTGTTCTGAGAGGAGAGATTTCGGGAGATAATTTTATTATTCCTTCTTGTGTGGTGGATGACATTTCGGTCGCAATAGCACTTTGCTCGGATACTGTGGATGTCGCACGGATGGATGATGCGACAAAGTTGATGATGATGATGCTACAGTACTCCTCTCCTAGACTAGGTTTCCTTCTAGCGGTAGCGGAGCGGAATAACAACTCGTCGACCAGAACGAGTGACCCTAGTCGATGTAGTCGATGCGCGGGCTGTAGCTGCGAGATCAGGTGGATTTGTAGGCTGCTGTTCTTCCAGTGAGTAGGCGGGCTTCAGTCGGTCAACCGAAACGTTCACTGTCCGCCCTTTAACGTTTACCTTGAAGAATTTTTCGGCTCGGCTAACCACTTCGAACGGACCTTCGTAGGGAGGCGATAGTGATGGCCGAACAGAATCGTTGCGCACGAAGACGTTCCGGCATAATTGTAGGTCCTGATGAATGAAAACGTTGCGTCGCCCGTGCCATGCAGTCTCATTTGGGCGCAGATCTCGCATGGATTTTCGAAGGTGGGTGACGAATTCGGCCTCGTTTTGATTCTTCGAATTGTCGACAAAAAACTCGGACGGTATTCGGAGAGTCGTTCCGTAGACCATCTCAGCCGGTGACGCCTTGATGTCCTCTTTGAAGGTTGTTTGCAAACCAAGCAAAATCACTGGGAGGTGTTCGCTCCAGTGATCGGGGTCGTGGCATAAGATCGACGATTTCAAAGTCCTGTGCCACCGCTCGATGATACCGTTTGATTGAGGGTGGTATGCCGTTGTGCGTAGGTGAGTTGTTCCAAGCATGCGAGTCAGCTCGGAAAACAGCGACGACTCAAATTGCCGACCTTGGTCGGTCGTGACGTAGGTTGGGACGCCAAAACGAGCAATCCACCCGGAGACTAGAGCTTCAGCAATCGTCAACGCAGTCATATCCGGTATGGGAAACGCTTCAGGCCACCGTGTGAATCTGTCGATGACCGTAAGGCAGTAGCGATGTCCTTTACTTGGCGGGAATGGTCAAACAATATCGATGTTGATGTGGGAAAACCGACTGTCGGGTGTAGAGTACCGGGCCACCGGTGAGCGTGTGTGCCAAACGAATCTGTCTGTCATCAATTTGGCCGGGGCACGTGTACCAGGGTGCGATAGATGGTGCGTGGCTTGAAGGACGATGTTACGAAAAGTTTTCGTAACGAAGGGGCGAATGCGATCGCCTGAGCAATCACAAAACAACTGTTTTGTGCTGCCTGGAACGGTAAAAAGTTTTTACTTTAAAGAGGTCGGAGATTTACCTTGCTGGATATTCCGAAGTTCTTCGTCGGTCTTCTGGTCATCAGCAAGTGCGTCGAAATCCAGTGAGAGCACAGTTTGGATGGTAGCGATGCGGGAGAGCACGTCGGCAACGATGTTTTCCTTGCCAACTATGTGCCGGATATCCGTCGTTATTTGCCCAATGAAGTCCAACTGGCGAGCTTGGCGATTGGAAGCTTTATCGAGCTTTTGACGGAAAGCGAAGATAATTGGTTTGTGGTCCGTATAGATGTGGCAACTTCGTCCTTCGAGCATGAACTTAAAATGCCGCACGGCGAGGAAGATGGCAGTTAATTCCCGATCGTAGGTGCTGTAGCGAAGCTGGGCTTTGTCGAACTTCTTCGAGAAAAAACCCAGGGGTTGAGCTTGCCCATCGACGATTTGGTGCAACGCTGCACCTGCTCCAATGTCCGAGGCGTCAACCCAGAGTGAAAGTTCAGCAGACTTGGCGGGATGAGCCAGGAGTGTAGCGTGAGCGAGTTGCTAATTGCATCGCTCAAAAGCTGCTTTTGTTTCATCACTCCAGGTTAACGGTGAACGATCGTTACGCTTATTGCCGGGTGTAATTGCCAGCAACGGAATTTGGGCCTCAATCGCATTAGGGACAAATCTTCGGTAAAAGTTTATTATGGCCAGAAAGCTCTTCAACTCCTTGACTGTAGAAGGTAACTTGAAGTTCTTGATGGCTTCCACACGGTCTGGTAGCGGACGAATCCCTTCGGCTGAAACGGAATGTTCGAGAAAGTTGAGTGTGTCGCGGCCGAATTCACATTTGGCAACGTTAATTGCCAGGTTGTGCTGCTTGAGCCTCTCAAAAAGCTGGCGTAAATGGTTCCGGTGCTCATCGGGCGAAGACGAGGCAATGAATAGATCGTCGATGTAGGGAAAAATAAAGTCCAATCCACGAACTACTTCGTGGATGAGCCGTTGGAACGTTTGCGCTGCATTTCTCAAGCCAAACGTCATGAACAAAAATTCAAACAGCCCGAACGGTGTCGTGATGGCCGTTTTTGGGATGTCATCGGGATGAATCGGCACCTGATGGAAGGCCTTCTGCAAGTCAACTTTAGAAAAAATGGTTTTACCTTGCAAAATGGTCGTGAAGTCCTGCAGGTACGGCAGGGGGTACCGATCCGGGACGGTCTGGGCATTCAAGGCACGATAGTCTCCACATGGGCGCCAGGAACCGTCTGCTTTTTTCACCATATGAAGCGGGCTGGCCCAGTTACTGCTGGATGGACGGCAGATTCCTAGCTTCATTAGGAGCTCAAATTCGGAACGAGCTGCTTCGAGCTTATCCGGCGGCAGTCGTCGTGGTCGGGCGTAGACCGGCTGACCGGTTGTCTCAATACGGTGTACAATGGTGGATTCACTAACCGTACCGGGCGGAGCGAGCCGAGTGATGCTAGAAAATTCCGCTAGTATTTCAGCATACGGGGACACTGCACTGAAAGTCTTAATCGAGTATTCACTAGTACGAGCGAGTACACCAGCGGATTCGAGATTGGTCGTGTTGTCAATTAGGCGGTTTCGTTTTAAATCGATTAACAAATCGAAATTGCAAATAAAGTCTGCACCGATTATTCCCGAAGTCACATTCGCGATTAAAAAAGTCCACAAAAACTCGCGGCGAAGACCGAGATTAACTTTGAGCAACACTTCACCGTACACTTCAATTGGCGTTCCGTTCGAGGCGAACAATTTTGTCGTCGTAGATTTCACTGCTGAATGCAAGCCCTTCGGCACCACGGACACATCGGCACCAGTGTCGATTAAAAACTGCATACGGGTGCTCGAGTCCGTAATTTTCAGGCGATAGATTGCGGCTGTGGTGAAAAGTTCGCCAATTTCCCCCACAGTATCAGCAGAGTGACGTCATTGTTGGGTTGATGAACCCTGCTGCCTTGTAGAGCAGGGCTTCCGACATCTTCGGGCATCGTTCCCGAATGTTCGATGGTACCAGCAAGGACCGGACGATGGGTCCCTTTCTCGATGGGACCGTTCCTTCTCACCTCCGCGAGAACGGGAACGGGAGCGACCGCGAACATTCTTCTGGGTAGGCAGCACTTTATCGAGCCTCCGAGTGAGCTCGGCGATTTCCCGCTTCAAGTCAAGTATTGGATCGATGGCTGTAGCGGCTTGCACATTGGGTGCCGCCATCGCTGCATTTGATACATTGTAGTCGACGGCGTTGATTTTTCGGAGAACCATCGAATCCACAATGGTGTCGGCGATGGTGATTTTGTCCGCAGCGTCTCCTCTCGAAGCGATCACCGCTGCTTGGGCATGTGGCGGTAGTCTGGTTGCCCACAGATCAAGCAGAACCGGCTCACCGAGCGAGTTACCAGCAACCCGCTTCATCTCGTTGAAGAGTTGGCTTGGCTTGAGGTCCCCTAGAGGCATGTCGGACAAAACACGCTGAAGACGCCGCTGCTGACTGTCCGCAAAGTACTCGATCAGTTTGGCTTTGATGTAGGCGTATTTGTCGTTCGCAGGAGTAGCCTCTACTATTGACCGCAGCTCGGTCAGTTTGTTTGGGGGCACCTGTGCCATTACGATGTTGTACCGGCGGGAGTCGTATTGGGCACCGATACCGGACGCAGCAAACCAGAACTCCAGCGACATAAAATAGGTCTCGATGTTCGTGTCCGCCATACTGGGCGGATTGAGACGCGGCGCGTTAATTGTCTCGATGGCCGGCTGGCCAACTAGCCCACTGCTAGCACTAGACTTCTGCTCAGTCATCTCGCGTGATTATATTATAGTTGACCGAAAACTACTTCGATATCGCGATTCGTGGTACCCGTAATCGAGTAATCGAAAATTAATTAGCGATTTTGTGGCTGATCACGTCGGGGTCACCACTTTAGCGTACAATCAATTTTATTGGGCTTCTCAAATCGAGGAAAATGATGTGCACCGATTGAGTTGTAAGCTAATACTGAAGAGTCTGATTTTATTAAAATTAATTTCTGGGTACAATTGTTTCTATTGTCAGTGTGGATAGAAAGTGATACAATAGTGTGTAGTGTGTTCTGAGAGGAGAGATTTCAGGAGATAACTTTATTATTCCTTCTTGTGTGGTGGATGACCTTTCGGTCGCAATAGCACTTTGCTCGGATACTGTGGATGTCGCACGGATGGATGATGCGACAAAGTTGATGATGATGATGCTACATAAACATTACCTTGATCAACAATGTACACTTCAGTTGATAACATGGTGTCAGAAGTTTATTGATTATAAGCAGTTAATTCCTTCGCGGAGGGCAACAAGTTTTACTAAATAGTAATGGAGCCTGTGAAAAATCGTGGAACAGTAAATTTTTAGGAGTAGCCAAACAAGAATGCAGCAATTCAAGATTTTCTTTTCATTTGCGACATAACCTAAAATTAGCAACATTCCTGTTCAAATACCCCTGGGAGCTGGGAGTGGATGACGAAGAAGCTGTCAAAGTTTTCAAGTTACAGTGGAGCTATTACGCGTTAACCACAGGGGTGAGTGGCAAAACACCGGAGCAATAAGTCACGACCTTCACGGCTGTTATTGGTGTTGACTGCATAGTGGCTATTCATAAACCACATAGACTTTTCTTGAGGGAGGGGGTTACATACAAACTTTCAAAATATGCATGGAGAAAAGTCTACGAGGGGGGAGGGGGGTGGGGTCTGATGATTTCAAAAAATGAATCTACGTGGCCTATGAACAGGCCCTAATGTTAGTGGAAGAGCTGAATCTCACTTCCGCGGAAAAAAGGAAATCCGAAACGATTCTACAGAAACAGATCCAGGAACATCATATGTGCAAGAAGTTACTAAGAGCAGGAAACCTTTCAGTGTGACATGTTGAAGAAAGTTCAAGAGCACCAGCAAATCGAGGATCTAGCCACGAAATATCAGTAGATATCAACAAGCCAGGCAAGTTTGAGTGAAACGTTCAAAGTGACCACGACTAGGAAACTAGAGAGGCCATGTTTTTACTGTGGAGGAAAGCATCCAAGGAATGAGGAGAAATGTCCAGCGTACGGAAAAAATGTCTCGTCTGCAGAAAAGTGAACCATTTTATGAGGATGTGTCGATCAAAGTGGATGAAGAAAAAGCTATTTGGAAAGAATGTTCGTCAACTGGATGACAACGGATCGTGTTCGGCAGATTCGGACAGTAAAAAACAATGTAAATATGTCGATATTGTGAAATTAGACGAAGAGAGCTCCAAGGATTTGGAAAAGATAATGGTAAACCTGAAGGTATTGGGTGAAGAACGTCAATTTCGAATATTGAACATTCAAGTAGACACTGGAGCTAAAGTAAATGTGTTGAGCTGACATGAATTCACTCGTCTCGAAACCGGATGTCAGTTGTATCGCACAAATTTAAAGCTGAGATGTTATTCGGGGAGTATTATCATTCTAAAAGGAAAGGTGGATCTCGAAGTGCAGCTGAAAGATCGAACCATAAGTCTGCCGTTCATAGGAGTGAAAGAGAAACGCCTACCTCTGCTGTCGTCGAAAGACGCAATAGATCTAGGAATCAAAATCCAGGACATATACAATGTCGGCACCCTACAAAAGGAATTTGAACACCTCTTGAGTAAGTACTCGGATGTTTTCGATGGCAGGGACTATTTCAAGGAACCTTTAAAATTGAAATCGATAGTTTCGTTGCAGCGGTGCAGCAGAAGACACATCGGATTCCATTGGCCTACTTGCCTAAGCGAAAAACGAAAATTGAGGAACTGGAACGAAAGCAGATCATGAACCAGTAGGCAGACATATCAAGTGGATAAGCAATCTGGTTTTGATGAAAAGAGGAAGCTAACTTCGACTGTGATTGGATCCGTCAGAGCTGAACCAAGCTATCAAATGTGCAAATTTTAAGATTCCTAAGGTAGCCGAAATGTTGCCGAATTTTGCGAAAGCCAAAGTTTTTTCGGTATTGGATGTCAAAAATGGATTTTGGCATTTGAAATTGAATGAGCAGCGGTTGCCATTTTGAGTTTCACGTGCTCCGGAAATCTACCAGATGGCTCAACAGCAGTTAATTTCAGGACTCAAAGGAGTTAGGTGTTTGGCGGATGATGTCGTAGTCTACGGATGCGGTGATACGGTAGAACAAGCTATGTTAGACCATAACGAAAACCTAAAGGAAACATTGCAGCGATTTAGAAAACGAGGGTTGAAGGTAAACCGTCGGTAACTTTCTTTGGTTAAGTGGGTTTAGCTGAAGCCTGCAAAGATTTCAGCTGTGCTGAATATTCCTACACCAAAGAATAAAAAGGAATTGATGATATTCCTAGGACTGAGCACTTATTTGGGAAAGTTTTTACCGAAACTAGCAGACATCAGTGCAGATCGCACTAAAGATAACAGGTAATTTGTGTGGGATGAGGAAGCATGGGGAAGCTTTTCAGAAGATCAAACGCTTAGCGACAAAAGTGCCGGTGTTGCAATACTATGATGTATCAGAGAGCTCGACTATACAGTGTGATGCAAGCAAGTATGATGTGGGCTGTTTCATGCTGCAGGAGGAACGACCTGTGGCATACGCATCACGAACATTGAAGAAGACGGAGAGCAATTACGAACCGATAGAACGAGAATGCTTGGCAATCGTTTTTGCGTTTAAGCGATTTGACCAGTGCGTGGCAGGACGTCAAGTTTTAATGGAACCATTGGAGAACATATCCAGGAAACCGATCACCGAGGCTCCATTGAGATTGTAACGAATGAGGGTGACCCTTCAACGCAAGGAAACACAGCAAATATCGCACCGATTCAACGAGGACAATCTATGCACGCGCCAACGACGATTACAAACACCTCAATAAGCGCTTATACAACTCGCATCAGTCTCGATTGCAGAGTCGTCTCAAAACGAAACCGAAAAGCTTTTGGCGGTTCCACTATGACTGACGGCATAAACGAAGCTGACTCTGTCGCGGATATTGCCAACTTATTCCGTAATCAGTTCAGTAGTGTCTTCTGTGACGAAATTCTGGATGCCGAGGGCCTCGAAGCTGCTACTAGCAATGTTCCCCGCTTTTCTGTATTTGGCTCTGCTTTCACTATCCATAGTGATATGGTAGTTTCAGCCGGGAAGCAGATAAAAAATTCAACTGGATGCGGTCCTGATGGTATTGCTTCAATCGTTCTGAAACGTTGCCTTAACACACTCGCTGCGCCCTTGGCTACGGTTTTCAATTTGTCATTGACTTCCGGTGTTTCCCGAATGCTGGAAAGAGTCGTTTGTTTTTCCAACACACAAAAAGGAATGCAAACGATCCGTCGCCAACTATCGTGGAATTGCTGCACTAAGTGCTGTATCTAAGCTATTCGAACTAATTGTTCTCCAAAGGCTGGTCCATGACTATTCACACACTATTTCTTCTGGCCAACACGGTTTTATGCCCAAGCGCTCAACGGTGACCAACCTAACCGTATCTACATCGTTCATCATTCGTGAAATGGAACGCGGTCATCAAGTAGACGCCATATACACAGATCTGCGGCCTTTGATAAAATAAACCATCAGATTGCAATTTCCAAATACGACAAAATGGGGATACACGATCAACTGTTGAACTGGCTCCGCTCATACCTGACTGGGAGATCTATGCCTGCAAAGATTTCAGATTGTGCCTCGTCCAGCTTTTCAGTAACATCCGGTGTTCCACAAGGCAGTCACCTTGGCCCATTCCTTTTCCTGTTATATATGAATGACGTGAACTTGGTTCTCAGATGCCTGAAATTATCCTACGCGGATGACCTAAACTGTACTACGTCATAAAATGTCCAGAAGACGCCAACTTTCTTCAGCAGGAACTACAAGTGTTCTATGACTGGTGCCGGATCAACAGAATGTTCTTAAATGTATCCATATGCTCGACTATCTCTTTCGGCCGAAAACGCGCGATGTATCTCCACGACTACATCCTTCTAGAAACGCGCTTGAAACGTGAAACAACAGTAAAGGATCTGGGAGTAATGCTAGACACCAAACTGTCATTCGAGAACCACATTGTCTATATAGTTTCGAAAGCCTCATCGCAGCTAGGATTCATCTTCCGCTTCGCAAAAAACTTCAAAGATGTTTATTGTCTGAAGGCACTATACTGCTCTTTGGTTCGTCCTTTTTTGGAGTACTGTGCTGTCGTTTGGTCCCCATTCTACCAAAATGCAGTCCAGAGGATCGAAGCCGTTCAGCGGAAGTTTATACGCTTTGCTTTGCGACATCTTCGTTGGCAAGACCCTCGCAGATTGCCAAGCTACGAAAGCCGGTGTAAGCTCATTAAGCTGGAATTGTTGGAAGGTAGGCGTATGGTGGCCAAAGCATGTTTCGTTGGTGATCTTCTTCAGGGAAACATCGACTGTTCCACTTTACTTAGTCTCTTGAACATCAACACTCGACGACGAAACCTACGTTTACAATCATTCTTCATTAACCGGCACTCAAGGACCAACTACGGCAAACACGAACCTTTGCTAAGCATGGCTCGTGTCTTCAACAACTATTATAACGTGTTTAATTTTAATGTATCCCGTGAGGTTAATAAGCATTGTTTCCGAAGATGTATGTGTTAATTATTGAATGTAATTCAATTTTATTTTATTGTCATTGGGATAAACATTTTTATCTGTTGACGAATCAATAATAAATCAATAATAAATCAACGCTACTATATCACGGTGAAATACAAGAAAGGTGTTGAGATGCATATCAGGACGGCCACAAGCTTGTCGTCTGAGTTTGAAGCTGAAACGTTTGCTATTGGGAAAGTAGATGCAGCTTTTGTGGGAATAGCACATATAAACGTCGTCGAATATATAAACAAGTCGGATGAATGGTTCAGGCTTATAGCTAATGCTATGAAAATGAATCAAACACTAGCCAACCTCGTATGTACACTGATCGTTGGCCCGAAAGGATGGAGGATTAAGATGATGATCTACTGAGGTATCATACAATCAAGGCTAAACTGCTGCATCAAAGAGTAATTTTCAAGTCAGACCGCATATTAGTACCAAGGAGCCTTCGACAACAGTTTATCGGGAACCTTCATTCAGCCCACTTGATAACACTATACGTGCGGCACGTGAATCGCTGTATTGGTCTGGAATGGAAGAGCAAATTACGAACTATGTACGGAATTGTTAAGCATGTATGACGCTCAGCGCCAGTCAAGTAATAGTACCGATGAGTACACATCGGATTCCTGATTTTTCGTTTCAAACCGTGAACATCGACCTCGGCGAGGTCAAGAAAGACGGGGAAAAAGTCTCCATGATGGTGCTAGCTGACAATTATTCGGATTTCATAGACGTAGATTTCCTCAACGATGGCTTGATAAAGACGATTATTCAAGTATGCAAGCGCACTTTGCTAGGAATGGAGTGCCAGAGATCGTCGTTACGAACAATGGTCCACAGTTTGACAATGTGGATTGGCGCCAACTTGGAAGAGATTGGGGTTTCGAACACGCCATGTCAGCACCATACCATGCTCAAGGAAATGGTAAATCCGAATCAGCCATCAAATCAATGAAACAATTGTACCGAAAATGTGAAAAGAGTAGTGCGGATTTTTGAAAGTTTTTATTACAACACCGAAACACTCCTAATGTCATTGAATTCAGTCCAAACCAACGCCTGTTTTCAAAGGATACAAGAAGTGAAATACCACGGATCGTAAATAAGTTGCAACCTCCAAGGTCCACACCAGTGAAGCAAAAGATTAAGGAAAAACCCGCATTAATCCACCGATGGTGAGACTGAACCCTTCTTACACTTCACCAGAATAACGAACTCAAATGTGGCCAATAATGTACTGGATAGATATTTTCATTCAAAATTCCAGGAAGATCCAGGAACATTCGATATGTCATACATTCAGTTTATAAAATTAACTATTTGTCAATCCTGAACGTAGTGTTCATCGAAGTGATTAAAATATTTCCATTAATAGTCTTTAACAGCCTGTTTATGATAGTTTTATAAAAGGGGAAATTACATAAATATTCGAAATTTCATATAATCAGTCCATAGAATGAATTATTAGACAATCCTAAGCTTCAATTTTGATTATCGATATGGATTCAAGATGCTTAATAAGTACATGTTCGTTGAAAATAGTAAATGGAGACTTTGTGTAATTTTCGAATATACTCGTTGCAGTTCAAAACCAGACTACTCGAGCCAATCGATGCTGCTCTAATTCTATAGAGTCGCATAGTGTGGCTAGTCCGCTGTATGTGCTATACAACGCACCAGATGCGACACAATAGAATGCAAGCGGCATCGATTGATGTGATTGGTCTTGTTTGGTTTTGCACTGCAACGAGTATATTTTCGTCTCACAATTATGTGCTCTCAGGTATTGTTTTGGTCATATCTCCATGAAGAATTATCCAATCATAATGAAATTTTGACCACTTATTTGAAAATGTTATAGCTTTGATTTGGCACCAACAAAACTAAAATCGGTACACAAATAGCTCAGTATGTAATCGGAGACTAAACTGTTTGATTACTATTATAATAGGCCTTCAAGTACTGTTTCGTTCATATCTTCGTAACGACATGTCCGAATGAAAAAAAATCAATAGCGTTCTATGGCAATATTGTAGCTTCCATTTTCCGTCAACAGAACTGAAACCGGTTCACAGATGGCTGAGAAACCGATGTGACATTATTTGTAACGCACAAACACACATACACACATACATACACACACATACATACACACAGACATGTGCTCAGTTCGTCGAGCTGAGCCGAATGGTATATGACACTCGGCCCTGTGGGCCCTGTGGGCCCTCGGATAAAAAGTCGAGTTTTCAAGCGATCTTAATACTAAAGCAAGGTATGATAAGCGGTTCAAGGAATTACCAGAATTACGAGTGGGTGACATTGTACTCATGCAGCGCCAACCAGATGTGATGCCAGACTGGGAGAAAGCTACTCTTCTCAGGCAGCTTCCAGTCAGATCATGCGAGGTGGAATCACAAGGCGGTGGAATATATCATTGAAGTGCCATACACGTAAACCCGGCCGAATTATTCATGTTCGAGAAAATGATGTGAAAGGATGTTTAAAACAACATGTGCTCGAGGGACGCAATTACAACAAGCAACACGAAGGGCAAAGCAACTGTGAAGCATGTTCTGTGGCAAACTATAACGATGCAGGCAACACAACAGGTGAGAAGGTTCATTCGGAGGCACGTGAACAGCCAGGAAGGATGACCAAAAAGAGATATGAGTTCGGATTCCGCTACTTAATATTTGGATTGCTTTTCGTTTGTTCCTCGAATCAAATACTATTTAGAAGGAGGAGGATGCTGTATTTCAAATTTCTATATACCTAAATTTACACCATACCTTTATATACATTACCTTGATCAACAATAAACAGTTACCAACATCATCTGACCATGTTCACTTTAGTGGATACAACAACGACGTGTTACTGACAACGTCGATAACATGTTCCCTTACCCTAACCACTGTATTGCTTCAGCTAGAGAATAAGTTATCAATAAAAACAGTTTATCCTATGCCTCCGCCATGTCAGGACGGCCGAACGATCGGTGTGCTTTGTTTAATTTTTACCTATTGACTGATTCCACGCCAAATCTGTCGGTCACCAAACTCAACTATCTTCGATTTTGATGAAACTTGGTACACGTCTTCGGTATGTTGAAAAAAAAAATCCACTGGTGTTAAGATTATTTGGATTCAAGAGTAACTTTTGAGATGGGTGTATGTTTTTTTTCCAACATTTTACTTGAAAAATCGTAGTTCAAAAACCATTACATTTAGAGAAGAACTTTATATGGGGGAGTTGTAGAGAACTAAAAAGGCTTTGTAAAAAAAATGTACACTGAAAAAAAAAATTTTCTTCATAAAGAAAAATCGAAAATAAATACTAAAAATCAAATATAAAAAAAAACATATTTTTAATATTTTTCAAATTTGTTTTGTGGAAATTTGAGGAAAATAGACACGTTTTGAAAAAAACTCTAGGATGGACGCTCTTATAATAAAAAAGTTTTCCGAAGAGCGAACTTTGGTGCATATTTCAAATTTTGGTTATTCATTTTTATAAATGAAAATTAATTATACAATATGATTTTGGAGATCATTAAAAACAATAATGATGATAATGATAAATCACCTGAACGCAACCGTTTTCGAGATTTTTCGGATTTTATTTCAATAGAATGAAAAAACCTCAGAAAATTCGCTCTTTTCTTAAGTTAATCGAGATTTCCACCAGAAATGATAAATTTTCCAAGATCTTCATATTATAACGTTCACATTACTCTAATGTCCTCTTTTCTTTTGATATCAGGATGATAAGAAGACTCATTTGAAAAGAACAAGATAAATAGCACTATTGTTTTAATATTGCAATCAATATATTTATAATGGCAGCATAATTAATCATCAATTAAAAGAGAGATTTGAGCAATAAAAAATGAAAAAAGTGCCACTAAATTATTAAGGCCTGTGCCAACAAATAATGTGTGATCAGCATTAAAAAATTAGGAATGAGCAATAAAAGATGAGAAAAGATCTTCGGATAATCTAATTGTGACCGGTAAATCTATCAAATAAAGCAACAGCTATTAGTATATGTGCAATTAAATATGGCAGTATTTCCGCCAAATTATGTAATTTGAGCACTAAACTATTCGCATATGTCTTTTAATTTTGTTGGATTTTCCCATAAAAACAGTAAAATGAGCAATGGATAAATAAATATCCATTGCTCATTTTACTGTTTTTACGGGAAAATCTAACAAAATTAAAAGACATATGCGAATAGTTTAGTGCTCAAATTACATAATTTGGCGGAAATACTGCCATATTTAATTGCACATATACTAATAGCTGTTGCTTTATTTGACAGATTTACCGGTCACAATTAGATTATCCGAAGATCTTTTCTCATCTTTTATTGCTCATTCCTAATTTTTTAATGCTGATCAGACATTATTTGTTGGCACAGGCCTTAATAATTTAGTGGCACTTTTTTCATTTTTTGGTGCTTTTTCTGAATTACTAAGTGCAGGTAAATATTTTAGCCATTTATAATTGTTTTATGGCTGTATCGGTCGGGCCGCTCAGAGAATGAAGGGAGCGAATTTGCTAAAGCGATGAAAGTAACAGCGAGATAGATGTCGCAGGGGCGACAAGTGTGAAATGGACAGATGATGAAATTATGCGGAGGGTCATATAGAAGAAGCATATTAATCGAACTGCTGACTATTTTGCCAAGCTCCAACGATGTTAGAGGTCGGGTGTAGTGTGTGAAAACTACACTCCGAACAGTTCGGTGATGTAGCGATGAAAGTAACACATATTGTTTAAGGTAGGTAGACAAATAGCAGCTATAACGTATGTCAGGTATATCTTCTCATAAAAAAAACAGCTAATGTACGCTGCCTGTAAACTACCAGAGATGTTTTATACCTGCATTTCCAAAGGTACCACAGCCAATATATATGCTCATACATAGTCGCATTCATCAGTAAAATCTATCTGAGTGAACTGAAAATGGAGTTTAACATGAAGAAGTGTTGTATGCCGTTTCCCGCTAAACGGTGCTCAAAAAACCTTCGTAAATTAACCGAACAAAATGTCAAAAAACTCAAGTTTATGGGCAAAACACATTTGGACACTTCTTTGATGATTTGTGATAATTGTCGTTTGCATTTAAATAGAACGGAACAATCCCATGCTGCAATTTCGGAGCCTAGTGAGAAACCATCAATTACTAACATTATGGATCCACAACCATCTACATCACGGCAAGTAGACTTGTATGGTCTCGAGGAAACGCCATCGGCAATATCATTAATGTCAGTGCCATCTGATAGCAGTGTGCAAGATTATTCAAGGCGCCATAATATTGAGCTATTTAACAAGGGTAGCTGGAATCATCGTTTCGCCAATATCGGCTAAAAAGTTCCTGAACGTAAATTATGCCCGCAAAAAGTTCAAAGATGTTTCAAACGGCATTCGGACACACATATTTGGGGATCAAGCGGAGGAGGATGACCTGGAACAATTGAAAGTGAAAGCAGCCGAATATGACGAAATAATCGCGCAGCTAAAGGACCGGTATGCTGATCCAGAAACTTCGAGGGACGATCAAGTAAGGATACTTTCGGTTTTACCACAATCTTGGACAAATCAAAGAGTAATGGCAGAATTTGGAATAACAAACAAGTACATCGTATCACAAGCTAAATTCCTTGCAAAGCACGAAGGTGTTTTAGCTGCCCCTAATGAAAAGCTGGGACACGGTCTGAACCCGGAAATAAAAAACCAAATTTTGCAATTTTACGACAGTGATGAGATTACACGAGCAACCCCTGGTATGAACGACTACGTTTCAGTGAGGAGTGAAGGTAAGAGGGTTCATATTCAAAAGCGCCTTTTAGTTTGTTCATTAAGAGAAGCTTTCATTAAATTTCAAGAGATGCATCAAAATGCTGTTGGGTTTAGCTCTTTTGCAGCACTAAGACCAAAGCATTGCAAATTACTTGGCAGCACAGGTTCTCATAACATTTGTGTTTGCACCATTCATGAGAACATTAACTTGATGCTTCATGGTCTTAGAAAATATTCATTCGAGAATGATTATAAATTGTGTTTTGAAGAAATATTATATAGCTCATCAACTAGAACTAAAAAATGTTACCTCCGTGAATGCGAACGATGTCCAGGCTTTTCAGATTTTGAGAGTAGTTTAACAGACAAATTAGAAAAACGTGGTTTAGTTGAAATATCTTTTGAGCAATGGATTTCAACTGATAGATGTAGTTTAGAGACACTTGTTAAACCAATTGATGAATTTATTGCTTATTTTTGTGAAAAGTTGGAACAATTAGTATCCCACGATTTTGTCAAATCTCAGCAGTCTAGTTTCTTGAGAGATTATAAAAGTTGTCTTAAAGACGGCGAAGTAATAATAATTTGTGATTTTTCTGAAAATTATTCATTTGTTTTTCAAGATGCTGTTCAAAGTAGTTATTGGAGTAATGAGCAAGCCACTATTCACCCTTTTGTCATTTATTACACGGAATCTGAAATACTTAAAAATATCAGTTTCATTGTTATCTCAGAAGTGTTGAAACATGATACGATTGCGGTGCAGGTGTTTATTTCAAAACTAATAAGCTTTTTGCAAACAAAAATTAAAGTAAAGAAAGCTACGTTTATGTCTGACGGGGCAGCATCCCAATATAAAAATAGGAAGAACTTTGCAAGCCTTTGTAAGTTTAAAAAGAAATACAATATTGATGCTGAATGGCATTTTTTCGCAACATCCCACGGTAAGGGACCTTGCGATGCAATTGGTGGTACATTAAAACGAATGGCAAGATATGCAAGCCTTGCTGTACAACATGAACACCCTATAAAAAGTGCATTAGAGTTATTCGAATGGGCGAACCAAAAAAGTGATGATTGTTTAACAAAAATGTCGTTTTGTTATGTATCACATGAAGAGTATGAACAGGGGGTAGCAGAATGGAATGAAATTTATCGACAGACTAAAACGATTGCAGGTACACAAAAGTACCACTCATTCGTTCCAATTTCAGAAAACGAAGTTTTTGTAAAACTGTAATTCGAATGACGAAGAAGGCAGGATTCATAATATATATAAAAGCAATCAATAGTTTATATAATGTTTATGTAATATTATCAATGACCGAGACTAATAAATGGTATATATAAATATAAATCCAACCATAATTCATTATTTTTGTCTTATAACTTTAAGTGAAGCTTTTTCAATCGACGAGCTGTTAAGAGTAAGTAAGAGGCACATACATGTGTTTTAAAAAGGCTAAAAACACAAGAGAAACAATCGTTAGCTATTAATGTTTTAATATCACGAGTAATTTATGAAAAGGGCGTATTTTTTGAGGTTTTGAAATTTTATTGAAAGAAAATCCGAAATATCTTGAAAATGGTTGCGTTTACGTGGTTTATCATTATAATCATTATTGTTTGTAATGATCTTCAAAACCATATTGTAACATCAAAATTTATTTATAAGAATGAATAACCAAAATTTGAAATATACACCAAAGTTCGCTATTTGAAAAACTTTTTAATTATAAGAGCGTCTATCCTAGAGTTTTTTTCAAAACGTGTCTATTTTCCTCAAATTTCCATACAACAAATTAAAAAAATATTAAAAATACAGTTTTTTAGATATTTTATTTTTAGTAATTATTTTTGATTTTTCTTGATGAAAAAAAAAATTTTTTTCTGTGTATATTTTTTTAAGAAAGGCTTTTTAGTTCCCTACAATTCCCTCATATAAAGTTTTTCTCTAAATGTAATGGTTTTTGAACTACGATTTTTCAAGTAAAATGTTGGAAAAAACACATACGCCCATCTCAAAAGTTACTCTTGAACCCAAATTATCTTAACACCAGTGGAATTTTTTTTTTCCAACGTACCGAACTCATGTGCCAAGTTTCATCCAAATCAATGATGATCGGGTATGATTTTTGGGATTTCCGGCACATTCTGGATGGAATCCCTCTCAAAAACACATCCTAGAACCCCCGCCCGTGCGCGTTCACACAGTTTTACTGTCTAGTTGGCTGCAGTGATGAAATAACTGGTCACTGCAATTGTCGAGGAAAGTCACGTCACCCATTTTATCTAGAATACCGAAGAAGTCCGTAGAAAGTCTTATCACTGCAGTGTGCCATTTGCGACAATGAAGAGTTGAACAAACTACAATTCAAAGTAAGAATAGTACAAGATGTCGTCCTTCTGCCCAAGAAATCCGGAAAGAGATATAAATGTCTGACTCGGACCAAAAAAAAACGCCCTTTTCAGGATGACCAATTCAACTTACCAACTAAAAATTGGTTTTACTGACCTTTTTATGATCTAACCTCCATTACGCATTCTAGATTGTTTTAGGCATTCAGTCGCGAGTGCTAAATCGTCAGTTTTCCAGAAAGTTACTTATAATTGATGCTAATCCGCCGATCTTCAGTAAATAAACTTAGTGCAGTCTTCCATGGCCCGTATCTTTAAAAATATGTATAATATTGATATGGCGTGACGTTTCGTAATAAATTGTATATTTAAATTTGTACCTGATTACTATCCAATACTTGAGCAGTATATACAAAAGCTGTACAGAAGATAATATTGTAGCCAAAATATACTTCATTTGTAGAGCTACAAGACCTTCCAAAGTTTACCGTATTATCAAATAAAAATTGGGTTGCAAAAAGCCAAACAGGATCAGTAAACTCGCGCAAACTCCTTTCTAAGCTACTATGCTACTCAACTTTTGTAAATAACACCACGTACCAGCTGAAATGAAAATATTGGTCACGTCAGTCCCAGCAAATAGTTTTTGTTTTCGGTTTATAGTACCACTACCGGGCGTATACAATTGTAGTTTTCCAACGGTAGCCTCTCCAGAAGAGCAACAACGATAACCACACTGGTTCAGGTTCTCTTGGCTGCAGACAATCCGAGCAAGAGACAACAACATATGACCACCTAATTTTGATCTTGATAACTGGCCTTGGTATTAAAGAGCTCAGATTAAGAGGTAAAATACCTAAACAAAATACCTAAGAATTGCCAGCAAAATATCTCTCGAACAACAAAACTTGTAATTCCGGATATCTGGGAATACCTGAGAGGTATTATTTTGGTATTGTCTTACCTAAATTTGGTATTCGCATAGCATTGTGGGAACATATTTCAGCGATTCCACGGGAAAAGAATAGAGTTGAAAAAAAAAGTTGTCCGATTTTGCTCAAAATCGCTTGGTATGTTCTTCATCAAAAGTAATAAGACCCGTATTTTTTTATTTTTTTAGTAGGATGACCATGTTCGATGTAGAAAAATCGACATTTTTCGATATTTTTTATTTAAAAAAAATCATAACTTCTGAACCGCTGAATCGATTTTTAATGTTTTTTTATATATAGAAAGATTATTACTTTTCGTTTTTATTAAAAATATTTGTTAAAATAATTCATGCACTCAAATTTGCTAAAATGGTCAATATATTTGTTTTTAATGATTTTTGAAATGTTGGACCACAACGACTATTTCTTTTTATATTTTTTTATAAAAATTCAAACATTTTTACATAACATATCAAAAAATCTCAAATGTTCATTGAGCCGTTTTTGAGTTAAATTTTTTGAAAATTTCAAGTTTTTTGCCTATACACACATGGAATGAGCATCATTTTGCATCACTTCAAAATAACTGCGGGAATCATTTCATTGAAGTTAACAAACTTATTCCTAATAAATTCATGATAACCATGTTCACAAATCTAGTTTTATTTGTGAAGTAATGTACTCATCATAAGTAGGGGAGGCTGGTTCAATTCTGATTCCATTAAATGTAAGAACTATAAATCAGCTTCAAATTGTTTAAAAGCAGAGACCAATATTGCTAGGGTTTACTCAGCCATGGTTTACGCTATAACTGGAGCCACAATGGTCCGTTAGCTTCCAAATTCAGCATGAGTGCTCATAAGGATGGCAGAGGCACTCATGCTGAATTTGAGTTGTAGCGTAAACCACGACTGAGTAAACTTAACTCATATTTTGAATTATTCCACATTAGGGTCATTTTGAGTGAACCGAACCGAAACTAGAATACAAATTTTTTTAACGTGTAGAACATTTTTTCGCAAATTTTGTCAATTTTGAAGTCCAAAAAACACAATTTCTCCGACCAATGCATTCTACGTTGAAATTCTTTGTGTAATGAAAGCTTTCCATTGGTATTATTAAAAATTTGGCTCGGAATTGGCCACAGGGTCAGGATTGGACCAGGCTCCGCTATATTGAGGAATTGTAGCTCAAATCTCAAAGCTTTAGACTACAAGCAAGGGTTTTCTCAGATTACCTTCAATTAAAACTGAGCATTTAATTTGATTATTTAATAATTTTTTTTCATCATTCATCAAAAAAAAAAATGACAGAGCAAAATTCTTACAATTTAACGCACTTTTCTTCATCTGAAAACGAATTGAGCATCGAAAATTTCACTCAAATGTGGGCCCAGTACTTAAAAAAAAATAAGGTTCTACCTAATGGGAAAAAACCTATGAACCTGTGATTTGCTCACATTTCTCCAATTGGATACGGGATCAAACATTCAGCTAAGTATAGTGTTTTAAATAGTATTGCTCTATTCAAACATACATAAGCACAAAGAAATATTGGCAAACATAAACGGATCATGCGAGCGGAGGCGCTTTTTACACGGAGAAATCCAGACGTGCGGCGTTTGCGTGTTTTTTCTGTCTGTCTCTTTCTCTTCTACTACTCAGGGTTTTTTGCATTCGTTCGTTTTTGCTGTTCGATCTGTATGTATTCTCAATGCAGTTCGGAACCGGAAAAAGCCACTCACGCAGATCTATGTAACTGATTTTCCATATGGTGGCAGGGTGTTGCATCTGGGGCGCTGTGTTGCACCTCAGATGCACTGCACGGTGCGCTTGATGAGCCACAATGCAAACGTACAAAACAAGACTGGAATTGACTGGCGCTAGTGGGATTTTCCAGTTTTTGGCTTATTGCGTCGGAGGGAGGGATTTGCGTCGGAAAGGGAGAGAGGCATTTGAAACAATTTCTTCCCGAAGAAAGGTTTACCCTAAGTTTAACAACTGCTCTCAATCATTCCCCATTTAATGCCCCTTCTCTTGTTAATTTGTCATGTTCTCTGTGGAGCATTTTGACGTTTTGTCCTCGCAAACCTCTGCACCGTTCGCTGTCTGAAACAAATTTCAGTACTTTCAGGTTCATCTAGGCATAATTGATCAATATATTAGTAAACGTTTCCTCTGCTTGGTAATAATTTTCATTTTCAGCTGCGCATTTCTGCAGTTTTGTGGGTTTTGACTCCCCTAGCCCGCGTTGTGAGGCATGTGCGTTATTCCTGGTTGTTTGCTGAGTTCACGTTTGCTAATGCCTACTGTCATTTTTATCATTTTCATTGTTTGCCCTTGTAGTCAGTGCATATGTTTGTTGGGGTTTGATTAATTTATATTTTTAGAATAAGATCTTTTATTATCACATATATTTATTTATATTTTTATATTTTTTATGGTCCACTTGTCCTGTTAACTCTAATACTTTGCTTTTTTAATATGTTCCCTATTATTTCACATTTTATTCCAAATATTCAATAGTTTTCTGATCACATGAAGTTTTGACGTAGGACTACGTCTTTCATTTCTATACTGGGGCGCCGTTCTAAAATTTCTAAAATCGACCGCGTTACGGGTCGTTTTGGATATTTTGAGCGATAATAACTAAGTCATTGCATAACCGATTTTCATATCGTTTGCTTCAATCGATTGGAAATAATTCTACGTATCAGTTTTAGTAATCAAGTTCATTGATTTTCAACATTAACTTATTAAAAATAACGTAAATGTAAGGTGATGTCTTATAATTTCGATTCGCAGAGTAAATTAACCAAATTTCCTAGCACAGTTTTCAAATCTAAGCAAGAGACGTCTCCCATCGTCTTCTTCTTCTTATTCTTTGTTCTCGAGAGGAAGATTCTGTTTCACGCTAGTGTTTGGCGAAACATCAGATTCTCCTCCCCTTTTAATGAATTTGATTCACATTGCTTTAGTTGATACCTCCTTTTGTTCATGCAATGGTACCCGATGCCATGATAAAAGGCACATTTCCGAACAAATGCTTCATTCGTTCGGCAGCATTGGAGCTGCGCGGATCTCCCAGTGGGAGAAAACAGTGGGCTGCAGCAATTAGGTGTACTGGCGAGCAGTCGTTTCTTTGAGAAGCGTTTGGCGCGATTTGGCGATTTGGCGCGATAAAGTCACCCGTGACACATCCGTCCTTTTCAGGACGACCAAATCTGTTTGCCAATTAAAGAGTTTGGTTGAATATTTCTATTCGTTATTTGAAGACATTACATATTCTGACATTGTTCATTTTAGTTCCTAGCGGTTTAGTTGCTGGTGATGGCAAGTACATAAAGCATATTTCTGTTATGAAAATTATCCGTCTTGCGTACGGTAATTAAAACTAATTATTGTGGCACAATAACTAAAGTTCGTCCCCTTTGATGCTATTTGTATTCCACTACCTTCGTTGGTACCGCCTTCTTTTGTGCAATAGCATCCGACGCCATAACATACCAGCAGAAATTTCGACTCAGTCTTACAACAGTCGTGGAGCTGTGCAGAGGCTGTTCGCACGCAGTTAGCGGCAGCAAGCACCTTGGATGGTGCATTGGCGAGCAGTCGTTTCCCACACTCCCGCTTCTTTCTACTCAATTTTTGAGTACAATTGTATGCCATCTCTTTTTCCCTCACGGATATGTTACTCAATTTTCGTTAAACTGTGGATCAACTCAATTTTTGAGTTGAGGTCACTTCTTACAAAAATTTAGTAATATTTCCGTGAGAGAAAAAGAGACATACAATTATACTCAGATATTGAGTAAAGTGAAGCGGGAGTGCATAGAGGCGTTGGTACAATTGGCTGTTCGTGCCGATGCTCCTGTCAACCTCGCTAAGAGAGACATGGCTGCTGAAGCCTACGAGTTGGCGGGAAAAAGCCGCTCGTGACGAGACAAACAACCCTAGGGGAATCGCAAACTATTTCTCCCTCGTCAATTAAATCCGTCCTTTTCAGGACGACCAAATCAGTTATTAACTAAAGAGTTTGTTTGGTAGAATTTTTCTTTTGTCGGTTTGTAGTTCAATTACCGCGTCACGGCTGAAAATAGCATTCATTAAACGCCGCGTTCCGGAGTAAATCACTATCGAACAACTATCGAACGAAATTTTAGAAGGGATAATTCGAGCCAAATTGCGACACGTCAGAGACCGACTAGACTATGTGGTTGAGTTCGTTTTAGTTCCTAGTTGTGCATACCGGATTAGTTGCTGGCAGTGGCTAGCAAATTAGGAACATTTCTGTTAAGAAAATCATCCGTCTATCGTGCACTAATTAAAACTAGGCGCAATAACTGAAGTTCGTCCCCTTTGATGCACTTAGTATCACATTGACTTCGTTGAATGAAAATTTTATTCAGTCTTACGGTAGTCGTAGTTCTGTGCAGAGCAAAATGTGTTGTGAGCATTCGTTATCCAGAGAAGTTGGTGCAGTTGGCTGTTTGGGCCGATACCCCCGTCAACATCGCTGCGAGAAAAAAAGGCTGCTGAGGCCTATGAGTTGATGGAAGAATGCCACCCGTGACAACAACGGGACAAGAATCATCACACGTCACCTCAATTGGCCACCCGTACCGACGAGGAGCTGAACCAAGAATACCAAGAAGAAACCCCAAGTTTAACCGTGAACAATGTTTCTCCCCCGTCAACTATATCTGTCCTTTTCAGTGCGACCAAATCAGTTTGCTTATTAAAGAGTTTGTTTGGTTGAATATATCTCTTGTGCTGTTTGAAATTTCATTCATTCGATAGGAATCAAATATTTTGAGAATGACCAACTAAAGTGTCACAGCATAAATATGGCTGCAAGATATGTGGTTCAACCATCGTAGAAAATAAAACTAGGGCCGTATCATTATTAAAACCAAACGGTCATTTTTAGGGCCACCAAATGCTATCTAAACAGTTACAAAAGAATATTCTTACATATTTACTTCCCAATGCTGGTCTATCGTTCAATTAGCACTATTTCGACCTAGACGTCTATCGGCAATAATAGACTTTGAATCCCCAAACAGACCACAACCATCTTTAGCAAGGTTTGGAAGAAGAAAACGTATAGCACTTCATCTACCAGGTGCTGAAGTATTTTAACCCGATTCTGTCGTTTCTTCCAAAGCAATAAGCATTATAAACAGCTTCGTAAATGACATTTCCGAGCGGATTGAAAGCGTAGCTGCCCGTCTGACTTAAATCAATTGGTGGATGGCCCAGACGTCTCTGGAAATTCAAACTGCCTTTCGATCATGTTGCCGAGAGAGCTAGCCAAACACGAGGTTTCTGAGCAAACCGAAGCCATGATCAAGTAAACCAGCTTCATGGCGAAATGAGGTGGTGGTAGTAGCTGCTGCCTCGAACCCAAAATGGCCCTTTTCAGGGCCAATAAAACAACTGGAAAAGAAAGTTGACATGTGTTTGGGAATGTTGAAAGCTGGGTTTCGGGGTGGTCGATTGTGAAAAACATCTTTCGTGTGCCGAAGCCGTAATGTTTTTGACATTTGCACTTTTAGCAGTGTTGTACACACATAGGCCTAGTAGAAGCCGTATGCAATTGAATGAAACCAACATCTTGAGTAAAAGTTTCCCAAATGAACAAAACTCATTCGCACTGCAAGGTATATTACTTGATATAGAGTATCTTGATATCATATGTCGTATTTATTTTTCCATTCATTCGTCTCACATCCTAATTTTTACATTTTAAGTGTTTTAGCCCATTGGGCTCTTCAGCTTTGTTTAATTTTATGTGTTTGGTGTGTTTAAAGTGTTTATGTTTTACATGAAATTTTCAGTTCAGCCCTTGGGGCATTGTTTGTTAAAATTTGATAACCTATGTATGAATTTAGATACCAAGACAGGCGATATCAGATAACTAAGGTTGTAGTGCGAAATGTTTAGTGTATGGGAATTCGATTTGGAAGGAAACCATTTCGGCCACTCTTTAAACAATCAAGCGATCTAGATTGCACATTGCTTCGTAGTCCTACGTCAACTTTGCGTACAACCCCATTGGGCTGTCCCTTCTAGTTTTTTTTCTATTAATATTATTTTTCAGGAAATCCCGGATGCTTGTGCACTAGATGATACGTGTTCGTTGTTCAACAGGGATAACTCTCTTTCTAATAACATTTCATTACATGTGTCACATATGAGAGGTCGAGGAGTTCTCCTCGTCTCTCCTTCTGAACTTCATCTACTATTCCATGAATAAAATCCATTCCGCCTCTAAGTAGTATAGGATTGTGTCTGGATGTTTTTGTTGGGAGATGTTGTGATTGGATGTTTCATTTGTTTCAGAGGTCGTCAGGCCGGACACTTACATTGCTTAAGTTGCTATTTTTTGGATGTGGCTGGAGCGGCATAGGGAGGAATTTTAAAAACATGTCTTGAGGAGTGGTCTGTTGATTCGCAAAAGTAGTCAAGTTTCTGTTTATTGAGGTTTTGTCATTATTGATTGGATCGACGTTTGTTTTTTTTCGGCTTTTTTATGTCTTTTTGGATGTTGAAACAAGTTAAGTGATGATTTTGTTTCTCAGTAACAGACCACTGGATGTCAGATGTGTTTTTTTGCTGCATGTGTTATGTTATGTTACGTAAATTACACGCATACGTTCAATACCAGAGGGGGGGATGGGGGTCTGCATTGTGTCAGACAAGGTTAAGGCTGGATGAGGGATCGGTCCTCAAATTCAGAATTTTGACGTTTTTCTGTGGTCTACTGAAATAAACCACCCACACTTGTGAGTGGCCCCAACGGCATCCCTACTGTTGGTTTAAATCGGTCCTCAATCTCAATGTTGCTGCGTATTTTTGTATTCTGTTGAAGAGTGGCCCCAACAGCTTCCTTACTGTTGGTTTGAATCGTTGAAGACCGAAGACCGAAACACTCGATGTTTTAACATATTTTGTATTCCACTGAAATAAACCACCCACACTTGTAAGTGGCCCCGACAGCATCCTTGCTGTTTGTTTAGATCGGTCCTCAAACTCGATGTTTAACATTCTTTTGTATTCCACTGAAATAAACCATTCACACTTGTGAGTAGCCCCAACAGCATCCTTACTGTTGAATTGAATCGGTCCTCAAACTCGGTGTTTTGAAATACTTTTGCATTCTGCTGAATAAACCATTCACACTTGTGAGTGGCCCCAACAGCATTCCTACTGTTGGTTTAAATCGATCCTCAAACTCGATGTTCTTAACGTATTCTTGTTTTCCATTGAAATAAACCACTCACACTTGTGAGTGGCCCCAACAGCATCCTTACTGTTGGTTTAAATCGGTCCTCAAACTCGATGTTTTAACATACTTTTGAAGTTTGCTGAATTAACCATTCACACTTGTGTGTGGCCCCAACAGCATCCCTACTGTTGGTTTAAATCGGTCCTCAAACTCGATGTTCTTAACGTATTCTTGTATCCCATTGAAATAAACCACCCACACATGTGAGTGGCCCCAACATCATCCCTACTGTTGGTTTAAATCGGTCCTCAAACTCGGTGTCTTAAAATACTTTTGTATTCTGCTGAAATAAACCATCCACACTTGTGTGTGGCCCCAACAGCATCCTTACTGTTGGTTTAAATCGGTCGTCAAACTTGATGTTCTTAGCGTATTCTTGTTTTCCATTGAAATAAACCACTCACACTTGTGAGTGACCACAACAGCATCCTTACTGTTGGTTTAAATCGGTCCTCAAACTCGGTGTTTTAAAATACTTTTGTATTCTGCTGAAATAAACCATCCACACTTGTGAGTGGCCCCAACAGCATCCCTACTGTTGGTTTAAATTGATCCTCAAACTCGGTGTTTTAAAATACTTTTGTATTCTGCTGAAATAAACCACCCACACATGTGAGTGGCCCCAACAGCATCCTTACTGTTGGTTTAAAACGGTCCTCAAACTCGGTGTTTTTAAAATACTTATTCTGCTGAAATAAACCACCCACACTTGTGAGTGGCCCCAACGGCATCCCTACTGTTGGTTTGAATCGGTTCTCAAACTCGATGTTCTTAACGTATTCTTGTATTCCATTGAAATAAACCACCCACACTTGTGAGTGGCCCCAACAGCATCCTTACTGTTGGTTTAAATCGGTCCTCAAACTCGGTGTTTTAAAATACTTTTGTATTCTGCTGCACCCGCACTTGTGAGTGGCCCCAACAGCATCCCTACTGTTGGTTTAAATTGGTCCTCAAACTCGGTGTCTTAAAATACTTTTGTATACTGCTAAAATAAACCACCCACACTTGTGAGTGGCCCCAACGCTATCCTTACTGTTGGTTTAAATCGGTCCTCAAACTCGATGTTCTTAACGTATTCTTCTATTCCATTGAAATAAACCACCCATAAATCGAAAACGACTAAAAAATTAAAAAACGAACTTATAATCACCATTTACCAAGATGGACCTACGAACAAACCCTTTCCCTCTAAGACCGTCCCCACCGGTGGGTTCGTATCTGGGTAATATTTTGATGACAGAGAGCGTTCCTATTTTGATTTAGCCACCCACTGTCGCACCGGTCGTTCATAAAAATGTAACACAATGAGAAATTTTTTTTCTCGCACCGGTTTCGTTTTGCTAAATATTTCGTGCAGTGTATAGTTTCAATACTTCAAAGATTGGATCTTTTGAAACATCCAGCGAAACGTGCAAAGCACTTCATTATCTTGTTGCGTCCAATTCCTTCCACGGGATTTTAATGCACTTATTATTTCACAACATATCACAATAAACGTGAAATAAGCAAATAACACTTTAACCTGTGCTCTAACCCTTGTGTGATCGAATACAAATAATTATAACTCTGGCAATTATGAACCGAGTTTAATTCTTTTGACACTGTTAGATTTAAAAACTCAATCGCTTTATTTGAATTTATCTGGTTTCTTTAAACCCAGGTTTACGGGACTGTGTTCCGGTACGGAGGCACAATTTCGGAACATCTATTGAATTGCCAGGAATTGATGTCAAAATCTTTGGAATAATTCCACAATTTCTATTCTATTGTGGGCTATAAGCCGACTTGTTCCTGAAACGGCCATTCTGTAACAGGTTTCCGTGACAATCACTAACAGGTGTTTTTTTTTGTCGATCACCTAAGGGTTAATATCAAATCGGAAACACTCAAATTGACACGGAAGTCTTACCAAATGAAGCTGTTGTTTTAAAATTTCAACTTGTTTTGCTTATTTTTCCTCAAATAGCAACGCGCGGCTCGGTTGTGTCGGGTTGTCAAATTTACGAACCGGCTGCTCACCGAGCGAGCAAATTGTTATTTTCCAACCCGGTTAACAATCACCGGTGCGGTGTCGAGTTGTCAAACAGGGTAGCAATTTACCGATATTACCGCATTGGTGCGGTTGGTCTATCAAACTCCTTCCCTGAGATACTTGTGGGGGTGCAGTAGTATATACGGCCTCTTGCAGCAACAAGTATCCAACCAACATTCCTTCCCTTCCCTAATTGATCTACACGGGCGTGGCCAGCGTCGGTATTGATCCAAAAACTGAGACCACCAGGAATTGCACATTGAGAATGATTCACTACTCCCATGTGACATTCTGTTGGTTCTCTGTGCAATTTCAGCTGGTCTCGATCAATAACGAAGTAGCAAACCACGGGTGATCAATATGCTCATGCTCATGCTCATGCTCACTTTTCTTCATCTGAAAACGAAAACTGTTTCACGATAATGTAATTTTAATTTTGTGGCTTAAAGTAATGAAACGATTGTGTCCCAGAGATTTGTTTTACAGGATTGTGTCCCAGAGATTTGTTTTACAATGGATATTTTTCAGATGAGGTAGCTTTTTTTTAATGAAATTTACACAATTTGTTAGAAACAGCCGAACGGCAACATGGTTATGTTTAGTAAATTCTGCGATTGCTATGAAGCTTGTACACTTTAAATTTTGTGCTTCATCCTTATAATATATGTCAAAAGGATGGATTGTGCATTGAGCGTTTGCCCAATGAAAACCTTGTATAGCGTCATGACAAGCAAAGGAGTAATTTTCAGAGAAGCCAGCAATTATAATGCAGTCAGTTGCTTCCAAATTAATTTTAAGATGTTTTAAGTAGTTACCTTGTTGCCCTGCAATAAAATTATGCGGAGATAATTCGCTTATTTTTTCTAAAAATGTTTCCACAAACTCTTCTGCATTGAATTTAGATGACAACGATCTGTTTGCTTCTATTGTTTAAATTCTAAGGAATAGATGTTTTCAAGAAAATTCATCAAGTCATTCTCCAGTGTCTGCGTACCCGGGCAATGATCAAAGATTTTCAACCAACATTTTTCTGTAGGAATGATGATAATTTGGTGGTTATCATGAATTTATTCGGAATAAGTTTGATAACTTCAATGAAATGATTCCCGCAGTTATTTTGAAGTGATGGAAAATGATGCTCATTCCATGTGTGTATAGGCAAAAAACTTGAAATTTTCAAAAAATTTAACTCAAAAACGGCTCAATGAACATTTGAGATTTTTTGATATGTTATGTAAAAATGTTTGAATAGTTATAAAAAAATATAAAAATAAATAGTCATTGTGGTCCAACATTTCAAAAATCATAAAAAACAAATATATTGACCATTTTAGCAAATTTGAGTACATGAATTATTTTAACAAATATTTTTAATAAAAACAAAAAGTAATAATCTTTCTATTTATAAAAAAACATTAAACATAGATTTAGCGGTTCAGAAGTTATGATTTTTTTTAAATAAAAAAAATCGAAAAATGTCGATTTTTCTGGTAGCCCTACATCGAACATGGTCATCCTAATAAAAAAATAAAAAAATACGGGTCTTATTATTTTTGATGAAGAACATACCAAGCGATTTTGAGCAAAATCGGACAACTTTTTTTTTCAACTCTATTCTTTTCCCGTGGAATCGCTGATTTATGGTATTATCCGCAGGTTAATCTGAGCTCCTAAATATCAGGGCCAGGTATCAAGTTATTCATTACTGCTCGGGAACTGAGCTTTTCGAGGATAGGAAAGCCAATTAAAAAATCCGTATTTTCCATGTAAAGGCCTACTATTGTACTAATGTTCCACGATTTTGGAGAAAATGGGATTAAAGCCTGTTCACATTAAATTTCGGACACCAAAATAATAGCAATAAAAAAAACAAAACCGATTGTTTATTTCACAATAATAATGTTATTCAGTGAAATAAACTTTATATACTCCTAAGATTGCATCATGATTATTTGGCATAAGAAATCACTGTGAATTTCATGAATTTACCTTATGAAATATAATGATGTTGAAAAAATAAAATTATGAAGCAACCTGGACGTTGAGGTTATCGGTCCAGTAATTTGTATATATCAACACTTAAATCAGAAAAGCTCAGAAGAAAAGTCGTGAAACCAAAAGGCATTCTTAAGTCAGCCTTATGAAATTCCAAAGCATCGTTCATAAGTTGAACCTTATGAGATTCTCAAGATTATTTGCCTGAGTATATATCTACATTAGAGACAGTAGATTAAGATGTTAATCCTTACTTCTGAAAAATTCTCGAACTTTCTGTAATATACCCTCCATCTGGTTTCATCCTGAATCCTCACATATTCCCGCCGTGGCAATTTATTTTAATTTATTTATCTAATTTTTGTTTCTATATTTCCTCACATGGTGACAATCACCGACGCCAGGGAGACGACTCCACCACCTGGACCCTACCTAACGACTCATGAATCGCATGCTTATGGTTGTTAGATGGCATTGGATCTAGAGTAGTCTTGAATATTTGAATCAATCCATTGGACTCATCAAACATCGCTTGCAATTGTTGAACAATGTCCCGCATCATGCTGGAATAATGTTGCTGAAGTGAATCTCCCATGATATAAATCTATAGAAATTTATGGGCTGTGTCCGTCGGTGGCAATATTGAACTCGCGTTTTGGTAAATTTGACCTGTAACGTAGACGGTCTCACAATTTTATAATTTACTAATTTTTAAACTATGTCCAAGAAAAGTTTTATATATTGTTATGTGCGTTGCGCCAAACGAAATCATTTTAAAACAACCATTATAACTCTGGATGTTCTGCAGAAAATGTTTAGAACCACGTCCTGATCCAAATATCAATGAGCGCAAAGGCGCTGGTGTTTCATTTGGAAACTTAATGCATAACAATGAGAACAAACTACACTCATTGATTCAATGGTGACTGATATATTCACATTGTATTCAACTAAAGGCAGCACGTTGAAGATTTTTTGGAGTATAGGCTTGCCTTCGAAATCAATTAATAAGGTTATGTTGGGCGAGATTGTCACCTGATCTTTCTGATACTCTCCGATTATGCTTCTTTCTAACATTATCGCTTGTATTTTGAGCTGCTGTTTCTTCTTCACTAAACATCATTCGAGCCCATGAAATCCGTTGTCGATCCAATTCAGTTTGAGTGGCACGCTGATGGTCGCTTTGTCTCATTCGAGAATTTGCTAAGCTAGCAGCCATGCGGCTGCCACGACCGATATTATTCCGTCTAGTTGGAGGCATTTTACAACAATACTAATTAAAATTAACTGAAATCACAACTTAATTAGTATCTTTTTAATTTCTAGTAATTTAGTTGTTTTCATCTTCCTGATGCCCTATTAATCACACAGCGAACGATACTATTTAATGCAAGGACAAATGTAATTAAACATGTGGTAGTTCAACACAGAAGACATAAACTAATACTTTAGCTTTCCATTGACCTTCACTCCAATTCTTAACCAACATTAGAATAGGGCCTTTATACGTTTGTAAACATACGCTTCTGAGCTTATTTTCACGCAAGTCATAAGCTACTCACGCAAACCTTTAATATCATCGTGTAGGGTAAATTTTCCCCTACATGATTATGGTATTGGTTTGCGTGGGTGACCTGTGGCTTAAGAGAAAAAGGGCTCATAAATGTTTGTTTACAAATGTTGATAGGCCGTATTATATTGTTGACAAAGAATTTACATCTCTTTGCGAGGTGTCACCAATACTAACGTTTCAGTTTATACGTGCATCTACACGCTATAAATCGTTTATACTGAGGTTACTTTTTACACAGGGATAAATTCGCTGTTAAAAAACACCGTTTATTAAAAAACCGAGCAAATCCCTGAATTTACGTACAAACCCGTAATTCACAAAAACTTCGTAAAATGCGATAAAAGCTTGGTTTAGACACATTTTTGATCAAATTTAAGCGAACGGTATCTTCACATGAATAACGAAAACCGCGTATTTTTTTCCGCAAAAAACTTCAAATTCCGAAAATTCCGTAAAAAATTGCAAAATAATCGACTCTATTGTATTATCATTTTTTGTATATCTTTTCAAAAGGTCAATCAGAGATTCTCTCTTCTCTCGTTCTTTTGTTTTTGTTAATAACGACGCCATTAAAATAGTTTCCAACGGTTCCTCCTTACAAATCGAAACACGGTCTTGCTGTCTTGGATATTCCCATACAGAATGACAATTTGGTTTTTATGAGTTTTTCCCATTTTCTAGTAAATTTTTCTAAACTTTTTCTTTATATAAACCTGTTTGGAACCAAAACAAACCAAACAGAAAAGAAATCAAGAAAATCCATTGAGTCGTTCGTGAGTTATGCTGTCACGAACGGACAGCATTTCATTTATATATATACATATATATAATATATATATATATATATATATATATATATATATATAGATAGATCAGATAGAGATATAAATATATATATATATATATATATATATATATATATATATATATATATATATATATATATATAGATATAAATATATATATATATATATATATATATATATATGTATATATATATGTATATATATATATATATATATATATATATATATATATATATATATATATATATATATATATATATATATATATATATATATATATATATATATATATATATATATATATACATATATATATATATATATATATATATATATATATATATATATATATATATATATATATATATATATATATATATAACGATTCCACGGGAAAAGAATAGAGTTGAAAAAAAAAGTTGTTCGATTTTGCTCAAAATCGCTTGGTATGTTCTTAATCGAAAATAATAAGACCCGTATTTTTTTATTTTTCTATTTGGGTGACCATGTTCGATATAGGGTTACCAGAAAAATCGACATTTTTCGAAATTTTTTATTTTTGAAAAATCATAACTTCTGAACCACTGGATCGATTTTAAATATTTTTTTATTAATAGAAAGATTATTACTTCTTGTTTTTATTAAAAATATTTGTTAAAATAATTAATGTACTCAAATTTGCTAAAATGGTCAATATATTGGTTTTTTATGATTTTCAAAATGTTGGACCACAACGACTATTTATTTTTATATTTTTTAATTAAAATTCAAACATTTTTACATAACATATCAAAAAATCTCAAATGTTCATCGAGCCGTTTTTGAGTTAAATTTTTTGAAAATTTCAAGGTTTTTGCCTATACACACATGGAATGAGCATCATTTTCCATCACTTCCACAATGGTCCGTTAGCGTCCAAATTCAGCATGAGTGCTCATAAGGATTGCAGGGGCACTCATGCCGAATTTGAGTTGTAGCGTAAACCACGACTGAGTAAAGTTAACTCATATTTTGAATTAATCCACATTGAGTGAACCGAACTGAAACCTTACTAAGGAAACGTTTAATACAATGAAGCACGACTGCTAAAATTTCCATGTTTAGATTAATAGTTACAGGAAACCTACTCTTAACTATATGGTTATGCAGTGGAAAGGAGAACAAAGTTGGATAAAAGCTATTCCTACTTTTGTAATACCTGCTATTGTAGACTTTATCGCTTTATCAAGAAAGAAAACGAGCCAGCAACTCCAAGTGCAGTTAATCTAGAATGTAAAACTCAAGAACTCACCGTTTCCGAACCGTGTTTAATATTCAAAGAGCAATATCCTACTTTTTAAATTGGATTTTCAATGTTTTTCAGTAGCCGCCCAAAAAATTGTATTCTGGCTGGTTCAAGTGTAACGCATACTGTCTGCGTATGCATTTATCATCAGAATGTTAAATTAATGTTTAAAACCCTTAAGGTTAAGAAACTTATTCCTAACCATTTTAAAACGTATCATGAAATCCTACAGAGAAATGTTGGTTGAAAACCTGTGATCATTGCCCGGGTACGCAGACACTGGAGAATGACCTGATGAACTTTCTTGAAAACATCGATTCCTTAGAATTTAAACAATAGAAGCAAACAGATCGTTGTCATCTAAATTCAATGCGAATGGATGCAGCAGAGTTTGTGGAAACATTTCTAGAAAAATTAAGCGAATTATCTCCGCATAATTTTATTGCAGAGCAACAAGGTAACTACTTGAAACAACTTAAAATTAATTTGGAAGCAACTGACTACATTGTAATTGCTAACGTCTCTGAAAATTACTCTTTTGTTATTCATGACGCTATACAAGGTTTTCATTGGACAAACGCTCAATGCACAATCCATCCTTTTGCCATATATTATAAGGATGAAGCACAAAATTTAAAGTTTACAAGCTTCATAGCAATCGCAGAATTTACTAACCATGTTGCCGTTCGGCTGTTTGTAACAAATTGTGTGAATTTCATTAAAAAAAAGCTACCTCACCTGAAAAATATCCATTTTTTTTTCTAATGAAGGCAGTCAATACAGAAATAAGATGACTGCTTTCAATTTGTGCCACATGTACAAGGACTTCGGTCTTAATGCAGAGTGGAACTTTTTTGCCACTTGCCATGGAAAAGGGCCTTGTGACGCTTTAAGAGGCGTTCTAAAGCGAAACGCTTCAAAAGCAAGTTTACAAGGCCATCATATTACAACTGCATACGCACTTTACTCTTGGGCTGTTTTAAAGTAGATTCCAAAATATATTACTTGTTTTTCTCGGAAAAAGATTACAATGCAATGAAAAAGAAAATAAAGAACCGTTGTACTTTTGTAAAACAAATCTCTGGGACACAAGCCACAAAATGAAAATTACATTATCGTGAAACGGTTTTCGTTTTCAGATGAAGAAAAGTGCGTAAATTGTTAGAATTTTGCTCTGTAAATTTTTTGATGAATTATGAAAAATAAAAATAATTAAATAATCAAATTAAATGCTGAGTTTTAATTGAAGGTAATCTGAGAAAACCCTTGCTTGTAGTCTAAAGCTTTGAGATTTGAGCTCCACTTCCTCAATATAGCGGAGCCTGGTCCAATCCTGACCCTGTGGCCAATTCCGACCTCCCAAGATTCTCTGAGACAGCGCTGGTAGCCAAATTTTTAATAATACCAATGGAAAGCTTTCATTACACAAAGAATTTCAACGTAGAATGCATTGGTCGGAGAAATTGTGTTTTTTGGACTTCAAAATTGACTAAATTTGAGATTGTGGCTCCAGTTATAGCGTAAACCATGGCTGAGTAAACCCTAGCAATGTTGGTCTCTGCTTTTAAACAATTTGAGGCTGATTTATAGTTCTTACATTAATGGGGTCAGAATTGGACCAGCCTCCCCTACTTTTGATGGGTACAATACTTCACAAATGAAACTAGATTTGTAAACATGGTTATCATGAATTTATTAGGAATGAGTTTGATAACTTCAATGAAATGATTCCCGCAGTTATTTTGAAGTGATGGAAAATGATGCTCATTCCATGTGTGTATAGGCAAAAAACTTGAAATTTTCAAAAAATCTAACTCAAAAACGGCTCGATGAACATTTGAGATTTTTTGATATGTTATGTAAAAATGTTTGAATTTTAATTAAAAAATATAAAAATAAATAGTCGTTGTGGTCCAACATTTCGAAAATCATAAAAAACAAATATATTGACCATTTTAACAAATTGAGGTACATTAATTATTTTGACAAATATTTTTAATAAAAACAAGAAGTAATAATCTTTCTATTAATAAAAAAATATTTAAAATCGATTCAGCGGTTCAGAAGTTATGATTTTTCAAAAATAAAAAATTTCGAAAAATGTCGATTTTTCTGGTAACCCTATATCGAACATGGTCACCCAAATAAAAAAATAAAAAAATACGGGTCTTATTATTTTCGATGAAGAACATACCAAGCGATTTTGAGCAAAATCGGACAATTTTTTTTTTCAACTCTATTCTTTTCCCGTGGAATCTCTGTATATATATATATATATATATATATATATATATATATATATATATATATATATATATATATATATGTATATATATATATATATACAGCGATTATGTGATATATATATAGATATATATACACAGTTGTGATTCTTGCATCCAATATCATATATATATATATATATATCTGTATATTTGATGTTATTCCATTAGTATGACCATGTTCGATATAGAGTTACCAGAAAAATCGACTATTTTTCAGAAATATTTTATTTCTGAAAAATCATTAACTTCTGAACCACTGGATCATTTTCGTATGTTTTATTAAATGGAAGATTATTACTGTTGTTTTATTAAAATATTTATCAAAATAATTAATGTACTTAAATTTGCTAAAATGGTCAATATATTTATTTTTATGATTTTCAAGATGTTGGACCACAACGACTATTTACTTTTATATTTTTATAAAAATTCAAACATTTTACATAACATATCAAAAATCTCAGATGTTCATCGAGCCGTTTTAGTTAAATTTTGAAAATTTCAAGTTTTTTACCTATACACACATGGAATGAGCGGCTCATTTTCCGCTCGCTTCAAAATAACTGCGGGAATCATTTCATTTGAGATTATCAAACTTTATTCCTGACAAATTCATGATAGTTATTGTGAAGTAATGTGCTCATCGAATTAGGGAGACTTGTCCAATCCTGGCCCCCGTACATGTGAGAACTATAAATCAGCCTCAAATTGATTTTAAAGCTGAGACCAGCATTTTTAGGGTTTACTCAGCCATGGTTTACGCTGCTATAGCTGGAGCCCACAATGGTCCGTTAGCGTCCAAATTCAGCATGAGTGCTTATAAGGAGCAGGAAGTGAACACTCATGCCAAATTTGAGTTAGCGAAGCGCTAAACCCATTGACTAGTGCACAACTCATATTTTAGTTATTCTACGTAGGGTATTTTAGTGAACTTCCAGACCAGACTAGAATGCAAGAACACAGGTGTAGGGCGATTTTCTCAAATTTTGTCAATTTGAATCCAGAAAACACAAAGAACGAGAATGCAATCTACGTTAATTCTTTGTGTAATGATGCTTTCCGTGTATTATTTAAAATTTGGCTACAACATATCTGAAAATCTTGGGAGAAGTGGAGTACCACAGAATCAGTTTGGGTGAGGAGATGGGCTCAAAAACTTTAGATTTGCAAATGAGTGTTTCCACAGATTGCATCAATTAAAACTCAATATAATTTGATTATTTAATTATTTTCATTTTTCATAATTGATCAAAATTACATGGCAAATTCTTACAGTTCTTTGCACTTTCTTCATCTGAAAAACGAACCGTTTCTCAATCATGTGATTTTCATTTTGTAACTAAATAATGAAGTAATTGTGTCTGGAAGATTTGTTCCACACGAGTATAACGGATCTTTGTACAACCTCGATACATTATGTAATCCTTTCGAGAAAAACTCGAACACTCTGGAACCTACTTTAGAAACGGCCAGAGTGAGACCTAAGTATGCAGTACAGACGTCCATTAATTACGTCACGCAAAAATGACCATTTATAGCCCCCCTTCCTCCTTTGTCGTTTTTGTATGGACCTTAAAATTTTTTTGTATGGATCGTCACGTTCGCCCCCCTCCCCCCTTACTGCGTGACATAATTAATGGACCTTCCCTAATATGATGGCCTTGTAAACTTGCTTTTGAAGCGTTTCGCTTTAGAACGCCTGCCAAAAGCGTCACAAGGCCCTTTTCCATGGCAAATGGCAAAAGTTCCACTCTGCATTAAGATTGAGATCCTTGTACGTAATGGCCTAAATTAGCAGTCATCTTATTTCACTGTATTGACTACCTTCATAAAAATGGATATTTTCAATTGGCTAACTTTTATTTTAATGAAATTCACACAATTGTTACAAACATAACTAGTTGTAACATGGTAAATATTTAGTAAATTCTGCCATTGCTATGATGGCGAAAGCTTTAAATTTTATTAGCTAAATCACATAATATATGGCGGAAATGGATTAATGCGATGAGAACGTTTATAATCTGGCTCTTGGCAATTACGCCAAATTAACATGGAAAGTAATTTTCAGAGAAAGACAGCTGTCAGTTGTAACACCAGGTGAATTTAAGTTGTTTCCAGATAGTGCAGCTGACCTCTGCAATGGTCTTCAGCAATTTTCACAAAGTACAAACTCTCTACATCAATCACATTGAATTTGGTGACTGGCAGTCTGAATACTTCTATTGTTTTAGGTCTAAAGGAGTCGATGTTTTCAGAAGATTCATCAGTCATTCTCAGTGTCTGCGTACCCGGCAATGATCACAGATTTCAGCCAACATTTCTCTGGCAGGATTTTCTGACTAATTTAAAACGAGTCAGATACGTTGCAATGGTTAGGGAATAAATTTCTTGGCAACAGGGACGCAACATTAATTTTACATTCTGTTGATATGCATGCGCAGACATTTCGTTACGCGAGACCAATGATCTGGTACTTTGGGCGGCTACAAAAAACATTGAAAGTCAATTTAAAAGTAGGATATTCTCTTTGAAGATAAAACGATTCAACGATAGGATATGATTTTCACATTCTAGATTCACTGCACTTTTGGGGTGCTATTTCTTGATAAAGCGACTCATCTGCAATAGCAAGTATTACAAAGTCTAACATCAGCTTTATTCTCCTTTCCGCTGCATAACCATATAATTTAAGTGGAACTCCTGTAACACAATCTTAACATGGCAATTTAACAGTCGTCAATTTCGACAACATTAAGAAGCGTTTTCTTTAGTATGGTTTCAGTTCGAGTTCCTTCAATGTAGTTAATTCAAAATATGAGTTAAGTAATACTCAGTCGTGGTTTACGCTGCAACTCCGTTTGGCATGAGTGTCTGCAATCCTTATAAGCACTCATGCTGGAATTTGGACGCTAACGGACCATTGGCTCCAGTTATAAGCGTAAACCATGGCTGAGTGAAGCCCTAGCAATGTGGTCTCTGGACACAAACAATTTGAGCTTGTTTATAGTTCTTTACATGAAGTCGAATGAACAAACTCCCTAATTTTTGATGGTACATTACTTCACAAATAAAACATCATGGTATTAGGAATAAGTTTGATAGCTCAATGAATGATTCCCGCAGTATGAAGTGATGAAAATGATACTCATTCCATGTGTGTATAGGCAAAAACTTGAAATTTTCAAATTTAACTCAAAACGGCTCAAGGGCATTTGAGATTTTTGATATGTTATGTAAAATGTTTGAATTTTTATAAAAAATATTATTAAAATAAATAAAGTCGTTGTGGTCCAACATTTTGAAAATCATAAAAAAATAAATATATTGACCATTTTATGGAAATTTAGAAGTTTCGTTAATTATTTTGATCAATATTTTAACTAAAAACAACAAGTAATAATCTTTCGATTTATATAAAAACAACGGAAATCGAGACCAGTGGTTCAGGAGTTATGATTTTTCATCATAAAAAATTCGAAAAATGTCGATTTTTCTGTGTGACTCTATATCGAACATAGGTCACCCTAATAAAAAAGTAAAATGCGGGTCTTATTGTTTTCGATGAAGAACACACCAAGCGATTTTGA
>JASCZW010005195.1:0-89129 GCA_034211315.2 Aedes japonicus
TTTTACCCTTCTTACATCAATAGAAGGGTATTAAGATCGCTTGAAAACTCGACTTTTTATCCGAGGTCCACAGGGCCGAGTGTCATATACCATTCGACTCAGCTCGACGAACTGAGCACATGTCTGTGTGTATGTATGTGTGTGTGTGTGTGTGTGTGTGTGTGTGTGTATGTGTGTGTGTGTGTGTGCGTTACAAATAATGTCACATCGGTTTCTCAGCCATCTGTGAACCGATTTCAGTTCTGTTGACGGCAAATGGAAGCTACAACATTCCCATAGAACGCTATTGATTTTTTTTCATTCGGACATTTCGTTACGAAGATATGAACGAAACAGTACTTGAAGGCCTATTATAATAGTAATCAAACAGTTTAGTCTCCGATTACATACTGAGCTATTTGTGTACCGATTTTAGTTTTGTTGGTGTCAAATCAAAGCTATGATATTTCCAAATAACTGGTCAAAATTTCATTATGATTGGATAATTCTTCATGGAGATATGACCAAAACAATACCTGAGAGCACATAATTGTGAGATGACAATATACTCGTTGCAGTGCAAAACCGAACAAGACCAATCACACCAATCGATGCCGCTTGCATTCTATTGTGTCGTATCTGGAGCGTTGTATAGCACATACAGCGGACTAGCCACACTATGCTACTGTATAGAATTAGAGCAGCATCGATTGGCTCGAGTGGCTGGTTTTCAACTGCAACGAGTATATTCGAAAATTACACAAAGTCTCCATTTACTATTTTCAACGAATATGTACTTATTTAAGCATCTTGAATCCATATCGATAATCAAAATTGAAGCTCAGGATTGAAGCTTTGTTAACGCCAAATTAAAGTTATAAAATTTCCAAATAAGTGTTCAAAATTTCATTATGTTAACTTCCCTTTTTACCCTTCTTACATCAATAGAAGGGTATTAAGATCGCTTGAAAACTCGACTTTTTATCCGAGGCCCACAGGGCCGAGTGTCATATACTATCTGACTCAGCTCGACGAACTGAGCACATGTCTGTGTGTATGTATGTGTGTGTGTGTGTGTGTGTGTATGTGTGTGTGTGTATGTGTGTGTGTGCGTTACAAATAATGTCACATCGGTTTCTCAGCCATCTGTGAACCGATTTCAGTTCTGTTGACGGCAAATGGAAGCTACAACATTCCCATAGAACGCTATTGATTTTTTTTCATTCGGACATTTCGTTACGAAGATATGAACGAAACAGTACTTGAAGGCCTATTATAATAGTAATCAAACAGTTTAGTCTCCGATTACATACTGAGCTATTTGTGTACCGATTTTAGTTTTGTTGGTGTCAAATCAAAGCTATGATATTTCCAAATAACTGGTCAAAATTTCATTATGATTGGATAATTCTTCATGGAGATATGACCAAAACAATACCTGAGAGCACATAATTGTGAGATGACAATATACTCGTTGCAGTGCAAAACCGAACAAGACCAATCACACCAATCGATGCCGCTTGCATTCTATTGTGTCGTATCTGGAGCGTTGTATAGCACATACAGCGGACTAGCCACACTATGCTACTGTATAGAATTAGAGCAGCATCGATTGGCTCGAGTGGCTGGTTTTCAACTGCAACGAGTATATTCGAAAATTACACAAAGTCTCCATTTACTATTTTCAACGAATATGTACTTATTTAAGCATCTTGAATCCATATCGATAATCAAAATTGAAGCTCAGGATTGAAGCTTTGTTAACGCCAAATTAAAGTTATAAAATTTCCAAATAAGTGTTCAAAATTTCATTATGTTAACTTCCTTTTTACCCTTCTTACATCAATAGAAGGGTATTAAGATCGCTTGAAAACTCGACTTTTTATCCGAGGCCCACAGGGCCGAGTGTCATATACCATTCGACTCAGCTCGACGAACTGAGCACATGTCTGTGTGTATGTATGTGTGTGTGTGTGTGTGTGTGTGTGTGTGTGTGTATGTGTGTGTGTGCGTTACAAATAATGTCACATCGGTTTCTCAGCCATCTGTGAACCGGTTTCAGTTCTGTTGACGGCAAATGGAAGCTACAACATTCCCATAGAACGCAATTGATTTTTTTTTCATTCGGACATTTCGTTACGAAGATATGAACGAAACAGTACTTGAAGGCCTATTATAATAGTAATCAAACAGTTTAGTCTCCGATTACATACTGAGCTATTTGTGTACCGATTTTAGTTTTGTTGGTGTCAAATCAAAGCTATGATATCTCCAAATAACTGGTCAAAATTTCATTATGATTGGATAATCCTTCATGGAGATATGACCAAAACAATACCTGAGAGCACATAATTGTGAGATGACAATATACTCGTTGCAGTGGAAAACCGAACAAGATCAATCACACCAATAGATGCCGCTTGCATTCTATTGTGTCGCATCTGGAGCGTTGTATAGCACATACAGCGGACTAGCCACACTATGCGACTGTATAGAATTAGAGCAGCATCGATTGGCTCGAGTGGTCTGGTTTTGAACTGCAACGAGTATATTCGAAAATTACACAAAGTCTCCATTTACTATTTTTAACGAATATGTACTTATTAAGCATCTTGAATCCATATCGATAATCAAAACGACGCTTAGGATTGTCTAATAATTCATGCTATGGACTGATTATATGAAATTTCTAATATTTATGTAATTTCCCCTTTTATATAACTAACAAACACAGGTCATTAAAGACTATTAATGGAAATATTTTAATTTTTGTTCAATCCTGAGCAATACGTTCAGGATTGACAAAAAGTTCATTTTATCAACTGGATGTATGGCATATTGAATATTTCTGAATCTTCTTGGAATTTCTGATGAAAATATGTATCCAGTACAATATTGCCCACATTTGAGTTTGTAATTCTGGTGAAATGTAAGAAGGGTTCAGTCTCACCATCGGTGGATTAATGCGGGTTTTAAGTTTAGTCTACACATCCATGCTGTCCTCTGTACACGATCAATTTCTCTAAGCTTCTTGCTTCTCTCAAACTTATGGCTGGCCCACAATTGATACGTTTCGAATGCGTTTGATTGAATTTGAAAGTTTTCCCATAGGCTTTCTGTCAAATTTACGTCAATTGAACGCAAACTTACCCAAGTAATACCAAAAACATCTTTTAGCCAGTTATATTAAAATTTTGTTGTACAGGAGTATTAAGAATGAAACGAAAAACATCTTTTGTCATACACAAGCTGAAAGGATGTTATCGCAAAACATTAACCTTTCATAAGTCACTCATATATTTTTCTAGTACATATGACTTAATTTTCGACCAAAACAGCGCAATTAACCGATCTTTTCATAACATGTTTTAGGTCGCATTAAAAGATGCACTGCATAACATGCTTTTGACATGATGATGTCTTATCTAGGTTGTTTATAGCTTCACAATAACCAATGGATTATAATCAAGTTATTAAAAATTGAAACTAAATGCAGAAATGCATGAACACAACAATTAAATCCAACAAGTGTCAAACAGATGTAAACGCAGATCGAATTTGACAGTTATGTTTGTTATGAGTATGATGAATATGTTTATGCATTCTCATTACGTTTTATAAATTTTTCATGAAGATTAAAAAACAGACCTAGCCCATTTGCAAGATATCTTGTTGAGAAACGGTTACTGAATGATCAAACAACAAGAAACAAACAAAAATATTTTTCGGAACTATAGCATGCAATACGAATCACCATCAGCAGTTGATTCGTGACATTTCTTGAGGACCGTCAAACAAGAAACGTCATTGTTTCTTAAATGTCTGGGGCCAAATGACATTTCACTAAGAAGATGCTCTAATATGGTTATTTTGATGTTATAATAACTAACTCCAATAATTTGCAATGGACCATCATGTGAATGTTATTAGACTGCTATCACGCAGTATTTTGGACTCAATTTCAACTTCACGCCATAGCTATGGCTGGTTGAAACTATGATTACAATTATCACTAAAAATTTCGAAAGCTGCTTTTTTTTTAGATGATTGACATGATACATTTTGAGTAGGAATGAAAATTGCTCGTTAAGCTAGACATTTTTAATATTTTAATAATACGTTGAACCGGTAGTTAAGAACATGTGTCTAATCCACCATGACGATTTTTTTTGATGATTCCAGCAGAGATGCTACAAACTGGAAAAATATAAATGAATTTTCTGTTGATTTTTCTAATCTTTAGAATGGTGAGGACAACCAAAACTTACACCATAAAAGCTGCCTCGCATATGATATTTTTTAAGCGTTCTGAGCATTTACAATCTTAAGATCTCTGATATTTATTTAATGATCGATTTGACCAAAAACGATAGTCATTTTTTTTTACTATGAGTTGTGCATATTCTTCTCATAAACAAATATAATTTTCACATCCACAACAATTTTAACAATGTTTGTTAACTTCTGTTCGTTTGACATTTCTCAAACTAGCATGTCATGTTCATGTATTTCTGCAATTGTTTTTACTTTGGAATTACTTGATTATAACCTATTTGTTATTATTATGCTAGAAACTACTAAGATAAGACATCATCATGTTGAAGACAAGATATTCAAAGCATCTTGAAAACGTATTATTAGTCCTAAATCTGTATCTAAAAACTTCTTGTGTGGCCTTAAAGATGTTCCAAATAGATCGATTTATTGCGCTGTTTTGGTCATATAAGATAACAAAAATAAGTTATGTGTACTAGAAAAGTACATGGGATCATGTCTTAAAGATGAATTTTTGAACATTACATAACAAGTTGTGTTTCTTGGGTATTTACTTTGGGCAAGCGTTTTTAAAACAGAACGATAGATGAATTCAAGTTGGAAACAGATAAGAACAAAGTGATGATGTTTTTCACGTCGCGCAGCAATTAGGTATAGGATAAAAGATTTGAAATGCTTCTGAAAATATCCAAACAAAATTTAAATAATGAAATGGCTTCATGTACGATGGAAGAAAATCTTAAAAACAACACAGGGTTAAGGCCATTAAAATTCAACCGATGCGACCACAGAACCCTATTTCCAAGTTCCTCTGTCCAACGCATCCCCAAAAAATGTCACCTATTTCAACCTCGGGTAAACCGCGAGTAAAAGGTCCAAGTTCTACTAATCCTAGTAAAGAATGGACTAGGAAAAATGAGACACACTAAAATGATCACCAAAAATTCATTTTAAATCGGATACTTCTCAAATTTTCAGGGATTATATAACTATATATTAGCTATGTTTTGGCTTAACTTGTTTATTGAATTTCTTCCCCCAAGCTGAATGCTTGTACATTTCTTTTAACACTGCTCATGAGATCTAGGCGAGGCTTTGTCCATCTTCCTTACACAATTTCTCCTAGTTTTTCTTCAAAGCTTCATCGATTTTGAATGTTTTTCCGCTTTTCTTCAACTTCTTCTTATTATCGCCCAAAACTATTCGATCAGACGAAGTTCTGGTGTATTTGGCGGGTTCGCTTCCTTCAGTACCACATTAACGCCCTTCGCTTCGTACCATCCATTACAGGCTTGGCGTAATGGCACGAAGCGAGATCCGGCCAGAACAGCGTGGGACCACAGTGAGAGTGGAGGAAGGGCAGAAAGCGCTTCTGCAAGCATTCCTCTCAATAAATCTGCCCGTTTATGGTGCCGGTTGTAACGAACGGCTTGCTGTACCGTCCGCACTCGCAGATCGCCTGCCACAACAGCTACTTCTTCGCGAATTTGTCCATCTTTCTCTTCCGGACCTTTTCCGGAACCTCCATGCGGGACGTACCGACAAAAAAATCGAGGCCGGGAATTTATTTGGTGTCCGCCTTGATATATGTTTCGTCGTCCATGACGAGACAGCCTGGCTTGACCAGCCACTAACGGTACAGCTTCCGCGCACGCAATTTGGCCACCGTGTTTTGCTTGTCAGTCCGGTTTGGCGCCTTCCTGACCTTAAAAACACGTAGTCCAGCCCGCTTCATGGTCTGCTGGACGAACCACTTCGACGAATTGACCTTTTTGGCCACGTCTCGGGTTATTCTTAAAGTACTGCCTTATCTTCCGCGCCTTCTCTGGGTATTCCGTTTTCGGGTTTCGGCCGCTTCCAGCGCACCGCACGATGGTCTTCGTCTCCTGGAACATCTTAACAACGCGGGACACGGTGGAATGGTGGATTCCAAGCCTTTTGCCGATCCATCTGTGCGACTGACCAGGATTATCGATCACCGCGTCCAAGATTTGCTGGCGTAGCTCTGCTTGTGTCGAATGCATCTTGAAAACTACTTGACAGATCGCGATAAAATTTAGCACACATAAACATAACACTCTAAACTAGTATTACTCAATATTTAATTATTTTTACTCACGCGAAAAAAAGTTACACTCAAAACAAAGTGTCGCATTTTTTCCGAGTCCAATCTTCATTAAGTAATTATCCAGAACAAAAGTTATCTGCTCCGTAAAGCTAAAATTGAGCCTCTGACATACACGAACTAGCTTAAAAATAAGGGCATTAAAATGAAAATAGAATGTGTTCATCCAATAGTATTCAGCTTTCATAAATTGAACATAACTGTGTGTCTTCTTCTTTTTTCCAATTTGAATTTCTAATAATTATTTATGTTAAAAAAAATAGCGGTGGGTTCTATCAGGGATATAACCACGATGTTCACGTACAGTATGTCTCTTAAAAAAATGCTAAAATCCATACCTCAGCTTCAAATAAGTTTATTTCCTTTGCGTACATTTTTCTCAACTTTTTTACTCGCGAGCCACAGTTTTGTATATATCGTCTCGGAGTATGCAATCAGATGATTACACACACGCATTAAAACAGTAAAAATAATGATTAAAGCTACTCAAAAATAAGTATTGAAAACTTTCGCCTTTTTTTATGGGACATACTGTAGGACCGTGTTCTTAACATAACAACTAATAACTAATAGGGGTTTTTATTTAAAGAAAAAACATGTTTTTTTTCCATCTGTATCGATGATGGGTGTTCTTCCTAGCACAGAAATATTTTTAATGAATCTCAACTGTTTTTTCTCGATTTTTAAACAAAAAAATCTTATCATTTTTATTTTCACAAACCGACATGCAGTTTCACAAAGTGACATTTATTTTCAGTAACGAGGGCTCCCGGCACTTAATTTTAAGTAACGGCGGCTCTCATTGTGACATAAATGTCAGCTTATGTATGCTAGAAATCAATGGTTGGTTCGTTAGTTTAGGTAGTCTGTTTTTTGAAGCGTGTTTCATGGTGAAATAGGATGGTGTTGTCTTTGCATTCAAGTTTTTTTCATAATATTTTAAAATTGTTTTTTCAATAGTTACGCTTGTCAGAATTTAAAAAAATATATTTACTATCGACCAATGTTATAATCCACATACCCCTATAATACCCTATTATAACTAATTTATACATAAATCAAGTTCGTTGAACTTTCTACATACTGCTCATTTTTCAAAAGCATCGTTTCCGCTGGGAGGCAATTTGAACCATTTGTTACCCTTTTTTGAGGACCCGGAAAGGGATAATCATATTGTCATGCAACATTGCAATGCAACATTGTATGGAAGCAAGAGTAGGTAATTTTTAAGTTAAAAATTAAACTATTTATACTAATTGCACTTAGTTGAAATGTTAATGCAAAAAAAATGTGTAAGTTTTTCTGATCGAACGGTGTTTAAATGAAGTCATTCTGTTTAGCCGGTCGAGAGTTATAAGCGTTCAAAAACCTTTCACTTTTGCGTAACGCTGTCATTTTTCAAAAGTTTGAAATGACACCCGGTATAGAAAAGAGAAACGTACACTCAGGCAAAAAAAACTTAAGAATTTCATAAGGGTCAACATATGACCGATGCTTTGGAATTTCATTCGACTGACTTATGCATAGATTTTGTTTCACACGACAAAAACCAACATCATTAGGACATGAACTTGGTCTGTTGATGCCGAAGTTCAAATGAACAAATAAACACTGCTCACTCTCGTGACAAATCATCGCTGATTTAGTCACACGGCTGCTGAGGTTTTTTTTCTCACATTTTACATCGTTAAAAATCACCCGCCCTCTACACTGATAAAAAAGCAACCAGAATTTCACGTTGAATTGGGCACTAACATCATAGAAGTTTTATTTGACTATAGTCTACTTTATAGGTATACCTGTGCTGGTTAAAACACACTAAAATTTTGAGTAATCGTTTCGGAAATAAGGCAGTTTGAAAAATGTTATTGCGAGCCTTTCTACTATTTTTAGGTTTTTAAAATATATTAAATATTAAATTTTCCCCTAGTGTTGAGTGACCCTCAAAGCATGCAGTGCAACCGAATGAAGGAAAATGAAACAACTCAAAACAATGGTCTGTTTCAAACTATTTATTATTTGTTATTTTTTCTTTAAACAAAATATTAGTTTCGTTTAACGGCCGCGTTGGTTGAATCAATCTTAAATTTTATTTTATTTCCCCAAGTCAGAGCAACACTGTGTTTCGGTAATAATAAACTCATTTCAAGGTGAATAAAACAAAAATATGGCTTTAGAACAACCATAATTTGTGTTTGAGTAATGCCTTCAGGTAGATACAACCAACCGGCCTGTTTGTTTCAAAACACAATCGTTGATTCTAAACAACAAAACTGATTTTTGAAACAGCTAGTTTTTAAGTTAGGATGTCAACAAATAATTTTTGTTTCCGTTTGAACCGTTTTCGCTCCGTGAATAAAACATGACAAGTACGTCGTGGGACTAGGTCTGCATCACTGATTTAAGCTCTTCAAGAGCAGAAACGCCAAGGATAACCACCCCGTGACCTCCGTGAAGGAGTCTGGGTGTGGACCGGGTGAATCTCGCAAAAGGTTTTCAGACACTTGAGCGGTGGTAAGTGCTCTCAAAAATGAGGAGAAAACATGTAATTGTTATCTATTTTGTATTGTATTTTGTAGTAAGATTTAATTTATAACGGTATATAGCCCTAACCAATGTTACTTTCAACCAAACATTCTAACACAAGATAAGCAATCAAATAACCACTACAAAATGTACTTAATATCGGGGGTCCATATGGCATAAGGTCGTTTGGCATAAAGTCGATTAACATAAATTCATTTGGCAGAACAATAAATTGAGCTAAGTGGTCATTTGGCATACTGCCGTTTGGCATAATGACCATTTGTCGTAATACTCGTGAACTAACATTGAATCCAAGTTTCGTTTGGCATAATGACCATTTGGCATAATGTCATTGGCATGATGCATTCGATACCGACAGAAACGCAATTGTAACACGTAGGCGAATATGGAAAGTATTGTAATCTCCCTTCTATATTAATTATGTTGTTCATAGAAACTTTGTTAAATTATTTTACATTCTATGATATAAATATCATATAATTATTTTTCTCTAAAATTAAAATGGATGTTCCAAAACCATAATGCCAAATAGACTCATTCAATTGCATAGAAATTGATCTAATTTTCTAGTTTTTATGCCAAACTGTCGTTATGCTAAATGTTTCTGGTGAAATGCTAATTTACAGATTTTCATTCCAAATAATCTTTATCCAACTGGTCGTTAATCAATGCAAATGACCATTATACCAAAAGATCTTTATTTTATGTCATTTGAATTTTGAATGTTCAAGTTATGCCAAATTATAATTATGCCTACTGAACCTGAAGCATCCCGATATTTATGCCAAATGGTCTTTACGCGGAATGACCGGTCATTATGCCAAATGGCCATTGATTATCCAGCATCTTATGTAAAATTACTTTATGCCAAACGACCCCCTAAATATCCATTACATAACATATAACGGGGAAAGGGAGGGACCATCATGGCACCCAAGTAAAACGATTTGGATAGGGAGCATGGGCCTGCCTCCTGCCTGTTGTAACATTTCGCGGAACGAGGGCGACTCTTTGATCCCATCTATTGGCTTTATTATCTCAATCGAGGGCTCGATTCTTGTGCTATGAGAGTGATTTCGCTTTTGGAAGGAGATTTCCGGGCCCGCTCAAATGTTGTTGACCCTTCATACAAGTGCTTGATGATCAAAAACAAAACAACTCTTTTCAGATTTTTCCGCTGCTATGGAAATTTACCTTGCTACAATACATAACTCGGTATCTTAGAACTGGGTTCTCAGTGAATCTTAACAAAACAACACTCGTTTTATTTCCTGTTAGAAACAACATGTTACATTAGGGTGGGGCTTATTTGAAAAAAATAATCGGGCACATGTTTTCCCATGTGGAAAATGATCTTTAGGGTCCATCAGATGACATACTAAAATTTCAGATTTTTTCGTTAAGGTTTAGAGGTGCCGAAATGGGCCTAAGTGCAAAATGTCGAACGGTAGCAAATATCGACCAAAATAGATACATTTATAAGTAAACACGTAATTTTGTGACCCTAAAGGGCGAAAATTTTGTCGGTTTTGCGATATCTCTGAACGTTTTTGAGATATAAGCCTCAACAATGAATGTGTGTTTGCACTTACGCCAACATAGTTGAAGTATCACAAAATTGTAAACTGAACAAAAGCAGAGAGTAAGTGGGCGAGAGAAGGAGGGAGATTTAGAGAGGGAGAGAGAGAGAGAGAAATAGAGAGAGAAATAGAGAGAGAAATAGAGAGAGAGATAGAGAAAATGTTCTTATAATTGAGAGTGGATCATGGATCTTGAACATATTTACACGTGTTTATATATTGATTAATATTGAACTCATAAAATTACATGTCATGTCGAATACTGATTAACAATAGTAGTTTTCTTCAAATTAGCAAAGTTTACAATAAGGTTTAGGACGTGGTTTTCGTTTTGAGCTATGGGATGTTTAACAGATCTCTGATTGGATCATCTCTCTTCCTCGCAGATTTTTTATTACCGAGATTAGCTTTAATCGATCGTGCCGAGATTAGCTTTAATCGAGGTCCTGTCGTTCTATATAAGGAAGGCTTTAATCGAAAATGGCGAGACCAACAAGTTCTTTGCTCAGATACCACATGTGTAAAGAAAACTTATTTTTACCACTGCTTGCAGCAGCCAAATTAATTGTTTGGAATTGAAGCCAGGAGATCAATAGAAGATTTATTTTTGGTGCCAACGTAGGACGAGTTGCTGAAAACCAGGTCTCAATATACATTGATACCAGACACGTACAATTATCCAGAAGTCCTGAAGTTTCCTACCTTGAAAGTTTGAATTGCGCTCGAAATAGCCATACTTTCAACTAGAAATAAGAAGAAAAATAAGTATTTTCCATTTAATTCCAACTTCCATTGCTTATCTTGACAGATACGCGTATTTCGTCTACAATGTGCAGACTTCGTCAGTGTCTCGTACTAACAATTCGACTCGTTATTGGTACGAGACACTGAAGAAGTCTGCACATTGTAGACGAAATACGCGTATCTGTCAAGATAAGCAATGGAAGTTGGAATGAAATCGAAAATGCTAATTTTTCTTGTGATTTCTAGTTACAGATATTCCACTAAACAGCTCAAACTCTCTAGGACTCATACTTTCAAGTTCTAAATGGCTTTTGCCATCCACCTAGCAGCATGAATTGATCCAGGCTGACAGAATTGCACGCTTATAGCATTAGTGCTATTAAGAAAGATTATAGTTAATTCAAGCAATTCCAGGTAATCGTCGCGAGGTAAACTATCACACAGAAAGAGCCATCAGACTGATTCAAGATTATAATGGTAACAACTCAAAACGAAAACCACTTCCAAAACTTTATTGTAAACGTGAACTTTCATAACCAAAACTTTGCTAATTTGAAGAAAAGTACTATTGTTAATCAGTATCCGACATGACATGTAATTTATGAGTTCAATATTAATCAATATATAAACACGTTTAAATATGTCAAGATCCATGATCCACACTCTCAATTATAAGAACATTCTCTCTTTCTCTCTCTCTCTCTCTCTCTCTCTCTCTCTTTAAATCTCCCTCCTTCTCTCGCCCTCTTTCTCTCTGCTTTTGTTCAGTTTATAATTTTGTGATACTTCAAATATGTTGGCGTAAGTGCAAACACACATTCATTGTTGAGGCTTATATCTCAAAAACGTTCAGAGATATCGCAAAACCGACAAAATTTTCGCCCTTTAGGGTCACAAAATTACGTGTTTACTTATAAATGTATCTATTTTGGTCGATATTTGCTACCGTTCGACATTTTGCACTTAGGCCCATTTCGGCACCTCTAAACCTTAACGAAAAAATCTGAAATTTTAGTATGTCATCTGATGGACCCTAAAGATCATTTTCCACATGGGAAAACATGTGCCCGATTATTTTTTTCAAATAAGCCCCACCCTAATGTTACATACTAAAGGCTGTATGCCTTCATAGATATGAGAGTTTTAACATCACTTTCTTGACCAAATTGTTGGAAATAACAAGCGCTACATGTTATTTCCACATTATATTTTAAAATATAACTTGTGAAATGTATTATAGGCAAACGAGTCCTACTCAAAATTGATCATCCCAGTCCCAGAATTAAATTAATTTAGAAGTCATAGGACGGGTTATATATACTCAACTCTTTCACCAAACACTGTCCCCGACCAATAATTTAGTACATCATACAGTCGAACGTTAGAAGCAGCTGCTCAAGGAGTTTTCATCAATAATATGAACGACAAATAATAATTTCAAGCATCCATCTTTATTACCACTGTTTACTTAGGTGAACAAAAAGAAGAGAAACAAAACCAACATATCACTGGACTTCCTAAGCCATTTCAACTTCGTTGCTTTGGAACTTAAGCTTAATCAGAATTGCGCTCGGATTGGTAACATCGGCGACCGTTATTTCCTGTCCATCCGTCAGGCCTAGCTCTCCAAGCGATTGGGTCAAATTGCACTTGGTTGCCTCTTCGATACTCTTAACCGTAGACATATAGAGGGTCTTGTTCTTTCCCCCGATGCTGGTAGTTAGACCCGGGCTCTTCATCTGAAACTCAGCACTATCGCACAAATGTTGAATCAAATCTTGCAATGTCATCGTGTTCGGATCGACCACATCCACTGGACGAGGAACATGACTACATGCCAGACAATCGGTCTTCTTCTCCGCCTCATATGTATAAGTGTAGATTCCGTCGCTATCATTGAAAACCATGTAGTTATTCAAAGGCTCGCAACAACTGGATGCAATTTTGAAAACTTCTGTTGCGCATGCTGCTGCAATAACAGCATTGGTACTGGCCACAGCCGGAATGATGTTCTTCAAAACTCCTTGGACCAACCGATAGGACAAACCGGTTATGTTGAAATTATTTGCACGTTCTTGAGCCTTCTCGTAAACCCAAGTAATATGCTGTGGCTCGTCGCCATCTAAGCTGATATCACTTCCGAAGGGATTTTCCTTGGGCCATTGAATAATTTTAACATACTCAATACAGTGCTCTGGTAGACGTGGAGTATTGGCAATGGTGCAGAGAGGATATGTTACCTGAGGAGGAAACAAATCCAATGTACAATCAATGCAAGCCGTCATTCCTGGTAGAATGACCCTGGCATTTCCCTTGAACCCTTCGGTTCCACCGTCCACTAGGGGAATGATCGACGTTTCATCAACCGAACCGTCTTCCTCATACTCCAGCATGGAGATCAGCATTCCATTGATCCACCTACGGGCTACTATGGAGTCCAACCCACATACAATGATGTGAAACTGACGGTAGAAACCTGCATCGAAATCCTGAATCTTACAGAAATGAGGAGTTACCGTACAACCTGGAATTCTCGCATTCACAAACACGGCGGCACATTCTGCCTTCGACTTCCCAATGTCAGCTCTACGGAACAGGAACTGACGATTTAAGTTTGACAACTCGATTGTATCCATATCAATTACGTGAATGTCTCGGAAACCCATCAAGGCAAGGTCCTTTAACAGTTCGCATCCCAAGCCACCAGCACCTGTAAGATATAAAAATAAAAAAAATTAAAACTTTGGTTGAAACAATCAATCTAAAAACGAACCAATCACTAGGATTTTGCAAGTATTTAACAGAAACTCCAATGTTTCGTTGGAAGCCGTAAAATTGGGTGGGCAGAATGGACCAGATCGTTCCAGTATTTTACGCAAATGGTTCCACCTTTTGCTTTGATGGTCATTATTTTGTATTGGCGTTTCCATGGCTTAAAAATGATGGGATATCGTAGTACAGTTTGCAAAATTAAGTCCTGGGAGTGGAGAAGAATAATCACACTAATTAAAAAAAAAAGTCAACGATTCAGCTGGGAAAACGAATACCGGTTGCGAAAAATTGCTCGGAAAGAGATGTAAACAAAATACTGTCCGAAAGCCGCAGATGCAGCAGATGTTGTGTGAGATAAAGCCCGCCTGTCATGGATAAACGGCACCGAGAGAACAAAAATTTCTGCACTCTGAGAAAAATTCTATCGTTATACCGACAAATAAATCATATATGACTATTGCACATAATGGTTACAATAACCATGAAAATTGACGAATTCACCACGTTGATGGTATTCTTGACTATGATCATGGTAACAAGGACTATTCCGACATTATGGGAAATGTTGAATCAACTATTTTTAATGGTCGTTTTGCCCATGATAATAGTCGGTTCAAAATCACTATACTGCAGCATACTGGATTATATCATAGACTAACTCTAATACCAGTAGGTCCCATACAAAAACGCTTTTTTTCTTGGCTCAGTCAGTACTAGAACATCGTCCCAAGCTCGGTCCCAAGCTCAATAATGCACCCCTTATAATGAACTCACATGAACACACTCTCAAATATTCTGTCAAAATAACACAGCAAATCAAAACAAAGGCGCAAATATGTATAACAAGGTGCTGGCTTCAAGGTGTAATTCGGACCAAGGGGTTCTACAACAGTGAACCAATTTCAAATCGCTAGTTGCATATTGATTGTTGATTATATTCTTTACAACATTTCTGCTACCAAACTACTAGTATCAATAATTTAGAGAAAACATTAAAATACCTGGCTGATAAACAATGAAAAAATACTATCGTTGTGATCACTCTCCAATCAAATTAATGAGAAACAACACAACATCCGCCGCGAATATTGTGGCTGCTGTATATAGACTTCAAGAAAATCGAGCTGTCAACTTAGCACCACACGCTGCACCAAGTTTTCGGCTTCACGATTGTTGTTCGTGGATGACAGCCGCTTCAGTCCTGTGGTTCTACTACAGTGAACCAATTTCAAATCGCTAGTTGCATATTGATTGTTGGTACAACCTTCAACATATGTGGTATATTTGAGATAGTCAGAACTGAAGTTTCACGGTGCGAAGAATTGTCATAGTTATACATGCAAACCGATTTTTGTAAGTAACGGCCATAACCTAATATCTATTCCTAATCTGACCTAAAATAAACTTACAGCTAAAACTACGTTACAACTGGAAATAAATTGTTGTGATTCGTTGAAAGAAGTCATATCGTGAGGACACATTCTACCGCCAAATAACGGGAAAAAAATTGTAGAAAAATCGTCAGCAGTTCAATCAACTCGGCGAAATGGAACCAATTCCGGAGAAATCAAGTTTGGAAAACACCGCAGACCTCACACTGCACCACGCACACACGCTCGACGAGAATCGGACAGATTGCGTACACTGCGACCACCGGAACGGTGAAGATAATATGGTGCAATGTGACGTTTGTCAGACTTGGTGGCACTTCTCGTGTGCCGGCGTCACAGATTCGATCAAAGATCGATCGTGGGTGAGCTCCAAATGTCAGGTAGATGGTTTGAGCAGCATCATGTCCACATCTAAACGGTCCCGTGTTTCAAGCAAATCGGGTCGATCTGCGAGGTTGAATTTGCAGCTTGAGAAGCTGGAAGAGCTCCAAGCACTACAAAAAAGGTTTGTAGAGGACAAATATAAGTTGCTCGAAGCCCAGCTGGAGATAGAAGTAGAACACGAAAGCGTTAGGAGTAATCACAACCACGGTAGCAAACATGCTAGCCTCACCAAGGTTGTAGATTGGATAAACGAATGCGCAGAGCTGAAGAAGGACAACAACGTTCCCACGTCAACGAACGCATGTATCCCATCAAAGCCGCCATCACTTTCCAGTCCAACGAAGCCAAATGCTATCACCGTTAGCAGCCGCATTCCGACACATGTTCAGCAACCAGATGGCAGAATTCAACAGAGCCCTCTCAAACATCCCTCACTACCGAATCAGAGATCCATTTCTTTATCGGCAAATGTGAATATGCAAGGAGATTCGGAAACTGGTCCGAAACGGGACGAAGATGCAGCAAGGCGAGCTGAAGGAACGTTATCTATAGCACAATCAACACCTACACCCGTGCCCGTTGTCGAGCAGGCACCGCATCAAGCCGTCGTATCACAATCTCCAGCAACGATAAATTTGCTTGCCTCAATATCGTTTCCACCACCCGGACTGGGACATCCGTCATCATCAATGCCGTTTGCCGTCAACAGATTCGATTACCGATCATCAACTGCACCGGATCATGTCGGTGTCGGTGCAACGGTGCTTTCATCAGTATCGGTACCATACGGGTTGCCGTCACATACCGTGGCTCCGTCTGCCTATCATCCGGCACCGGCATCTGTACCTGTACCTGTATAGGAAACTGAGATCGTGTCTACATCTGCGCCAACGATTGCATCCGCAATCACGTCTCTTTCGGCACCTTTCCTCAGAGAAGTACCATCTCCCGTGTCACCAGGTAAGCCAGATAATTATCCTTTATCTGCAAATGTACCACCAATCAATAACGACGGCAACCTTTAACATCTAATGAAGCAATTTGGTAGCATTGCCTATTCGCCCTTGCAATCACCATTGCTCAACACAAATATAGCCACATTCACCCCTTCCTCCTCGCAATTAGCCGCCAGGCAAGTCATGCCACGAGATTTACCTCCCTTCTCGGGCAATCCAGCTGATTGACCGATATTCATAAGTAGTTTTATGAACACTACACTAGCTTGTGGATATTCGTGTGCGGAAAATCTTTGTCGCCTCCAGCGAAGCCTAAAAGGCGCAGCATATCAGTCTGTTCAAAGCCGATTGCTGCTACCCGAATCGGTACCCCATATCATGGAAACCCTTCGTTTGCTTTATGGTCGGCCTGAGTTGCTAATCTCAGCTCTCTTAGAAAAGGAAGGTTGGCACCATCGCCGAAAATAGAAAAATTCCAAACTATTATCGATTTGGAAGTTGCAGGACAAACTGCTCATCTGTCAAATCCGTCTCTTCTCGCGGAACTTGTCGTCAAATTGCCGCCTCATCTGCAAATGGAATGGGGCTCATTCATCCAGGGATTTCCGGAAGTAAACCTCAACACATTCGGTAGTTTTATGTCTGGCATATTGAAAGCAGTGAGTAATGTCAACGTGTATGCCAACAATAGTGGAAAATCTAGTACCACCGCGAAGAACATGAACTCAAGAGAAAATGTCAACGTACATCAAAGTGATCTGAAACCTAGTGTCAGCACCCATTCGACCACCAATCGGGAAGATGGGAAATCCTGCCCAGCATGCAAAAACGTGGGACATCGTATTCAGGATTGCCGTGTCTTCAAGTCTCTTTCCGTTGATGGACGTTGGAAGTGTGTTCAGTCAAGTGGGCTGTGTCGGCACTGTTTGAACTCACATGGTAGAAGGAGTTGTTGGAAAACTGGCAACTGTGGAACCAATGGTTGTAAATTTCGCCATCATCCACTTTTACATTCCTCACGCAGCAATTCGGATACGAAGGTGCAGTCTTTGATGAGAACCGCGGAGAACCAAACACATCGGTTGGTTAACCAGTCGTTGCTCTTCAGGATAATGCCAATTACGTTGCATGGACCTAGAGGAACGGTGGATACTTATGCATTCCTTGATGATGGATCTTCCCTAACGCTGATTGAAGACAAGTTGGCCGAAGAGCTAGGCGTCGATGGTGTGACGGTACCGTTGTGTTTGCTTTGGACAGCGAACGTGACACGAGTAGAGAATCAGTCGAAGAAGTTGTCGCTAGTGATCTCGTCGACTCGAGGACAGAAATTTGTTATGGACGATGTTCAAACAGTTAAGGACTTGTCGCTGCCAACACAAACGCTTTCGTATGATCTTATGTCGAAGCAATACACACACCTCAAGGGACTTCCAGTTAAGAGTTACATCAAAGCGGTTCCAAAGTTATTGATTGGAGTCAACAACATGAATTTAATGGTTCCGTTAAAGATACGGGAAGGACTCAGGCACGAACCAGTCGCGGTCAAAACAAGACTCAGTTGGTGTATCTACGGTGGTAAAGCGAACAACCGACAGAAGCCATCAGTCAACTGTCATGCCTGTGGATGTGTTTTAGACCAAGCTTTACATGACCTCGTCAAGTGTTTCTTTACCATGGATGAAGTCGGAGCTCAACCCAAGGTACAACTCAAATCCGAGGATGAACAGCGTGCTCAACGAATACTGCTAGAAACAACCGTTCGAGTTGGTAATCATTACGAAACCGATCTTTTGTGGAGGTACGACCATATAGAGCTACCTGACAATTATGGAATGGCTCTTAAGCGCCTTGAATGTTTGGAGAGACGGATGCATCGGATTCCACAACTTAAAGAAGCCTTACAAAAACAATTAGCAGATTACCAATTGAAAGGTTACGTACATCGCGTGACCACGGAAGAACTAGCTTGTGCTGATTTACGGCGAGTATGGTATTTACCACTAGGTGCAGTAGTGAATCCTCGAAAGCCAGGAAAGGTTCGCATGATTTGGGATGCTAGGGCAGCCGTAAACGGGATTTCTCTCAACTCAGTTTTGCTGAAAGGCGCAGATCAACTGGCATCACTTCCCGGTGTTCTAGTACGTTTTCGACAGTTTAACGTAGGTGTCTCGGCGGATATAAGGGAGATGTTCCACCAAATTACGATTCGCGAAGAAGAGCGTCATTCTCAACGGTTTCTTTGGCGCGAAGATCCCTCCAAAGTACTGGACGTGTATCTCATGGATGTCGCAACGTTCGGCTCAACGGCGTCAGCCCAATACGTGAAAAACAAAAATGCAAAAGAATTCAAAGAGTTGTATCAACAATCAATATGTAACTAGCGATTTGAAATTGGTTCACTGTTGTAGAACCCCTTGGTCCGAATTACACCTTGAAGCCAGCACCTTGTTATACATATTTGCGCCTTTGTTTTGATTTGCTGTGTTATTTTGACAGAGTATTTGAGAGTGTGTTCATGTGAGTTCATTATAAGGGGTGCATTATTGAGCTTGGGACCGAGCTTGGGACGATGTTCTAGTACTGACTGAGCCAAGAAAAACATCGTTTTTGTATGGGACCTACTGGTCTTAGAGTTAGTCTATGGCTGTATCCTCGAGCGGTTGAAGGCATCATTAATAACCATTATGTGGATGACTCTCTGAAGAGCTATGAATCTATAGAGGAGGCAATCGAAGTGTCCCAGCAAATGCGTGTCGTCCATAAACAAGGTGGTTTCGAGCTGAGGAACTGGCTATCGAGCAGCAGCGTTGTCTTGACCAACTTGGGTGAAGTGCAACCCGAGAAAGATAAATCTTTTGCGGCGGATAAGCAATGCGACTATGAACGAGTACTCGGACTTCTGTGGCTGACACAAGTGGATGCTTTCAGTTTTTCAATCGAAATGAAACCGGAGATCACTGAGTTAATTCATGGCAATGAAAGCCCATCAAAGCGACAGATGTTGAAATGTTTAATGTCACTTTTCGATCCACTGGGTCTGCTGGGCCTTTTTGTAGTGCATGGGAAGATTCTGTTGCAAGAAGTGTGGAGAGCCGGTATACAGTGGGACGAGAAAATAAGCGACGATCTGCATCGTAGGTGGAAAAAATGGACGAGCTTATTCAAAACGGTGAGCATCCTCAAAATTCCTCGCTGCTACTTTCCAGGTGCTACCAAGGACCGGTACAAGGATCTACAACTCCACATTTTCGTTGACGCCAGTGAATCCGCCTACTGTGCCGTAGCGTATTTTCAAACGATAAAGCCTGATGGATTACCAGAATGCGTGCTGGTTACAGCGTGGCCCCTCTCAAATCGCAGTCAATTCCACGTTTAGAGCTGCAGGCCGCAGTACTGGGAGCCCGATTATCACAGTTTGTTGAAGAAAACCACACGCTACCTATTGCACGAAAGGTAATGTGGAGCGACTCAGCAACTGTCCTCTCCTGACTGCGGGCTGATCATCGTCGGTATAAGCAATTCATCGCTTTCAGGATAGGTGAATTGTTGACGATAACTGATGCGAAACACTGGCGCTGGGTTCCTTCCAAACAAAATCCGGCGGACATTAGGACAAAGTGAGGAAATGGGCCAGATATATCTGCAAATAGTGTCTGGTTCAAGGGCCCTTCGTTTCTTTGGTTGTCGGAATCAGAATGGCCGAAAGAAAAAAAATCTAGACCACCTACGGAAGAAGAACTGCGCCCTTGCTATGCCCAAAAAGTGTTACGAATTCCAGAGCGTTTGGTAGACCTTGATCGTTTTTCCCAACTGTCTCGGGCTACCCGTGCTGTTGCCTACGTATACCGTTTTACTGAGAACCTGTGTTATGTGTTATTTTGTAGATTGTGTTATTTTCAGTTTGGTTCGAACTAGTTGCGATCCCCCAGCCCAAGCCCAGCTTATTACTAGCCCCTATCTACTATGCACCTGAAACCGTCCCCGTATTAACATTAATAAGTCATGCCATCATCAGGCCCCCCAGCTAAGTATGCATCTTAAAATGATCCTACAGAACATTCGCTTCTGGACTCCGGGACTTTTACCATAGACTAACTCTAATACCAGTAGGTCCCATACAAATACGATTTTTTCTTGGCTCAGTCAGTACTAGCACATCGGTCCCTAGCTAGGTCCCAAGCTCAATAATGCGCCCCTAATAATGAACTCACACGAACACACTCTTAAATATGTTTGTCAAAATAACAGCAAATCAAAACAAAGGCGCAAATATGTATAGCAAGGTGCTGGCTTCAAGGTGTACTTCGGACCAAGGGGTTCTACAACAGTGAACCAATTCAAAAAAATTACTCACGAGATAGCTGTCTTGCCCCTTGGTTGAAATTCAACCGAGTTCGGTTCTATTTTCTAAAGTGTGAATGTATTGTACCAAAAGCAAACTTTAATTCCTACCTGTGGATGTAATTCTGTTCTCTGCACTCCCGCTTCACTTTACTCAATTTTTGAGTACAAATGTGTGCGCTCTCATTTACTCTCACGGAAATGTTACACAATTTTCGTTAAAAAGTGGATCAACTCAATTTTTGAGTAGATCCACTTTTTACGAAAATTGAGTAATATTTCCTTGAGAAAAAAAGAGACAGCATTCAATTGTACTCAAAAATTGAGTAAAGTGAAGCGGTAATGTGGAAATGAATGAGAATCATCATCGGTTCATTAGTTTGTATAGAATTTTGCAAGATGACGTCACTAGTAAACGTGTGGTTCATCCTGATGAATGGAAATCAGTTTTGACAGGTATTCGTGGTTTGTTTGTTTGCGAATTCAAACAGATGAAATAAACGAACCACTGACTCCTGTCAAAAGAAATTCATCCGATTCATTTTGCGAGGTTATGTTAGTTTGGTGTAAAACTCAATTTCCACACATCGAGTTCGCATGTGCTGCAATAGCTTTACTGCAGGACGCCAATAGAATTTTGGAAGGTGACGTCAATAGTGAACGTGTGGTTCATCCTGATGAATGAAATTCAGTTTTGACAGGTATACGTGGTTTGTTTGTTTTCGAATTCAAACAGATGCAATAAACAAACCACGGACTCCTGTCAAAATAAATTCATCCGATTCATTTTGCGAGGTTATGTTAGGTTGGTGTAAAACCAGAGAGCTGGCGAGAAGTCATTTTGCTTTAGCCAACATCTCTAACATCCAAACGTCAGAAGATTCATTGTTTGTAAACAATACTGGGGCTCGTACCCGTAGAAACAAACGTCAGACGGGCCTTATTCAAATAAGGCCCGCGATATGTTGCATACTGTCAAACGTTAATAACAAAGATAGGGTTGCCAGGCCCCTGTGTAAAACTCAATTAAGCCTCTGGAGATGCTCTTGATGTGCTTTTTTAAATCCCGCCTAGCCCTGATCGCAAAAATTTTCATCAATTTTTTTGACATCGCCTAACCGTCAAACGTCATCGTCGTCACACGCACGCACCCGCGACAAAACTCGCTTGCATTTCTCGCGTTTTTCACAGCACATCAGCAGCCTCGCGTTCTCACTGCTTGAAATCAGTGGAAAAATCTGCCGCGTCAAAGGCAAGGAAAAGTTTTATTTCGTGAACGGTTTTGCAAATCCGAGAGGGTTTACCAATCGGAGGTGATTTTTGTGCTCGCCAAATCGATTTTACAATAGGATTGGAATCGGGCTCTGGGGGTAGTGAACCGACTGCAACAAGATGGTCAACAACGACAAGCAGCAGCCTCAAGAGGACGAACATACCATCGCCGACAATACGGTCGTGCAAAAGTACAAAACAGCTGGCGCAATCGTCAATAGTGAGTATTGACCGCGGGGGGGCAATCAGGGTTCAAGATCCGGAATCCCGGATCTATTCTAGAGTGGAGTTTTGCTTGGTAGGCGTCTGGAAGTTTTTTTTTAAATTGGCCTATTTGCTTTCTCGGTCACTCATTTTGGTAAGGAACGATGTGGTGCGAGAGAGATGGAATGATGTTTCGAAAGGAGCCACGTTTTTGGGGGTATTATAAGTTTTTATTTTTGCTTAAATTTGTTTCCTTTGCTTGTGATACTATTGATTGATAAACTATCATGCAATGGTCTAGCTTGGAATGTTCGTTCTATTGCTGAGATTCGGACGCGCCCTGAACTGGAACTATAATAACAAAACGACAAATGTATAACCTTAAAAAAATATTTCACTTGTAACAAGCTCCTGCTATTCGAGTGAGACAGTGCAGCAGTTTCATGTTGTCAAATTGGGTGGACACGATGGCAGACCCGGCCTCCTGCATATAGGCAATTTTGCACAACCGTAAAGACACCGGCTATTGCTGAGCAGTGATTAATAGACTGTTTTTTTTATATTTTTAGAGACACTTCAGAGTCTGATCAATGCGTGCAAAATAGGAACCTCAGTGAAGGCTCTCTGCCAGAAGGGAGATCAGCAGATGGAGACGGAGACTGGCAAGGTAAGGGTTGAGAAATACAAACAATAAAATTTTCATATATAGGTCATTCGTAACGTCAAAATCAGTGGACTTTTCGGTAGTGTAGCGGCACACGAGTGCGCCGCTGTTCGCATGATCGAAGGTTCAAGTCCAGATTGAAATCACTATTTGTGTGTGAAAAGACGCGATTTGTGTCTGCTGCTGCTTTGCCCTATGATTAAATCCCCATGGAAGAGCTAAGATAGTAACTGATCAACCATGATATTATACAATGATATATGAGGGCTAAAAGTAATCTTATTAAAGAAGAGACACACACAAATACACTCACAACATGTGATCTGATTTTTAGAAGATGATTCTCAAGTCCGATTTCCCCTTTTTTCAGAAATATAAAAATGAACCGGATATGAAGAAGGGAATCGCCTTCCCGACCTGCCTATCGGTAAACAACTGCATCTGCCATTTCTCCCCTTCGAAGAACGATCCTGACTACCAGCTCAAGGCCGGAGATGTTGTCAAAATGTAAGTGTCAACGATGCTTAACAAAGATAATCGAAGCTTATTGGCAGAGAATTTGTATTGGGGCTTAACTGTCAAACTTAAACAATGGAATCTTCCGTAAAATTCGCGTGTAAGCAACCAGTTCGGTCGGGTAGAAGGACTCTCGTTTTCTAAAATGATCGTGATGGATTATTGAGATGTGCTTTCATTGCCAAGCAAATCCCTGAAGAAGCTATTGTTTACGTTTGACAGTTAGGAAGAATTGCGTCAAAGAGACTCGTTCGAATGTAGTTGTTCTTGAATTTAAACATTTGCCCTCCCTTGCAGCGATCTCGGAGCGCACATCGACGGTTTCATTGCCGTGGCTGCGCACTCGATCGTCGTCGGTGCCAAGCCGGATAAAAAGGGATCAGGACGTGCGGCGGACGTTGTTCTGGCGGCGTACCACGCCAGCCAGGCGGCGCTCCGATTGTTAAAGGACGGTACCAGCAACTACGCCGTGACGGAGGCCGTGCAGAAGATTGCGGCCGAGTACAAGTGTAAGCCGATCGAAGGCATGCTCAGCCATCAGCTGAAACAGTTCAAGATCGACGGCGAAAAGACGATCATTCAGAACCCCACGATCGCCCAGAAGAAGGAACATGAAAAGTGTGAATTCGAAAAGTACGAAGTGTATGCCATGGATGTGCTGGTCAGTACTGGCGAGGGACAGGGCAAGGAGCTGGACACCAAGGTTTCGATCTACAAGAAGACCGAGGAAAATTACCTACTTAAACTGAAGGCATCGCGAGCATTCTACGCTGAGGTGAGTACCGTGGATGGCACTAACGGTTCATTCGTTAGCTTTGATGAAGCCAGGGTAGTCCTGGGTTCGAATCTCAGTCTTGCCCGATGACGAAAATCTAGCGCTCGAGGGTACACGTGGGTTCGGAACAAAGTTTGGACGGATCAAACTTCCCGTGTGTGTTTTCTCGGATGTCTGTTTCGAGTAAAAGGACATTCGCCTCGGGTTGTGATCTCGAAGTTCGGAGTTCTGATCCCGCCGCCCCAATGAGTAGTATAAAAGATTATGAGAGCCGAGGGCATTTTTTGCTTCTGAATCGAATTAATAAATCCTCTGTCGATAAAGAAGAACTGAATGTGTTTGGTTTTCGCAGGTCAAAAAGAAGTATGGCCCAATGCCGTTCAACTTGCGCAACTTTGAGGAGGAAGCCAAGGCCAAGATGGGAGTGCATGAGTGCGTAACGCACAAACTGGTCGAACCGTTCCAAGTATTATACGAGAAACACAGTAAGTACTACTCTAAGGTGATTGCTACTACACATGAAAGTCAACAATGCAAGGAGAATTACGCTCTTCCTACTACCCAAGGATTTGCGGCCAGACACCTTGCGACATCAAACTTGATTGTCATCCCTCCCAGGTGGACGTCCGTTTTTCAGTGGGTTTTCGAACCTACCTGGAACGGGCCGCTATCTGGATTTCCAAAACGGTCAAGGCTCACTAACGGTCTTGGTTGTGATTTGAGGGTGAATCAGACATTATTTTCGTTTATGCAGAGAAGGCGTGCTGCAGTTTATTTCGGTCTAGATACGGCTCAATATATTAGCTTTACGAAGCCATCAACGATAGAATGACGGCACACAATCATCCTCCCGCTCTCCTAAATAAAATGCACTAGAACATTGGGAATGGTGCCAACTAATCGATCGCTTATTCAATAACATTTCAGAACACGAAGGAGGTAGCAATCCATTAGTAATCATAGGCTGCTTGAAAAGGATAAGCCTGAAATTAGCGAAAAGATACCAGTGCACAGTGGTCTAGAATGCGAATTTAGTCTTGTTCTTCGTCCTGGACTAAAAATCTTACATCTTAATCTCCCTACTATTCTTGGTCTACCTACAAAAAATGTTTTTGCTAATGTTAAAACAAAAATATTCATTGGTATCGTTGAATGCTCGCAGGCAGGCGTCGAGTGGATTGTTGAAGACCTAACTGGTCCGGTGAACCGGTACAGCGACTAGTTGTGTGCTTCTCAATTGCCGGGGTGGGACGTGAAGGGGAACATCGCGTAAGAGTTCCGGATAGTCTATATTGCCACCGAACAGGTCGTAGACAACCAGTTGCTGAATGATTGTCGGGCAGGTTCAATGGAAGATTCCATAGCGCGAATCGCATGCTTTTGAGTTTGTTCGACTCTGATGATAATGATGATGATGATGCGTGATATAGGTGTCCAGACACCGGCCGCGTATTCCAGTATGCTACGGACTAAGGTACAGAATAATGTCTTTCGTGCGTAGATATCTGTGAAGTTCCAGGTGTGACGTCGAATGAATCAAAGAAACGTGGAGGCTCTAGTCGTAGCAAGTGCGTTCATTAAATTGTAACTTGGAGGCAATTGTAACACTTAGATTGCAAATAGATGTGACTCGCTCTAGTGGCACCATACCAACTGTGTATTGATGCATGATGGTCTCTGTACGACGGGAGAACGAAATCACCTTACTTTTGGCTATGCTGACTCTCATGCCCTACACCGCAGCAGTAGTTCACTAACATCGTTTTGTAGGACAAGACAGTCAAGTGCGGACATAATGAGTCAAAATTTCTTCAAGTTATCGACAAACATTTGCTTGAACGATGCAATACGAGGGCACAGATCATTAACCGAAAGAACGTATTCGTATAGCACAGCAAATTCGAAGTTGTAGAGCGAGAATGAACAACATTGAACACAGCGTTGTGAACAAACGTTTCAAAGACTTTGCTGATGCAACAAAGTAGCGATATTCAACGATAGTTTTCAACAAGGTTCCGATTTCTTGCTCTATGGATTGGCACAATTGACACAGTCTTCCAAATTCCAGGGAACCTTCTCGCTCTTAACGAACGGTTAAATTTACCGCATATCGGAAAAGTAACAGAGCGTGAGCAAAACTTAAGAAGAGATGGAGAAATTCCGTCAACACTAGGGCCTTTTGGAAAATCAAGGTCGATCAATGCTTTCATAACGTCATCCGGTGAGAAACAACTCCCATATGTTGTCGAAGCTAGTTGGATACAGAGGTGGCGCATTTGTGCTATAAATTGATAGGAAGAAGCACGCAAACATGCATCAACAGGGGTGCTAGCGGCTACACCGTGGAATTCAACTGTGTTAGGAATACTATCACAAGATCGGTGTGACTTCACAAACTTCCAAAATGTCGCTGGTCGGGTTTGCTTCAGGTTCGATTGCAATTGCTGGACGTGTTTGCTGGATGAGGAACAGGACTTTGTATCTCGTTTCTTTTAATCGAAAATTATTTTAAGTTTCGTCGGTTCTGGCGCTGAGATGTCGTTTTCGCGACTTGCGTAGCATGTTCCGCAGATTGCGTAACGTTGGATTCCACCAGGGGAGCACATAAGTTGGCCTTGTAATCCGCCGTCGGAGAGGAACTTGCGCATACAATGTGTCGTAAAATTGGTCAGAAATAGCATCGACGGAATCACCCTCCAAAGTCTGTTGCCAATTAATAGTAGCCAATACGTTATTCATGGAGTCGAGTGAGCATCTGTTCCCTTTATATCGCAAGACGATGATTTTTCGACGATGGTTTGTAGAGCATCGGTGTGAGACTTGTGGTCCAGAATGCGAATTTAGCTGGAAAGATTCAATTTCAACCTAAGTTTGAAGTTTTGGAGCAAAATTGTTTTCTACAAAGTTGTTTTTAACAATGAGGCCCTTCTTTTGGTGTGATTAAAAACCAGGGTGATCCTTATTTTTAAACAAATCGAATATCTAAATTTTGTTTGCAGAAATAAAGACAAGTATATCATTCGAAAATGTTGTAGATTAGAACGTTTCAAGCAACGTTGATTTCATTTTTTTTCTGTAGGGTGTCCCTATAAAAATCAGTTATTTTGCTCTACCTTTTTTATTTGAAAAATTTCAGCAAATTTGTTTTCCCGTCGATTTCTCAACAGCATTTGAAGGGTTTATTTTATAATTTCGTATCATATATGAAAACTGGAGATAAATATTTTTTTTTAATCGAGTAAAACACATTTGAAAAGGGCGTAATTTTTTAAGAAAATCCAACCTTACTTCCCTCAGCGTTGGAGCAGGTACCCTACCCTCATCGGCAGTACTGAGATAGTCATTGCTTTCGCTGTCTTGGTCGTCACTGTCTACGTTCTCCGCCTTCAGGCGTTCGTCGAAGTGCTGCCTCCACCTTTCAATCACTTCACGTCCGTCCGTCAAGATGCTTTCATTCTTGTCCCTGCATATTTCGGCTTGAAGCACAAAGCCAGATGCGAGATGCGTCGAGCTTCCGGTAGACCTTTCGAATTTCTTGAGAACGGCACAATTGCTCAATCTCTTCACACTCCGCTTCTTCCAGGTGCCTTTTTTTCCGGAAAAAACGGGGCTTCTGTTTCTACTTCTTTTAGTGGCGTTCCACGTTTCGCCGGATCCCTTGCTGCGCTGCGTCCAATCATTCCGTCGACTCCGTTTTACGTACCAGACGATATTCTCAGTTGCGTTATTTATGGCTGCTTTTACAGCACTCCAGAAATCTCCAAGAAGGGCCACATCGAGCTCACTGACGGAGAGTTTTGGGCGCAGTTTAACCATCAGCAAGTAGCAATCCGAGTCGATGTTAGCACCATCATAGGTCGTTACATCGATAATATCGGAGAAGTGTCCTCTATCAATGAGAACGTTGTCGATTTGCGATTCCGTCTGCTGTGGTGATCTCCATGTTGCTATGCTGAAAGTAGATGCTACGGATGGCCATGTTCTTGGAGGTGGCGAAATCAATGAGTCGTAGGCCGTTGTCGTTTGTCAGCTGGTGAGTGTTGATGTTTACAGTTATCGATCTGACGACAACGATGCAGCTCAGCATTCGAGAACCAGTTTTGAGGCCACCAGACTTGCATTATATACCGCAGGCATCGGTGCATGGAGACCTGCAGCTTTGATGTGTACTTCGTTGATACACATCATCTCTCGCTGGCGTTAAACAGCACAGACTTCATGTTTAAATTGAAAATGTCGAAGACCAGCCCTAGCCTTGTTGATTCGTGTACGTAAAGGCTGAGTAAAAGTATATTGGTACGCACAAAAAGACTTGTACTTCGTGATTCAATCAGTTTAAAAAGTCCATTAATGGCTTACAGTACTTTCATTAAAACTTCAAAGTTACAGCATTAGATGGTCACATTTTTTCAGTTCGAACGAAATTTCGAACCTTCCTCTTGATGGAGCCCATCAGCGCCGGCACAGTGGAAACGGACACGGAATCAGCGCATTTCTTCCACTTTCCCGCATTTGCTGGATGTCCTTGACTGCCTCGCCGCTTCGTCGAAGTCGCTGCTTTGAAATTGCCCAGTATTTTTCGATTGGTCGAAATTCCGAGCAATTCTGAGGATTCATTAGCTTGGGGACAAAATCGATCTTGTTGGCAGCACACCACTCCAGAAACCACCTTGGGGTAATGGCAGCTGGCCAATGCAGACCAAAAGATGGCTTTGCCCCTATGCTTGCGGATTAACGACAATACACGCTTTTTCACGCGAATATAGGGAAGAGAATCTCCCCTCACCCACAGCACTAGAATCGATGCTCCCTATCCAAATCGTTTCACTTGGGTGCCCTCATGGTCCCTCCCTTTCCCCGTTGTATATTATGTCAATTTAGTATATTTTGTAGTGGTCATCTGATTCCTTACCTTGTGTTAGAAAATTTGGCTGAAAGTAAAATTGGTAAGGGTTACCGTTCTTTACTTATTGCTCTATGTCGTCTCGGTGTTTCTGCTTTTGAAATGCTGACTTTAGGCAAAGGCTTATGTTAGCCTATGGCCTATGCACAATGTCAGAAGGTATTGCTCGTGGTCATAGGATAGGGCTACTTATTTCCGAACGCGATCGACTTCTTTGATCAAACTTGCACCAGTTGTTCTCTATAGCAGTGTAAACAAACCACGATCAAAGATTATTCATTCCCAACACTAGAGGCGTGCCAATGGCGCGCGAGAGGCGTTAACTATTAGTCAGCCTTTTTGTCACTCTTGGTTCCGCTGTCTGACGCTGTCTGGCTGCTATGGAGATTTTAGCGAGGTCGTCGAACTTACTTTGCATATCAGAGCGCCGTTGCGCTAACAGAGCAACGTCATCAGCGAAATCGAACTTCTTGGCTTCTTGGCTTCTTGGCTTCGTGATTGAGTCTGCCGAAAGCTTTTTCCGTAGTCAAAGAATGCCAACTCTTTGGGACTCTTGTAGTTCGTTGACCTATCCCAGGGTGATTCGGAGCGTGACAATATGGTCCACACAAGACCTTCCGGAACGGAATCCTTCCTGCTGCCGTTGTAGATTCGCATTCGATTCTGGATAACTTTGCACAAAACTTCTTAGGGACCTTTTCTAAGGCCTGCATCTGGTCGATCGGAAAAATTGCGTTGTAACAGATATTTCAGAATAGTTGATGGATTATTTGTGCGAAAAGCATGCGGTTAGCTTTAAGCATCTCTGCTGATAGGCGATCGACCCTGGGAGCCTTACTGGATTTCATACTTTGGTTCGTTCTCCTGCTGTGATGGGGTCTGAGTGATGCGTCGCACCTTTGGCGAACCATGCCGGGATGTTGATGATTGGTAGGACGGCGTAACTTGAAGAAGTTGTTCGAAGTGCTCAAATCAACGTTTCAGTGGGGTCGGTTAGTTCCTACTGATTAAAGGGTGAACTTGCCTAGAATAGGTAAATCTCCCTAATATCATAGGTTAACAATGAAAATCATCTACCAAGAGATAATTATTCGGATCTCTCTTTTAAGTTGCAAGGAAACGTGCAGAACAACAGCCAGAACAAGCTAGTTCTAGATTCCCTAGCATGCAATATCACGAGGTTCGCATACATTCTGGATAGTGGATGGATTATTCGATGCATGGTTCGGCGGGTATGCCGATTTGTTTGAGAAGAAAACTCGACGACACCGCAAAGGTGCAAAGGTAGAATGCTCAGTCCAGCATGTCACAGGAGAGCTACAGGTCTTTCATTCTTCCCAAACTCTCGAAGGAACTTATCTGCGGTCAGACGATTGCCAAGCTACAAACCACGTGGGTAAGGGTGTCTTCAGACGTCGAAGGAGTAAAACGAAGATCCTGCTCCTTTAGAGTGAATCGAGCTTGTGTGTATCTCAAGCTACAGGAGCTCAAAGAGAACCAATTCATGTCTATTATATTTATGTGAGGGTTAAAGTTACCCAAGGACGCAGACGTCAGGAAGCGTCTGCTGTCAAAACTAAAAGAAACGCACGACATCACGCTGGAGAAGATAGTGGAGGAGAGCAAAAGCATGATTAATCCGAAAAAAAGCCATTTCGTTAAAAGGCCGTCAGGTTGCCGTTACTTTTAGCACTGTTGCAACGCAAGCCGTTCGAACCAGTTCTCCCGATAACGAGCGTTACAAGAAGTTTCGCTGTGAGGCATGCACCGTTCTAGCCAATGCACGTTCATATCGCACAAGTGCCGTGACTGTGACCATAAGGAGGGCTATTGTTCATGTTTCACGTGCAAGCCAAATTCGGAATCGTCCAAGGGAAAGCAGAGCAACAAAAACGATCACCCACTCAAGTCGAACAGCTACCCACTTCTACTCTCGGAAGACCTTCTCAACTGGATGGCGAATTGCACGATGTTCATCCACATAGATCTGTCGGATACTTATCAGCAGGTTGAAATCTACGAGGAATGCAACAAGCTGGTCACCACCAACAAGGGGCTTTATCGTTTCAACCGCCTTTCTTTAGGTGTCGACATCCTAGTCGGTGGACGAACCTCCGAGGAACACAAGCAGAACTTGTACCGTTTCATGCAGCACCTTCAATAGTATGATTTTTCATGCGACAAGTGAGGTACTTGGCAATCGTAAACATGCCTCCTCCTCATGATGTTCCATCACTTCGGTCGTACTTAAGATCGATACATGACTATACATTAGCGAAATCCGTACAGTACAACCGCTGGACAACTTGCTCGAAGAAGATTCTAGTTACCAGTTGCCCGACGCTTGCCAGCGTTCATTAGACCGTTTCAAGGAAATCCTCCAGTCATCGCTAGCCCTCGCCTTCCAATAGTTGTGTCTGTCGAAAGTGGGCATTGGTGCTCGCATTGCACATCGGTTACCTGACGGATGAGAGAAGGCTTTTTACCACGCATCTCGAAGCCCGACGCCAGCTGAATTCCGCTACAGCCAGATAGAGAAGGAAGCGCTTGTGATCTACCGGCAGTTTTTCTTGCAGACCGACCATGAGATTCTAACGATTTTCGGGTCAAAGTATAGAATTCCTCCTTACACAGCTCACATCGTAACAATGTTCGTCCATGAAATCGGGATTTATCACTTTCGCCAAAGCATGCCAGGGAGTCCTCCCAACGTTGAAGCTGCTCATCTCGGGTAGATACGCACCCGCGAGGACAATGCAAGCTGGTTTCTACGATCAAAGATTACGGTCTCGTCAGTTTAAAGTCCGTCTAATCCAGCCTTCAGATTGCTTCTTGCAAATATGTACCAAGCCTTGTCTTGTTTTGGTGGTTCACAGCATTCAAATTTACAAATAATGAAATAATCATATAGGTAATTGATAAAGTTATACAAATCAATTTCAAACGTTTTCCGGCGAAGCAAATGTACTGATTTGATTGAAGATTGATGATAACTGTCCAACCTTAAGTTTTCTACTAAGTTATTTTTGTCGATCAATTTCCTACTCCTAGACAGTTTTGCGCCTTACAAAATTCTATTCCTAAAAGTTGGTTATGAAAGTAGAACGACTGACCTCAACGTCTTCCACTGAAATAACGCAGTTGCTAGTGCCTTTCTCTGTCTAAAACCTCTGACTGAGTGAATGTTTCAAGCTTGCCTATACAGTAGAGAATACAAGTAAGTAATCACCTTTCTTTTCCGCACACACTTTCAGACGAAATCGTCGCCCAGTTCAAGAACACCGTGCTGATCCTGCCCAACGGACTGACAGTCGTGACCGGTTGTCCGTTCGATGTAACCTGCTACGAGAGCGAACACAGCGTCCAGGACGAGGACATGAAGAAACTGCTCGAATCGGATCTAGTGCTGGCGGAAGGCAAGAAGTCAGCAGTGGCTAAGGCAGCTGCTGCCGCCGCCGCGACCACAACAACCCCCAAGGCTACTAGTGATGCTGCCGCAGCTCCTGCTGCTCCGGCGGCCGATGGATCTGCACCAGCGGCACCCAAGGACAAGAAGAAAAAGAAGAAGAAGAAGGCCGCCGCCGCCGGTGAGGCCGGTAGTGAGACTGCGGAAGCCGGCAAGGAAAATGCCGCCAAGGCATAATAGAGGTTGTTCTGTTAGAGTTCCATTATGTCCGCAGCTGCGTTCAGAAACGGTTCTGTTCCCTTTTTTTTTTATTTTCAACATTTGCATACACGCGTTTTGTTTTTTCGTGTCGATTTTTTCGCGTCTCCCAATATGCGCTCGTTCGGCACTTGGTAGGGCTGGCGCAGTTCAACCCGAAGACCTGATCAATTTCTTCCGTACTGTTGTTAAACGGTTCTTGCAGTTGGCTTTAGAATGTAAGATTGTACTACCATTAAGAAAAGGTAAAGTGTTTTTGAATTGCTAGCAATAATCGAAAGTTAGCGAGCTTTCATGTTTGGTCAGACTGTGTAACTGCAAGCGCCTGACCTGTGGGCAGTTCCGGTGAAAGCGATCAGGATCATGTTTTTGTGACCTAATTAGAACCATCCCGCCCGTCTATTTACATAACATTTTACCCGATGCCTAGCAATAGTAAATCCGCGACGAGACAAAATTATGAGCGTCCGACTCATAGCCACATTTTGGGTACTTTCAAAAAAGAAAAGTACGTAGAGAGCAAAGCATAAATGAATAAAAATCCCCTAAAACCAGTGATCCGCAGAAGCGAAATTTGATTAAGGTATTACACGAAAACCATATGCCAAGTACCTTCGAAAGCTAATAAAACCTATCCTTACAACATGAGTAATCGCGTATTCATTCACTTTGTATAAAAAAAACAAGCAACCACAAATTACCGGGTCGTTTAAAATTGTAATTCCGTTTTTTTCGTAACAAAATTGTGAAAAAGAAAGAAAACCAATTAAATTTTACAATGTAGAGATACATATTAGGTAAAGCGAAGGTATGTCAATGGAATGATCCGAAATGTCCCTTTTAAAAAAGGTTTCTCTTGTTGATTTAGATAGTTCTTTAATGAAATTCTTTAACTAAAATGTTTCCGTCTAAATTATGTACAAAAAACGTGTATTAGGAAAATATTATTCTTCCTGATGGTTGTCCTTGTTTGCATAAAAGTGCTAAGGATTCCAAGAACTGTACGTTTGGATCCTTGTCCATTTTTTTGATTACAAAATCAGATAAATCGTTTTGAGTAAGTTGCCGAGATTTAATAATAATTGCTCGAAGTATTTTATTTGTACAGATCAAAACATTAAAACAAATCAACTCGATTAAGTACAGCATTGTACTCCTGCACTTAGTCTTGCTCAGGAATATAATCAGAAGCAGGGCGAATGCTGCAACAATTCTTCCAAAAACAAACTGGGCCTGTGAATTAACAGTTGAAAAAAGCTGCCACTTAAATTCAAAACCTAGGAAAATGTATTCAAAATAAATAACGTTTCTAAAATGTTAATACGTCTTATATTTTGTTTCAAACTGATACCCATAATAGCACTGGCAAGTTAACGAACAAGAGCCATCAACCCTCTATTTTCACTTCTTCGTAGCGGCAGGAGCGGCGACCGTCGATGCGGATACTGCTCCTTCCGACGACGAATCCATTGCCTTTTTGATCGCATCGGTGCCCTTCTTGGTCCACTGGCCGAGGTAACATGGAAGCCGATGGATAAAGTGGACCGTACCCTTGACACCTTCGTTCCAATAGTGCTTGGTCAGAAAGCACATTTCACCGGACGTCGGAAGAGCCGGAACCTACAACCCGAATAATCAATAAATCCAAGTCCACAAGCGTCTCTAAAAATAGATCTCACCTCAACGGGAATCTGCTGCTTTACCGACGCCAAATGTGGCTGCAGAGCATTCGAGTAGCGTTCGTACACTTGGTCGGTGTTTTCATTCCAGATTCCTTCCTCCCGGGAGTAGTACACGGCTCCACCGGCCAGACCGGTCTTGACGGCAAGCCTAGAAAATCAAAATACACAGGAAATTACCAAAAATTCGTGAAGAATTCAACGAGAAAATTACCAACCTCAGCATGATCGATTCCAATAGAAATGCTGGCGCAGTCCTGTGAGACGGTGACAAAACTTTTGTTGTTCTCTTTTACGTAATTTTCGCCACAAAGGAAAAGTTTGACAGTTGTGAGAGCACGGGACGACCGAGCGAGCGAATTTGTCAGGGATGCTTCATGATTATTTAGAGATCATTCATATGTTACGTAACCCTATTGTCAAAAAAAAATTGCTTTTTTGACGAAACGTTTCTATTGAGGTGTATTATAGATGGTAACCCAAATTAAAAAATCTCATAGATTTACAATTGAATATATTGTAACCATACAATAGAATCTATAGTATATACGATCAATAGTATTGTTTTCAACGATAATATGACAATAGGTTTCATTGTTACCACAATAGAATTTAATGTAAATTGATCCATCCACAATAAAAGAGGGAGGTTGTTAAGTATCTTAACTATAGAAAAAATCATTTTTTCCCGAACAACTTTGAGTCAATTACTATTAATTGTATTGTTTCACAATTGTGGAAAATCCCTGCATAAGGAGTGAATCGTAGATCTATTGTAATAACAATATGGATTTTTCATATTTCTAATTCATGAACAATAAGATTTATGGTCGCAAATAGATTTTAATGTTATTTTATATTATTGTATTGTAATTGTATGGTTATTTTTATCCGGGAATAAACTTATTTCGTTTTTCTTTTTAGTACTTTTCGCTCTCAGTTTACACAATTATTCCCAGCAGGAAAAATGTGAGGCGGTCACGTAAAAAAAAATACGTAGTTATACCAATTCATAATAGGAATCAATTCAACTAAAATTTTGGCTTGAATATGGAACAATGCAATTGATGAAGTAATTCAATAAAACCTTTGAGTTGAAATAAAACTGCATGCTGTATAGAATTGAACTTCGTGTTTTATTGCTCAAAACAAAACGTTTTGTTAACTAACTAAACGCATTTTTTGAAATAATAAACAATTATGAGGTGCTGCATAATGGATAGTAATGTTTGCTAGAATGAAAGACATGAAGAGAAAGTGTTGAAAGTTCCGTCAGTGCACGGTAGGTTGGAAATAGAATAGAAGTATTGAAAATTGAGCGAAAGGCCATGGATATAGTGGTACTCGAACCAAGGAGGTCACTTTTGCCTAACATCCCATTGCAGGGTAGGTCAAGGCACGGACGAATCCACCAACAATCAATATGCAACTAGCGATTTGAAATTGGTTCACTGTTGTAGAACCCCTTGGTCCGAATTTCACCTTGAAGCCAGCACCTTGTTATACATATTTGCGCCTTTGTTTTGATGTGCTGTGTTATTTTGACAGAATCTTTGAGAGTGTGTTCGTGTGAGTTTATTATTAGGGGCGCATTATTAAGCTCGGGACCAAGCTTGGGCCCGATGTGCTAGTACTGACTGAGCCAAGAAAAAAAAATCGTATTTGTTCGGGACCTACTGGTCTTAGAGTTAGTCTATGAATCCACCACCTCAATAGCCTGTTTTTTTAATAGCATGAAGGAATTTAACATGGATTGGGATAGAATAAGAAATTTCTTTCGAACACAATACCGGCCTAAACTAGTTTAAAGTTCACACAAAATCGATATGCAGCTGGTCGATGTAACTTTGTTGAAACGTCAACTATGCTTGCTCAGTAAAAGCATTAGCATTAGCATTGATGTTTGCCTACCTCGTGGATGCACATACGATAAGGATTAATTCATTGAAGACATTGCATGTCACTATACTATTTTTTTATCCATGAAACGAAACAATGGAATGTAGGCTTGGTTCTAGTGCTGCTATATCCATCCCCTTCGCTCAATTTTCAATACTTCTATTAATTTTTCATTTTGGTTGGTAAATGACTGGACAATGCGTACCATTAGTACTACACGTACCTACAGTTATAAAATAGATCCTACTGCGATCCTTAGCCTCTTGCCCAGTAACTCCTATCCCTACCTCCCCGTGGTACCGACGGGGGTATGAGTAACCATAAGAAAAATCGGGTAACCAACATCGGTGGGACGTTGGTCATATGCTGGCAGGGAAGGGAGGGCTGCCCTCTTCAAAGGGTGCAGTCTATCTGAGCGTCTGTTCTCCATGTTAGGGCGGCTCAAAAAAAGCGTCTGTTTTCCATGTTAGGATCGGCTGATCATCATCCTTGTGCCAGCGTGGAACTCTAAACAGTGCTGTGCACGATGGCCCTCCGGCGAGACAAGGGATTAGGGAAGGCCCAACAAGCCGCCCTTAAAAAATCAATGTTACACATAATACATAAGTTAATACGGACCGGAACAATCGGCAAAGACCTATTACGACCCACTAAGACCTGGCTATTAAGACCGGCTTTGTAGTGCTGGGCAAAATGCGTCAACGCGTGATTGGATGGTTTCCAATCAACGCTAGAATGTGCAAGCTGAAGATCAAGGGTCGATTCTTGGTTTAGTAGTTCGAAGTACCTTCTTCCCCCATAAAGACATCCACAAAGCTACGATCACCTGACCAACGAACAGAGAATCAAATCGACCATGTTCTAATCAACGGGTAATTCTTCTCCGATATCATCAACGTTCGCACTTACCGCAGTGCGAATATAGACTCGGACCACTACATAGCTGCAGTATGTCTGCACTCAAAACTCTCGACGGTATACAACACGCGTCGAATTCAGACACCACGATCTAACATTGAGCTACTACGATAAATCGGAGTAGCCCAGGAACACGCGCAACAGCTAGAAGCAGCCCTACCAACGGAAGAGCAGCTTGGCGCTGCTACTCTTGAGGATGGCTGGAGAAATATTCGAACCGCCATTGGTAGCACTGCATTAGTGACACTAGTTACTTCTTCACCGAATCGAAAATATGACTGGTTTGCTGGCGAATGTAAGTAGTTAGTAGAGGAGAAAAATGCAGCACGCGTGAGAATGCTGCAACACCGTACGAGAGCGAATGTGAAACGGTATAGACAGGCACGGAACAGACAAAATTCTATTCTTCGAAGGAAAAAGCGCCAGAGGGATGATCGAGACCGCGAAGATATGGAAGCACTGTACCGTGCAAACGACACACGCAAATTTATTTATTTCTATTCATCAAAAAATTCTGTACAAATCCCAATTATGCTACTTAAAGCTCAACTAGAACGGTACATTAATGGTCATGACATAAAACAAACTAAAAATTACACTATCGATGCGAATTAGACAGCACTTTAAAAAAATGACTAAACTTACGACGAAGCATCTGGCGAGTCACGTTAAAATCAAACAAGGCGGAAACCCTATTAAAAAGTCTTTGTAAACCGCCAATTGCGCCAAACATGTAATTGGTTTGTTGTGGAGGTAACCGCAGCATCGAACTATTCCTCCGGGCTCGGGGTTGCACGTTGATATTGATTTGCTCCAGAAGATCAGGACAGTCAATGCGGTCTTGCAAGATATCTGCGATGAACAAAGCCTTGGCTGTATCTCTAGGTTAATTAGACGGTAACGGCTTTCGTAGCTTGGCAAACGATAGGGATCCGTCCACGGTAGTTTACGTAGCGCAAATCTCAAAAACCGTCGTTGAACAGCCTCTACTCTAACGACACCGTTGTTGTAATGAGGAGTCCACACAACCGAGCAATACTCTAATATAGAACGACATAAGGAACAGTACAACGATTTGAGGCAGTAGATGTCAGTGAAGTCTTTAGCAATCCAGAAGATGAACCCCAGAACGCAGGATGCTTTGCCGACAGCGTACGAGAGATGCTGCTTGAAGGTGAGTTGGGAGTCCAGAATTACTCCTAGGTCCTTGAATTGACTGACGCCCTCAATTTCGGTGCCCAACAAGACATACTTGAATAAAATAGTCTGTTTCTTGTGCGAAAACGAGATAACCGTGAATTTGGTCGGGTTGACATCCATGCGGTTCAAGTTGCGCCAGCCAGCAAAAGCGATAGAGTTCAGGTCATCTGCGAATGATAGTCATGGTCCTTCCAAAGCCAAATTTACGTCGTTGAAGTAGATCAAAAAAAAAAAAAATCAACTGTCCCAAGTGACTACCTTGCGGTATACCAGACGTGGCTTTGAACATGTGAGACTGACAATCTCCTATGACTACAGCCAGATGACGGTCAGTAAGATACGATTGAAACCATTGCAGCAGGCATCCGTTGATCCCAAGCCTGTCCAGTTTGGCAATAGCTATGCGGTGGTTCAATTTATCGAAGGCTGCAGACAAGTCGGTGTAAATGACATCCGTTTGGGCGCGTTTCGCCATACTGTCAGTAACGTAGGAAGTAAGGCATAGCAGGTTAGTAGCAGTGGAGCGACCAGCCATGAATCCGTTTCTATGAGAAGTTGAACAGCTCGCGCAAAGGCTACGTACCACAAGCTGATACGTGCAGATACCTGGATGGCAACCTTCTCACAGGAGAGTGTGAGGTGATTGAAAGGTGCAAGCAGTACTTCGACGTGCACCTGAACGGTAATGTTACAGCAAACGAAAGTGGCACGGTAATAAATCTAGGAACACGTGCAAAAGATGACTGGACCCCGACCCCAACCCTTCAGGAAGTTGAGGAGGAAATTGGTCGGTTGAAAAACAACAAAGCCGCTGGTGTTGACCAACTCCCAAGCGAGCTATTGAAATACGGTGGTGAAGCACTGGCCAGAGTGCTGCACCGGGAAGTTACCAGGATTTGGGAGGAGGAATGTTTATCGGGGGATTGAATGGAGGGAATAGTGTGTCCCATCTATAAAAAAGGGCTGGATTGCTGCAATTATCGTGCGATCACGCTACTGAGCGTTGCCTACAAGTTGCTCTCCCAAATGTTATGCCGCTGCCTGTCACCAATCGCAAAGGAGTTCGTGGGGCAATACCAAGCGGGATTCATGGGTGCCCGCGCTACTACGGATCAGATTTTCGCGATTCGGCAAGTGCTGCAGAAATGTCGCCAATACAACGTGCCCACACATTATCTTTTCATCGATTTCAAATCAGCGTATGAGACAATCGATCGGCACCAGCTATGGCAAATCATACACGAATATGGATTTCCGGAAAAACTGACGCGGTTGATCAAAGCAACGGTGGATCGAGTGATGTGTGTCGTCCGAGTATTAGGGACGCTCTCGAGTCCCTTTGAATCTCGGAGAGGGTTACGGCAAGGTGATGGATTGTCGTGTTTGTTGTTAAACATTGCACTGGAGGGTGTGATTCGAAGAGCTGGGATAGACACGAGGGGCACGATCTTCAGGAAGTCTGCCAACTATTTGGACGACGTTGATATCGTAGCACGTAACTTTGAGACGATGGCGGGAACGTACATCAGACTTAAGGCTGAAGCGGGTAGGATTGGGCTTGTGATTAATGCGTTGAAAACAAAATACATGAAGGAAAGAGGCTCATGAGAAGACAATGTTAGCCTCCTAGCACGAGTTCAGATCGACGGTGATGAAATCGAGGTAGTAGAAGAATTCGTGTATCTGGGCTCATTGGTGACCGCCGATAACGAAACCAGCAGTAAAATACAAAGGCGCATTATAGCTGGCAATCGAACTTTGGACTCCGAAGGACGCTAACATCGAACAAAGTTTGCCAAACCACAAAGTTGACCATCTACAAGACATTAATTAGACCGGTAGTTCTCTACGGCCACGAAACATGGACATTGCTAGTGGAGGACCAACGCGCCCTTGGAGTCTTTGAACGGAAGGTGCTGCGTACCATCTACGGTGGAGTGCAGATGGAAAACAGAGCGTGGAGGAGGCGAATGAATCACGAATTGCCCCAGTTGCTGGGAGAACCTCCCATCGTACACATCGCAAGAATCGGTCGACTACGATGGGCTGGGCATGCCGTAAGAATGTCGGACGACAGCCCTGTGAAAATGGTTCTTGAAAACGAACCGATAGGAACAAGAAGAAGAGGCGCGCAACGAGCAAGGTGGATCGATCAAGTAGAAGGCGACCTGCGGATCCTCCGTAGACAGCGAGGCTGGCGAGGTACAGCCATGGACTGATTACAATGGAAACAACTTCTGTGTATAGCAGAGGCCACGCCGGCCTTAGTCTAATTGGTAAGGTAAGTAAACATTACTGTTCACTCTTGGGGCCTCATAGTGATGAGTGCCCGTATAATCACAAACCATTCCTGGACCATTTCCCTTATTGTTGACGACCGCTTCCGTTATTGTTACGAATTATACCCGTATAGTTGACAACGATAAACTAACAATCTCCTATATAGTTTTAACAATATGTCAGATGGTAAAAGGCCAAATAACAATATGCTGAATAGGCGGTTAAGTTAGGTTACCATAAAAAAATGGCAATTTTCACGAACAAAATTTTTGCTGTACTCTATGCCAAACAGTTGGTATATAATCTACACCGAGTGCAGACAATGAAAAACCTTTCATTGACAACATGGCAAACATTAACAGTATGTGTTAATGTAGAGTTTGTATGGTGAAAATGAGATTAAATTAGTCGATAAAAATAACGTAAAATGTGATGATATATCTTACATTCACAATATAGTTTGGACTATATAGCAAATTGTTTTTCGTTATGCGGGTGAACATTTCCTTCTAAATCATAATCGTTACTCTACGTACGGAGAATACAAACATAACAATTCTAGACAAAATTGTCAAAGGTTGTAAACAATGACTTTAAACGTAAATTTCCTGGAAATGCCAGGTTGCTCACATCCACATATCCACTACCGACGGTAGTGGTAATAACTCCCTGCATCTGTTTATGGTGCTATTTTGTTTGTTGGAGCAAGCAGATCCCAGAAGAATACGTATAAGTCATTATTTTGTTTCATCTCTAGTATCAGATTTTGCTATTGTTATTTTTATAAGGTACTTTCCTCAAATACTTCAGCTCTCATCACTATATTGTCAGTTCCTTAAAAACTACACTATTTATTATGTACTTTATTGAATTTTTATAACTTTATTTTGAAAATTCATCCGCTATACGACGCACCCCTGCTGCGAGCATTGTTTAGCTGTCAAAATACCGCACTGACGGCTCTTCTGCGGTGGCACGAAAGCAAAAAAGAAGACATAAGAGAACGAGATAACTCCGAAAGCGAAAATTGCATTGGGGTGACAAATAATTTCTCGGATCGGGATTCTCGTTAGGTGTGGTTGCAGAAAATTGTCATTTTTGGCAAGAAAAAGCTCAAAATTTGCCGTAAAAATTACATTTCTACGTAGTTTCGTGCTTCCGTCTAGTGATAGTGCAGTGTTTTAGGAGTTTTCGGCAGAAATAGTAGAAAAATGACGGGTAGATTGCCAGCTTGCGTGATCGATGTTGGAACGGGGTAAGTGGAGGACAACATCATAGGCTCCCGCCCGGGCAATTCTTTAGCAGTAGATATTTTTTTTTATCGGTAATTTTCTTATCAACATTACCTCGCTTCGCCTCGTCGCGCTCGCTTGCTCTTCTTTCAGCTACACGAAACTCGGTTTCGCAGCGAATAAGGAACCTCAGTTTATCATTCCGTCGGCGATTGCCATCAAAGAGACGGCTAAGGTCGGTGACCAGAGTGCCCGCCGTGTCACGAAGGGGGTCGAGGATTTGGACTTTTTCATCGGCGATGAAGCGTTCGATGCCACAGGGTACTCGGTTAAGGTATGGTCCGGTTTCCTTTTGCGAGCGATGAGTCACTTACCTATATGGCAAGTGCGACTTATCGTCATCGCTCTTCCACTGTTTATTGAAGGGAGGCTTAGAGTTCGGCGCCGATCGATTGATTGTTTATGTTCGATATTTGATTTCAGTATCCCGTTCGTCATGGATTGGTTGAAGACTGGGACTTGATGGAACGCTTTTTGGAACAGTGCATTTTCAAGTATTTACGAGCCGAACCAGAGGACCATCACTTCCTGTTGACGGAGCCACCGTTGAATACTCCGGAGAATCGGGAGTATACTGCAGAAATTATGTTCGAGACGTTCAATGTGCCGGGGCTGTACATCGCTGTGCAAGCGGTGCTTGCCCTTGCAGCTAGCTGGGCTTCTCGTCCCGTGGAGGAACGGACACTGACGGGAATCGTTGTGGACAGTGGCGACGGTGTGACGCACGTTATTCCGGTTGCCGAAGGCTACGTCATCGGATCATGCATCAAGCACATTCCGATCGCCGGACGGAACATCACTTCTTTCATTCAGAGTTTGCTTCGGGAGCGTGAGGTGGGTATACCTCCGGAGCAGAGCCTGGAGACGGCCAAGGCTATCAAGGAACGATTCAGCTATATATGTCCGGATATTGCGAAGGAATTTGCCAAGTATGATTCAGAACCAGCCAAGTGGATGCGTCACTACGAGGGAATCAACGCAATTACCAAGCAACCGTTTGGCGTGGATGTCGGCTATGAGCGATTCCTCGGACCGGAGATTTTCTTCCACCCGGAGTTTTCTAATCCTGACTTCACGACGCCTCTGTCGGAGATTGTCGACACTGTCATTCAGAACTGCCCAATCGATGTGAGACGGCCGTTGTATAACAATATTGTGCTGAGCGGTGGATCAACCATGTTCAGAGATTTCGGTAAGTTTAGGGCATTTTACTTATGAGAGTTATGTTAGAAATTGATTTCAAACAATAGGTCGTCGACTGCAGCGAGACATTAAGCGTAGCGTAGATGCCCGTTTGAGAATAAGCGAAAATCTGAGTGAAGGAAGGATTAAGGTAAAGTTACTCCCCTAATCAATGATTGTGTTGTTGGTTCTAATAACGATAACATTTCAATTAAAGCCTAAACCGATTGACGTTTCGGTCATTTCGCATCATATGCAGAGATATGCCGTCTGGTTCGGTGGAAGCATGCTGGCATCAACAGTGAGTTGCCCTTTTCTATTGCACGCGTAATTCTTGCCATTAATATTCATGTGTTCTTTTCAGCCCGAATTCTATCAGGTTTGTCACACGAAAGCCGCCTACGAAGAGTACGGGCCGGGCATTTGCCGCCACAATCCCGTGTTTGGCACCATGACGTAGTTTTATAGTAATTCTCTCCGCTGCCGTCGCCGTCTTCGTAGTCGTTCCTCCCGCTCTGCTATATTGCTACTACTACTATTTACTGATGGCGTTACAATTTACATTTAGAGTAAAGCACAGAGCCACGAAAGTGAATGAAATTTGAACTACTTAGATAGTCTGGTCTAGTATTAGAAGATGCGACAATTGTGCAAGTCTAAATAAGATAACAGTGTTGATTATCATCATTCCTCTCTTATCTGATGCTTCGAGAAGCTTTCAAACACGTTGTGTTCTGCAGTTTGTTATTTACCATATTGTTTTAGGTGCGCTGCTGGGCGTTTTGGTTTGTCGTGAGTATTCATCACCTTCTGTGCACGGGCAACCAAAGTAAAGTATGTAAACAAGTTAGTAGTAGAAGAGGAGAACAGATAATGCCAAAATTTTGATAGAAGAACAACCCATGGATGCATTTATTGATTCCGTATGACGATTATACTGAGTGTACTGGAAACATTGGAACAAAAAAGCTAATAAATACCTAGCTGGGCTCTAGACACGAAAAAGTATTCTTATAAAAGCAAGTTATTTTCTTATGTTTTGAAGCCGTTTAAGCTTTTGTTCTTTTCAAATTTGCAAAACATTGTGCAACACAGATTATGTTAGGAGAAGAAAAAATAATAACACAGAATTAATCTAAACAGAATCCATTGAGCAATCGCAATTAAATTTGATTTGATTATGAACTATAAATCAAATATATAAAAAACACATTCTAGATAATAAAGTTAAAGTGAATAAATATGAGGTTGGATGTTTTGTCTTCCGGGAACAATAGCGCTACTTATGGAACTCATAAGTTGAGCAAAAACAGAAACACAAAGAAACCTCCATTACAGAACCCAACCGAGTTTATCATTGACAACCAGCTTTGTGTCAAGACAGTAGTCGTGCTTTGATCGTATGAAGCCCATCTTCGGCAGCTCTTAGTTGAAACGCTCGATCCAGCACCTTGGAGATTGTTTGAGGCTACACAACGACTTGACCAATCGACAGACTTGCTTATGGTCTGCTTGAACTCCATCCGAAACGGCCATGTAGATGGTTTCCTTCAAACGCCCATGCAGGAAAGCAGTCCGTATGTCCATTTGATATAAGTGAAACTTGCAATGAACTCCGACTATCAGTACAGCTCGGGTTGTGGTAAGGCTTGCCATCGGTGCGGGGTTTCTTCGAAATCTTCCCCCAACTTCTGGAGTATCCCTTTGCCATCAAACGTGCTTTGTAGCGAACGGGCCTGCCATTGTCGTCCTGTCTGACTAGTCCGCAACGCATCAAAATTTTGCACGTGCATGGCGAAAATCCAAACTACTCTCCCGCCAAGTTGGCGATTTTGTTGAATGTGGCTAAATCAACTAACCAACGTATTAAAGGTGTTCGGTGAACGTGTGTCGACAGCCAGGAATGCTGGATCGGGGGGAAATCGAAAGCCGAAGGCCACAGCGACGACAAAAAGAGTTGCCCGCTGTTTCGAGCGGAACCCCAACCTCTCCGTCCGAGATGTCGCATAGAAACTGGGAGTGGCGCCTTCAACCGTGAATGGAGCTAAACAACGAGCTGGACTGTCGACTTACAAGAAAGTGGTGACTTCAAATCGCGACGATAAACAAAACACGTCGGCAAAAGCACGATCGCAAAAGTTGTACACGACGATGCTGACGAAGTTTATTTGCGTGGTACAGGACGTTGAAATTTACGTCAAGGCAGACTCTAAACAGCTTCCTGAACAGGCATTGTATACGGCAACCGGACGGGGAAAGGTGGCAGATATTTTCAAGCACATTAAGTCAAAATTCGCGAAGAAATATCTGGTGTGGAAGGCTATCTGTACCTGTGGCGTGAAAAACAACGTTTACATTGCGACCGGAACCGTCAACCAAGAAATTTATCTGAGCGAGTGCCTACAAAAACGTCTACTGCCTTTCCTGAAGCGACACAATTGTTCCTTTCTATTTTGGCCGGATTTGGCATCTTGCCGTTGCGGGAAAAAGGCCATGGAGTGGTATGCTGCCAACAACGTTCAAGTGGTGCCCAAGGACAAGAACCAACACGCCGGAGCTCCGCCCAATCGAACAATATTGGGCCATCGTCAACCGGAACCTTAAGAAGACTCAAAAAGCTGCTGTGTGCGAGAAACAGTTCAAGGCAAACTGGCGTTCTGTGGCAGATAAAGTGGACAAGGAGACTGTATTAAATCTTAATGCAGGTGTTAAACGAAAAACTTTGAGCGACTCACACACATAACTGTTTGACCAAATTGTGATCGGAACACCCTTTAGTTCAGTCTGAAGACCCATTTCGACTTGAGGGGTTTTACGCCATCCGGGTACGTTTTCAGCTGACACACGTTGATCTTCATCAAAGAGCCAAGCTCGCTTTGGATCGCACGTAAACAATTCTCACTGTCATGACATCCAGCAAACTCACCATAGATTTGTGGGATATCTATGGAACTGGAAAATAAACCACCAGAAGTCGCTCCGTAACCGACTTAGTAATCCTAAGTAACTTACTGGTAAGCATGCGCTCCTGTTCGCTGCGCCTGACATGGGTTTGTCCGCTCACAGTGTTCTAGATGCGAAGGGAGCGCCCGTTGGCTCCACTTGAATCGTTGGAGCAGTACTCCCTTCCTTGGTCTACGTTCAGTATAGAAATCGTCTTGTCCGTTGCCACTCTAGCCATGGCATCAAACTCACGGAACTTATTGAATACCTGGGACTTCTGTCTTATTAGATAGATAACCGCAAAGTGCGTGAGGTCGTCGATAAAGAAAACGACATATCGCGACTCGTCCAACGCCGGTGAATCAATGGGATCACAGACATCCGAGTGGATCTGTTCCAACACCTGGGTTGTACGCGGTTTGGTTCCACTGAAGGGTTCGCGGCACCCTTGTGCACAGGCATCGCAGAATCACATTCGCTTAGGTTTCACGTTAATACCTTCCGCCATGTTCTACTGCATCAGGTTTGCCATCGCCTGGTCGTTGAGATGGTCAAGCCGACGATGCCACAATCCGCTCGCCTCGGCTTGGCGCAAGTTCACTATCGGTGAATCCACGCTGATCTTCAGCTCGTACAAATGACAAAGCGCGTTGGACAACTAACGAACGAAATTCTATAACGGATAATTCGACCCGTCCTGCAACTCGTCAGACCGACCATGTGCACACATTTACAGTATAGAGAGTATGTTGAGTTCGTTGTAGTACCTAGTTGTGCATAGCGGATTAGTTGCTAGCGGTATACAATAAATATTTCATAAAATGATTCAGTATTGAACATAACCAATAGCTAGATAACTGGTTTGAAGATTGGCATGTGATGATTTCCCTATCACAGTCATCATTCTTTTATAACCAGTTGTTTTATGCTTGTAATGTTCTCTTCAAATTCCAATCAGTGGTTGAAAGTGTTTCTTACGTTCTAGTCCTTAGGATAAAGTCCCTTCTCTACTCTACTACTATTCAAGCAGACTGTTGGGAGTGCTGACGTATGACATGAGATTAGTGATGGTTGATCGATTTAAAAAAAAAAACCATGTTGAAGTTCGGAGATGACAGACTGAGAGGCTCTATACATTTTGTCGTGAATAATCGATTCCAAGATCTTTGGGATACAGCACCGAATTGAAATAAGACGACAATTTCCCACGCAGCGTGTGCTACCAGATTTGTGTATAATCGTTACCGCAACCAGTTTCCATCCACCATTGGAATTTGGAGTCGCCAACAATCACAACAGTATCACTCACAGCGACAGCATTTAAAATCTGTAAGGCAGTTTTGAAATGCCGAATTTAGCGTTCGGGTTCGCTGTTAGGTCTCAGATTACGTTTGCATTTATAAAAATGGACTTTTTTCGGATGGTGTTACAAAAAGGCTAAGACACATAATTGCTTTTGATAAATTTCTCATGTAAGGTAAATATTTAAGCTTACTTGCAAAAAAAATCTACGCCCTTGCGAGCGGCCTTCCGGCAGTTAACCGAAGTATTCACCATGGCGGCCGAAAACATCCTCCAATGATCGCTTCGAGTAGTGGGCCGACGCCAGATCCGGCCAGAACACCGCGTCTTCGCCCTTATGGTGTTTCTTGTTGAACGACGCAACTTCCGGCAGGTATTTCGTACTATAAATTTCTCCGTTCACGGCCAGTCCTGAGCGAAAGGAGAGCGGCTTTGACATCCCCTTCTCGCTGATTGTCAGCCACAGCAGCACCTTCTAGGGGAACTTGGTGTGTGAAATGAACATCACCTCGGAGCTCACTTCCTTCGCGGGGGTATTAAAAAACGAAGTCGTTGCCATCCAGGGTGAGATAGGTCTCGTCGTCCATAAACACTGCCACGGCGCGATTCACCGGGAAAATCAAGTTGACCATCTTATTCAGCCGCTGCCGCTGCGTCATTGCCTGCAGTTCCGAAACCAGTGGACGCGACTTTCGCTTCCTGACATGTATGTTCATGTGCGCTAGGTACTTTTTCACTGTTTGGCCGGTTGAATCGACCTCCCGGCCAAGCGCACGCAGCGATGTAGCCACTTTTCCATCGGTCTTCCTCTTCAGCATCCATTGGAGCTTCTTGTCGCTCAGGGCCGTCCGGAACCGTGCTTTCTTTCAGTGCTCTGATTGTTGTCTAATATTGCCAAGATGTTGTAGATGCCGGAACGGGTGTATCCAGCGTCCACAAAGTGCCGCAAGATGTCCGTTTTCGACGCGGCGGGGTGCCGTTCGTTGAACGCGCACACTTCTGAGCGGAGTTGCATCACTGTTTTTGCCATCACGGTTAGAGTTCGACTGATAGAGCTGTCAAATTTTGTCTGCTGACTCATGCGTTACAATGATTGAAGTTGCATGGTTAGTTTCGTCAGTGCAGGTGAAGGTGAATCCATGAAAAATCGTCAACTTTTGTCCATTTTTTCAAAGGCAGCGTTATATACCACCCCCGAAGACTGATCGATCTGCAAGGGCACTTTCACGGCACTGCATTAAGTCGAACGCGAGTACTTTGTAAACAGGAATTTTACTTGGACTGGATCGGTAGTGGAGTTGCGGCCACCACGAAACTTTCGAAACCAATATTTAACGGTGTAATCTGACGGAGCATTTGCTCCATAATACTTATCAGTTGGACTTCTTTTGTTTCCTTCTGCCGTTTTGCCTCTCAAAAAAAAAAATGTTTTATGATAGAACGAAAATCGCTTAAATCCATATTCAACCTGATGCCAAACACGTCAACAACAATCAGCTGTCAAAACAAAACTAAGGGCAGTATCGCACTGAACTAAGGTGTGTATGCCTGAACATGAACGGACTAGAAGGCACTATAACCTTTTTCGCTGTAGCATAGCATTTTGGCGGTCAAGGAGGTTAGTTTTCACCCCACCTGGTAAATAAATTAATAAATAAATAAATAAAACATTCTCAAGCAATCCTGTTTTGGGCAGATTAAGCATCTTACCACTACACAACGGCGACTAAGAAATGGTACAAGGATAATAACATCGACCAATTGCGTGACTTTGGGAGGGGAGTCAAATTCAGTTCAAGAATTCAAAAACAAGTGGACAAAGACTTACAAGGCCAGAAAAGTTTGTCCAAACACAAATGACAGAAGTGAAATCAAAAGTCCGTAAGTTTGGACGTCAAGATGAAATTTAAACGTTTGAGAGCGGAGATGTTAAGCGATGAGGAATAAAGACTGAGCAATAAATGTATTGGTATTAATTTTGGGCTCATATTAGTCATTTGATGATGGAAAATTTGAATCCGGACACGCTTTGGGTTATCATAAAACCCCAAGCATTACAGATCTTCAGATCTTCTAGCGCAACAAGCGATTTTTTGTCAATTTATTGATATTGTACAAAATTCATGGATGTTTATGGATCCTAGCTGAAACAATTATTTAGAATAAGAAATATTCTAGGTTACCCAATATATCTTCGAAATAGAGGTTTTCAGATCTACAAACGCGACAAGCGACGCGTAATAGTTTTTTTTTATGGCAAAACATATTTCTAAAGGTCCAAAGTGTCGAGTTAGAAGCACGTGATTTAATCTGTGAGGGAACGTTCTCTTCGACAGTGGACTTCAGCAGGTTAGTGGTGAAGGCAAGCGTTAATAGATATTAGCGATGGAAATCAGAGATAACATACATCATTTGTGCTCCACTCAACGTGTTGATAAATAACATGTAGGACTTGTGATATGCATCACTTTCTTAAGAAAATCGTTCGCTCTATCATCATGTTGTATTGAATTAATAAAATTTATTTTTAATCTGACGCCATGTTTTGTTTGACGGTTATTACAATTGAAATAATTTTCTGTATGATCATCGCAACATTTTAAGATTTTTATCTGCGACCTTATTGGGTACCTAAACATTTTGTTTTCAATTTTAAGATGTTGCAAAGCAAATATGTTGATACATATTAATAAATATAGAGCTCAATAAAAAGTATTTTGCGATTATAATTGCTGATTTTTTTAAATTTTTGTATGCATTTTTTTACTCGCTGATTGCAGTCTGAATGATTTCGGTTATTTTTATTATGTATAGCTTAGCGTGAGTCAATTATTGATTTCTTGATAAATATACGATCCCTTCTGACCACACCCGCCAGCGATTAAAGCCAGGGGTTAGAGCGAGGGAATCGTTGTAACATTTTAAAAACATCTGATATTGTTGATTAAACATTTTACTTGAATTAGATATCGACATGTACGTACAAATTTGGAAAACTGAATGCTTCCAGTGCAATAACAATCAGTGTGAGTAAATATAGCTCAATAATCTGGGAGTAAAGAAAAGATTTAGCTTCGGTTGGTTTTTTCATTATCATTATTACTTTCCGTTCATCTGCTTTGCGATGACGTTTTGATTATAAACGATTATTGATAGTTTTTTAAGCGCTCTGTTCACAATTGTAGACATCCTTTTGGAAGCGACCGAGTACTAAACTGTGCCTCCACTCCATAAGCTAACACTTGCATTCCAACTCAACAATGATAAACTTCCACTCACAAGCTGTCCTACATCATGGTAATACACACAAACCAAAAAATATTTCATAAAAAAATAAATGAGCAAAACAACAAAAAACATAAACCAACTTAGTCAACTAAGAAAAGAAAGCCTTAAACTTGACTACCTTCGTGTGATGTTGAAAGTTTAAAAATCACATCCTAACACATCCTCGATCCTTCCTCGGCAATCGCAAAAAATTTGCATACAAAAGCATTAAACATATAACGATTATCACGTACCTCGGGATGTCCGGATATCTTAGCCCGCCTTACGTAAGATAGTCATTCTGCTCGTCCTCATCGCTGCTTTCGTTTTCGTCCACGTCCGCGTCGTTGGGTCTTTCCAGCACCCGAATATCCGACAGGAAGTCTCGCATGGCATCTACGATCGAGTTCAGCGAATTGGTGTAGGCCTGAAGGCCCGCGATGGCCCCTTCACCCGCCCCTGCAGCCGCTCCCACACCCGCAGCGGCGGCTGCAACGCCAGCGACTCCAGCGGGCCCCTCACCGGCTTCCCGGGCACGGTTCGGTAGCTGACCTTGCTGTGGCTGTAAGCTGAAACTTGGGAGCAGCGATTGGAAAAACATCGAAAATGGCGATGCGTTGATCATGTTTCGCGTGGTCGGGCTAATTGATGGTCTGGAAGGAAACAGCGACACGTGAGTGCCATGAAGAATTTAATTTATGAATTATTTCCTACCTGCTGTAGATATTGATTGTATCCAGAGGAGGCAACGGATCGTACATCAATACCGGTTCCGTTTCCTTCTTGATGAACTGGGCCAATGGAACCTTTTCCTTGAAATCCGATAGGACAATGTGCCGCAAAATGGCCCTTGGAGGGTTCATGTACCTCTGATTCCTTTTGGCGGTATATTCGGCCACAATTTCATCCTTGGCATCGACCCGATCCAGCACCGCAGTCACGTTACGTTCCAACCAGGGTAGAATTTCTGTATCTCTCCAGACTAGCTTGGATCGGCAGACGTACATCGATGTAAGTTGCTGTAGTGCCACTGTGGCCTTATCGTACGTGCTTGAAGCAAAATAACTATGACCGTTGACGCGGGAATCTGGCTGGATAGCCAGCTCCACCAATAGCAACCGCAGTACAGCCGGGAACATCATCAGAGCGTACTGCAGTGCCTGGTCGGCTGCATCCATACGTTTCAGATGGAATAACGCCAACGCGTACGAGTATGCCATGTTCGGGAGCTGCGAAAGATTGTTAGTCGATTCCCATTCGTCGTATAATTGAGCCAACCACTCGTACTGCTTGGCACGAATAGCGTAAAAGTCTATCATCAGAATTATTGCCAACGGATCGTTAACCGGATCGAATGTTAGAATCAGCTTAGCCACTTCTAGCGCCGTCCGAGAGCAGGCGCGAGACTCAAGGTACTGTGAGTGCTTGAATAGTGTTATAAACAGTGCTCTATTCTCTTGGCGACGATAGTCAAGCCGGCTGTTGCCCTGTGTTAAGCTGAACATCGTATGGAATGAGGACTCCAAAGCGAAAAGAGCGTGGTCAATCAGTTCCGAAGCCATTGCATGATCTTCAGACATTTTGCACAACTCGCTCAGCTGAATCAGCGAGTCAACGTGATACGGATGCTGATTGATGATCTTGATAATGTTGTCCGAGTCCATACTCTCGACGGCATTCAAAAACTTCTGCTGGATTTGCCGGTACGACGGGCTATGCTCAAACGCAAAGTAAGTAACATTCTTATCCGCTGCACCCTTGGCAGTGCTTCCGACAGGCTGCTCCGGTGCTTGGACTAAATTCATGTAGATACCGGACTTGCCAACGGGTGGCCAGTTGTCTTTCGGATTGACCAAATAGGTAGACTTCAATGTTCGCGGTGCACCACGGTTGTTCCGTCTTTTATTCCTGAAAAGTATAAACCCAACATGAGTGACCATTTCCAATTGACCCGACCCGATCAATTCCCAACTCACTGCTGATCGGCAACCACCTTGCTGCCAAACATGCGCTTCATCTCATATTGGGGATTCAGATTCTTATGCTGTATTGTTAGGAGTGATCTCCCTGCCGGCCCCGATCCCACTCCACTTCCGGTGGCACTGTTAGCCACGGCTGCGCTGTTCTCCGACTTTTCGTACCCGGCAAAGAGCCGATCGACCTCCTTCACCGTTTTGGCAAAGTCGTCCTCGATGTCGGCGTTGTCCTCACTGCTACGGCGTGCCGAACTGGCCACATACTTGCCCGCGCGCTTCTTCTTCTTTTTCTTTTTCTTCTTGCACTCAGCCAGATTGGTGTTTTGTGTTCCGCCAGCGCCGTCCCGTTCCGTTTCGTCGTTGTCGTCTTCCTTGACTTCGCTCTCCGAAAGCGACTGCTGTTGGTTTAGCTGGAAGTTACAAAGGAATGACTTTGTGATCGATTGTTCTGCATCATCATAGCCGAGCACTCGACACCGAAGATGTCTGTACTATAAGTCGCAGGCGAAATAAGCCTATCTGTCAAAAGATACGCTTTGTCTAAAAAACGTTTACGAGAGACCGTTTGAAGAAGTGTTAAGTTTTAATTGTCTTAGTTTTCAAATCATAGTCTACCATGCAGTTATCAGCCATTCTAGAAAAATCGTCAAAAGATCGAAATAACAATCTAGACAAAATAGTCAAAAGGTCAGTAACATTTGTAAACAATGACTTAAAACGTAAATTTCCTGAACGTTGGTTGCAAGATCTACATCCACTACCAACGAGAAGGTAAAAACTCCTTGTATCTATTTCTGATGCTATTTGGTTCATGGAAGCAAGCAGATCCCAGAAAAATACGCTAGAAGTCATTGTTTAACATGTTACTCGACTTTGACTATTTGTCTGAATTGTAGACAATGAATTCAAACGTAAATTTCCTGGAAATGCCAGGTTGCTAACATCTATAGCCACTACCGACGGGAAGGTAATAACTCCCTGTATCTGTTTCTGCTATTTTGTTTGTGGAAGCAAGCAGATGCCAAAAAAATGCGCTAGATGTCATTGTTTACAAATGTTACTTTCGAATATTTTGTATAGAATTGCTAGAAGCTCATGTACAGCACTGGACAAAATAAAGTACGCACCTGATGTAATTAAATTCAAATCGCTATAACTTTTTCGGAATTAGATATTTCAATACAGTTCATATGGATAAAATGTATTATTTTCAATTTAATAAATTTATCTTTATGTTGCATATATTCTTGATAGTTTTATAAAATGCCAGCATGAGTCGCTTTTCAGCTGGACAAAATAAAGTACACTACTCAACCACAACTGTGCATCTTGGCGTACAGCGTGTGAATGCTTTCCTACCCCTCGAATCGCATAGAAACGTCAATAAAAAAAAATGTTGTTGTTAATGTATCATATCAAGTGCGTTTCAATTCGATAAGATGGGGAAAAAACAACTTTCTCTAGATATCCGCAAACTTATCGTTCAAAACCGTAGAGATGTCCTTTCAAACAGAGGAATTGTTCGGAAATATGAATTAAGTGAGGCAGGAGTGCGATAAATATGCAAGAAGTACGAGGATCTCGGAAGTGTTGCAGACAGAGCAGGTAGATGAAGGAAGCGGAAGACAACAATCAATGATGATCGCCGAATTGACCGTGAAGTGACTAAAATCCCGTCGATCACAAGCGGCGGAAAACGTGAACTCCAACATACCCGATCGAACTGTGCACAGAAGACTACATGAAACGGGAACAGCTTTGCCCAACGCCGACTTTTAATTCGCAAAGCTAACAGGTTTGTTTGTTTTGCTGTTAGCACTTATTTAAGACTAATTATCGCTCCTGTAGGATCAAGCGTCTCCTCTTTGCCCTAAAGTACATCGACAAGCCATTAGACTTCTGGAAACAGGTTCTCTGGAGTGATGAGAGCAATTTGGAGCTCTTTGGTCGTAAACAAAGGGCACGAGTCTGAACAAAACCTGGAGAGAAACTTGCAGATAAAAATTTTCAAAAAACAGTGAAGCACGAAAGTGGAAATATCATGGTGTGAGGGTGCTTTGCGTGACTGCCGACTCTTACACAAGCATCCTAAAAAGAAATTTGAAGGAGTCGGCACGTAAAGCTGGTTTGCCGAATAAGTTTACTTTTCAACAAGATAACGACCCCAAGCACACCGCCCACAAAACCACTGCCTACTTCCGTGCTTCACGTATCAAACTATTGAAATGGCCACCTCAAAGCCCGGACTTGAATCCTATTGAAAATTTGTGGTCTTTTCTGGATCAAGACGTTGAAAAAGGATACGTGACCAATCGTGACCAACTATTCGAAGCTCTGGAGAATGCCTGGATGAATTTAAACCCTTAACACATCCGAAATCTCGTCGAAAGTATGCCACGACGCCTGCAAGCCGTTATTGAGGCGCAAAGTGGATATACTAACTATTGATTTTAGCAATAAGCAATAAAAGTCATGGATATTTTAAGTGCACACTTTATTTTGTCCATTTAGAAAAACGGACAATCGCCCAAGAAACTTGTTTTTTTGTTGAAAATATCACTCTCAATCCATATTCCGAAAATACATATGTATAGGAAAGGCTTGTAGGGCGATCCGTTTTTTGCTCGTAACATGTACAATTTTTATATTTTCGCGGATGCAAAGACATCTTTCGAAAGAAGAACTAATAGGCTCCAACTTTGCCAAAGGAACTGATTATTTATAGTCGTGAAAAAAAAGTTATGGCCTATTTTCGAAATCCATCGAAAATTGCAATTTAAAAAAATGGCTTGTAAGATGGAACACGATTCGTTTTTTATTCGTAACATGTATAGTTTTTATTTTTTAGAGAATTTTTCGAAAGAGGAACTAAAAGGCTCCAACTTTGCCCACGGAACTGGTTATTTATAGTAATAAAAAAAAATTATGGCCAATTTTCAAAATTAATCGAAAATTGCAATTTCAAAAAAAGTATTGTCATATTTCAATTTATTGTTGATTTCATTCATATGTTTTAAAACGAAAAAAAATGTGTTCCATCTTACAAGCCAAACAGTGTTCCATCTTACAAACATGACACCATAAACACAAAACATCAAACAATTGTTTCACTTTACGATTTGTTTGGAAATGCCTTTGGATCATAAAAATACACCAAAAATGCTAGCCAACACAAGTGTTTACCTTTTGATATCGATGGGAAATTTCCATTTATTAAGCACAAGAAATAATTGCTACTTTAATTATGCCAACACTTTCGAACATTGAAACCTGGAAGAGCTAAATCGAATGAGTGTATTCACTCCAAAAGCAAATGAAAATTGAAGAATAGTAAAAAAATGAGGTTAACACTTGACAGCGCGATAGTGTTGTCGCTATGAATGCCAAAAGTGGCGCTGTTCCATCTTACAAGCCTTTCCATTTTACAAGCCTTTCCTCTAATTGTAATTTTCGTCAAAAGATATCGAAATGTTATCTTTCATAGTTGCATAGTTCATAGTATGACAAATTTTGGAAATATGGAAGATGCGTATTTTATTTTGTCCGGCACTGTAACTCAAATATTCATAAAGCGTTACGTAACCTGCATTAACCCTAATGTTATTACTCACTTTACGGATATAGCCAAAAAGCATCTGGAACTGTGTCTGGAAACGTTCGTAGATAAAGAACATCTCAACGCTGCAGTTGATGACAAAGTGGAATAAGAATTTGGACAGCTGTGCTCGATGCCATCTTTGAAGACGTTGCAGGCCGGATTCCAGAGAAAAGAACAGCATTTGGACAAATTTTGGCATTTGTCAAATTTGACAACATTTGTCAAAAAGTTGTTGATCCTGTCGCACGGAACTACGACTGTGGAGCGAGGATTTTCAATAAATGAAAAGTGTCTGGTGGTGAACCAAACTGAAATGGGTTTGATTGCGCAAATAATTGTCTACGAAGTCATAACGCTGGAACTGTCAACGACGTTGAAATCACGAAGTCGCTGAGAGCACAAACAAGTGAAAAGATTTAAAAAAAAATGTAGAGAGTAGCAGAAAGAACAGTAAAGGAGCTTGAAGCAAAGAAAATAAGGCTTCTGGGCAATGCCCAGAGGGATGCAGCGTGCAGTGACGAGCAAGAAAATGCTACCTACGGCTTTTGAAGTACATTTTGATTGAACTTGACCTATGTAAGATTTTGTTCAAAATTGATCAAGAATAACAATGTACATAGGTGGCATTTCTTTTTGTTGTTGTTGCGATGTTCGTCTATTTTTCCTGCCTGTTGAGGAATTTTTGAGCGTTTCCATATCAAACAATCAAAGAATACACCATACCGGCCGCCGCCCTGGAATATTATTGTTTCAGTTTTCCTTGTTCCATTCGCACTAAATAACCTGCCCATATAGAGTGTCCCAGAAAGTCTATGCACGATTTTAATGTGCCACTGTTGATCATTACTGCGTATCATTGTTTACATTTCAATCTATAAGCCTGCGTATCTAGTGTCGGTGCATTTACTTTTCATGAAAATGCGAAGCAAACAGATCGTGCACAAATGGGGCACTTTTCCCAACGTTTGGCTGAGTCAGTTGTGAAAATGGAAGATGTGAGCATTGGAGCTGTTCGTAACGCAATTTGGAGAAAAACTCTGGACGTAAACCGGGTCCTATGGACCAAAACCTGTTCCGGAAAATCACGCAAGCTTTCTCCATTAAAAATGTTACTTCCGTTCAAGTTGTGGCCAAAAATCTGGGAACTTCGGAGAGTAACATCGACCGAACAAAGCCACGAAGTGAACTAAGGACTTTCAACAAGCAGAAGTAGCCAAAACGAAGTGAAAAACAAGCAGCATCTATCCAACCAAGGGCTCGTAAGTTATACGATAAACTGCTGTGTAGAAATTCGGCATGATTATGGATGGTGAATCCAACGTGAAATTTGATTATCAGACCAGGTGACTAGTTCTACACGATCCGTGCTGGTCAAACTATCGACGAAAGCAATGGTTTGTCAAGCAATTTGTGGAAGTGTGATGTGGAATGCTTTCAAATCCATTTGTAAAAACTGATACGATGACTGCTGATGTTTAAGTTTGGGAACGGCTTAGTGCGGCGCCAGCTTCCCATGATCCGAAAACAATTCAACATTGTTTTGACCGGTTTGGGCATCAGTGCATTAAGCGAAGGACACGGTACCTAGCCTTGTACAAAGCCAATAGAGTCAAATTCATACCCAGGGATATGAATCTTCCAAACTGTCCCCAGGCAAGACAATTTTAACTTTTTGGGCTCGGACAAAGGCATATTTGCACAAACACGTTAAGGGAACGGATTCCATCAAAACTTTTGAAAGAGGCGGGAAAAAGGATAACAAACCACTGGCAAACAGTCTGTGCCAGTGTTGCACAAATCAAAACCTCCTGGCTGTTCTCTGTGATGTCGGTTTAAAGTTTTACACAAGTAGCAAACCGAAGATGAACGTCTGTTCTCTGTGGCTAAAGTATAGGAAGATACTTTTAAAATGATTCTAGAAAATTCAAATGAAATTCTAATTAAAAGAGGTTTGTTGTATGATGTAAGAAAAATTCAAAACTTCTCAATAAAGACATTTTCAGCAAAATAAAAATAAAACCAAATAATGCCCCTATTGTGCAGTTTTGGAACCGCAAAAGATTTACTATTTTTGGTTCGATGTTTATGCTTCCAGAAACTTGAAAGATCAATGACTTATATATAGCGATTTTTTTTTCACGTTTGCAAAATTCGAGACAGGTTTCGCAATACGTAAGAAGCCCAACTTGCAGTAGGTATCCGCTATTTTGCTTAATTGAAACAAGTCAGAAGCATTCCAGATTGAACAATTTCCTCAAAACTGCAAAAACATCTAAAAATGTAACTTAATCGGGAAAATAAGGCAAAAATGCGGGAAACTACTACGATACACAGTGCCATTGTTACTAAGCTTTATGAAGACTTTGATTTTGTACAAAAAGTAGCTAAAAGGGTTCGGTGTAGATGGAGCGAGTGTTCTGCACGGTGGAAAGCTTTCTGATACAGTACTTTTTGAAAACGGCTGCATTTACTATTCATTTGCATTGTGTGCATAATATTCATGTAAGAATATTCCATCTAGTGTAAAATGGATGTGCCAGGAAATACATAACTTCCTCAGCAAAAGTCCTTTAAGAACAGCAAAGTTCAACGAAGGCAGCGCCTAATAGAGTTGAAACCTTCAAACATGTTACATCCGTACGCGAAACGATGGCTTTGTTTGGACCAAGTTATTAAGCGTGTTCTTGAAGCTGGAAGTCTTAAAAGTATATTTCAGTTTTCGTGGTGCATCAGTGGAACGAATGAATAGCGCGGAGAACGTAGGCAGTGAGGACCAAGACAGTGGAAGCAATGACTACATCAGTATGGCAGATGAGGGTAATGAACCCGCTCCCAAGAATGTCGGATAGTAACCCTTCTGGTGTACACTTCCAATCCGGCTAGCACAAGAAGGCGTAGAGCGCAATTGGCTCGGGTACCTAACGATCTGGCGAGTGTAGGGTGCAGCCGAGGATGGAGGGATGCTGCCGCGAATCGAGTGTTGTGGCGTAAAAGTGTTTTATTCGGTGTTATCTGTATAGATGCTAAGCAAATAAATAGTGTTGAGTTGAAAACTGTCCTGCCAGCCGTTTATTTCCGCTTTCACTAACTTTCTTCGCTTCTGCACGTTCCTCACTAGACTCCTCACTAGAGAGGAATGCTACAGCCGAGAGTTGACATTGACCATCTACAAAACATTGATTGTATCGATAGTTCTCTATTATGCCTTCGGAGAACCTTGTCTTTCAACGGGAGGTGCTGCTTACAATCTACGGTGAAGTGCCGCTACCCGGAAGAGGTGAAACAACCAATTATATGAGTTGCAGGAAGAATCTTTAAGGTCCAAACCCAAAAATTCGCTTAACTACGTAGGATATCCATGGGAAATGATATTCGAGAAGCAACTACAACACGGGCGTCAAGAACGATCCGCCGGTTTCATCATCCCCCGACATACTACATCCAGCGGCAAGAGTGTTCTAGTTAGTGGAGTATCGAGCTGGAATGCATTGCCGATCACAACAAAACGAGAACACCGAATGGATGCTTTCAAACGAGCAGTAATTAGGATTAACTAAACAAATAAAACCACTATATGGTCTTCTTTTTTTCTTTGTTTTCAAGTTTTGATCGCTCCTAATGTGCATTTAATTTATATTTTCATTATAAACTTCCTTGCCCTGATATAAATTGTTAAACTAACAGGATTATCGTACTGAATAATGTTAACAATTACAATTAACAATTACAACTAACTTGTACAAGAAGAGGCGCGCAACGAGCAAGTTGGACCGATCAAGTGGATAGCGACCTACGTATACTGTGAGGCTGGCGAAGTACATCCATGAACCGTGTAATTTGGCGACGATTGGTACCTTAGCCTGATTGGTACCGTAAATAATAGGCAGTTTTCACTACAAATCGAACTCCAAAACTAGACAGCGACAGCTATCTTACCCACATTGATGAGCTGGATGAAAAATAGCAATTTGTTGGATTCATTTTCAAACATCCTTGCCTTGATATAAACTGCATACTAGGAAGTTGTAGTTACATCAAATAAACAGATTTCTAATAACAAAACCAATCAGAAAGTGACGAAAAAACTGCTTCGATAAATGGTCTATTATCTTGAAGGTGTCAATGCCAACTCGGCTATCTCTTACGTTGTGCACGTCCCGACTTACCAAATCGAATCGATTGATGTTTATTTTTTTGATGCGGCTCTGGCTGCTAATGCTAGTGCTATCGTAATCCGCGTCGGCCCCATCCGAAATCTCATCGATCGGTTCCTTGATCTCAAGCTCGTTGCCCTGCAGCTTCCGGAGAATTCGATAGGACATCTTGCTACTTGCTCGTGGTGCACTTCTGGGTCTCGAGGCAACTTTTTTTGCGTTGGGTTCTACTTGGTTTTTGCACTACTCATCTATTTAATCAAGGAAAGAAAGCACGGATTCGCAATTCAGATTTTCACTTATTTAATCCGGCGATCGATCGCGATGGTACGACAGAATCCTCTAAGTTTAGTGACACGAAACAAAAACAATAAACTTGCTGCCACCTTCCGAAAAACGCGAATGTTGCGCGATTCGATATCGATACACGAAGTCGAGCGAGAGAGCGACCTTTATTCGAGCAGTCAGCAGAAAAAACACGCAGTTGCGAAAAAAAACACCCCCGCCGCGAGGGGGCAATCATCCACCATTCGATAATAACTGTCATGTTTTGACAAAACTCGCCAGCTGAGGCCGACCCAGTGCAAAGTAGCTGAATGCATTGGTATCGGAAATAAAGGTCCGTCTGCACCAAGGGCCTGACGGGCAGTCATTTTCCTGAAGCCATCATCTCTATCATCCAAACTTCAAAAGATTCATTGTTTGTAAACAACATGACAAACAACTTGAAACATTACATTATGGATTTAATAACGGTCTGTAAGCTCCAAATTGGGTCTATTCATGGATGCAACTTCGTCCCATTCGATGGATTTATTATCGTTGCAACTGAAAACCGGAATAACCCACTAGCGCCAATCTATTTTACTCTCGTTCTGTACGATAGAATTGTGGCGCATCTAGTGCGCTGTACAGCGCATCTGAAGTGCAACACAGCGCACTAGATGCGGCACTTTGTTGTCATATGGAAAAGCAGTTAAATTGATTTGCGCGAGTGATTTTTCCGGATTTGAACTGCATCGAGAATATTACTAAATGCAGTCTTTGTTTGTTTTTTTTTTTTCTAATTTCATGAATTAAGGCATTGCCAGCTGTATTCGATTTACTTAATATAACATTTCACAAAAAAAAACTTAATATAACATTTCACAAAAAAAAATCAACCGCTGAACGCTTGATGTTTCGATTTCTTGCTGGAATAGAATGATTCATCACATCCTCCGCTTTTCGGACCAATCTGCATCTTCACGTCTTGAAGAATTTTCACTTTAACCACTTCTGACGTCAACGCAGTACCAGATGCTTCTAGGTTCATAATCATGGGCGCGTAGTAATCCGAAAGTCCCATTAGCAACAAATCCGCCAGCCGCGAATCGTCCACCTGGAATCCGATGCCCGCAAGCTTATGAGCCGTCAACATAAGCTTATCAACATACGCTTCAACAATCCGGCAGTTGTCCAGTCGAATCGAAGTACTTCGATTCGACTGGACAACCGAATCGAATACTGTAAAATTTTCTAAGTGTGTAACTTCCTGAGTAATCCGATCTTACGCGTCAATCCGTTGTTTTGGAAAAGGTATTGTAGTTTGTCCCAAGGTTTTTTGGCAGTTATTGCATCCTGAACCAGACTATAGTGTGTGGTTCCCACACTCAGGCATATGGTAGCCAATGCCAGCAAGCTGACCTCATCGTCGATGACATGACCTTCGACCGGGTTGATTCTTCGCGAATGAGCGTCTCCCGAACGGTCTCCTCTTAAGTGTTCGGGAGAGAGTATGAGGTCTTTCGCTGCGACCGAAATTTGAATAACAGCCGTAAGTCTTATGAGGTGATGGTCTCGTGGCAGTTCGATCCAATTTGAAGGCAAGAGTCACAGAAAATGAGGTGTGGAACAAGTCTGGGTCGCCGTCAATCTGAGTGATCGCACACTGTACCTATGTGCGGGATATATTGCACCTGACCGGGTTCGTGACAACGATCTAATCGAAACCCATTGCCGGTGGTATATCGTGGAAACCGTCTCACATCGGCTTTCTCTACCCAGGTAACCAATAAGCAGGTCCAAAGCGTCTTTACGGCAGCATATCAAGCATTTAAGTCGCCGTAAATGCAACATAATTGCCACTTTTGGCCCAATATACGGCTGCTTTACTGCAATGCTATGATAATGCTTCATCGATGCTATTTTGCATTCGAAATGCTTATTACAGGCTACAAGCATTTAAATAGCTTTTGAAATATAGCTTTATAACCGATAGCTTTCTAGATGCTAATATAATGCTTGTAGCATCTGAAATGCAGATTTAGGGTTGATTTACTGCATATGCTAATGCTTATTGGCTATCCGGGTATCCAGACCCAATACGCTAGGTATTTCACACAGGGTCAGTTAGTCTTCTTGATAACTATAGTGCAGCATATTTCAAAGCAATCACGTTGTAAATGAGAACAACCGAAGCTTAGATCCTGCTTTGTAATTGCTCATGACACTGCTCCATTCATCTCTACGGCTCCAACTCCACTAGTAAAGCTGGCTCCTTACCACCCTTCTTTAATTGTCGCCGTGGAAGGTAACTACGTTCGACAGCAGACAGCACTTCTGCTACTGTGTCATACGATTTCCGGAAACCAGATCACCGTAGTTTCGTCGGCGTGCTGTCTGACATAGCCTGGAAGAGCATCTTTGATCCTGAATACGTCGATTCCGCTGCGCAAACTTTTTTACACGTCTTGGCATATGTCATTGACAGGAACGTTCCGATAGTCCACCAAAAAGAGTCGCATCTTCCTTGGCAAACTAGCGAATTTCGAAAACTGAAATCGTTGGTATGTAGGTGTGTTGGTATGGCCAAAAATCAATGTGCAACTAGCGATTTGAAATTGTTTCACTGTTGTAGAACCCCTTGGTCCGAAGTACACCTTGAAGCCAGCATCTTGCTGTACACATTTGCGCCTTTGTTTTGATTTATCTTATGTTATCTTGACAGAATATCTGAGAGTGTGTTCATGTGAGTTGATTATTAGGGGCGAATTATTAAGCTTGGGACCGAGCATAAGACCGATGTGCTAGTAGTGACTGAGCTAAGAAAAAAATCGTATTTGTTCGGGACCTACTGGTTTTAGAGTTAGTCTATGGTATGGCCGAACGAGCTCAAACTGACGTCATATATATGGGAATTAGGAAGTTGAATTCAGACTTCAGTTGTAATTAACTTCCTTCTTGTTTACTGGTTAAAAGCAGAATGAATCATTTATTCAACAGAAGGCTTATTTACATACATGTCAAATCTAATCAATGGCTATGTTGGCGATATATAACGAAGCTTCCCAGATTGTGAAATATTTATTTTTAATAGTTACAATACCTACAAGAGTAGAAATAATCTTAGATTACAGTTCCCTTAGAACAAAAATGCTACTCACTGTAGTAGCTCTTTGCTATCGCGCAACACAATAACAGAACTGGTGACTTTCAGGAGTAAATTCACTGGAACTTTATAAATAAGGTTGAGGTTTATGTTAAGCTAGTTAGATGTGTAGGTTTTACCTTTCCTATTAAGTTTGGTCAACACTTTAGTTCTTTTACACTTCGATCTCTATCTTCTCTACTTAGCCGTAAGTCCTATTGTAGATAGTTTCAAATGAAATTTCTTCGTATTTATTTTAATCAAATGATTCTTACCAATAGATATAGAGAAAATAAAAAAGTAAAATTGTGCTAAACAAATGGTAACTTTTAGTTTTAAGTAAGAACACAGTTTTCACTTCAGCTGAATTAATTATGGTGTTTACTTCTAATGCAGAGTTACTTTGACTTTGCGTTGACATTTCTGCAACCGATCCTTCCATCAGTCAGTGGGTGTGGTTGACGCTCGGGTTGACGTTCGTTTTTGACTCCGGCAGGGGTGTAGGCTCGCTGGTCGACGGTGCGCTACCAACAGGCTACTAGGCATTAGATAGATGCGTAGTTGCTACGTTGCTGCGCTCCACCTTGACGTGAAACTTCACCTTTGGGTTTAGTAGAGTCGCTGCCTAGGTTTCATCAATATATACCAACTTGTCACCAGCATTCGACAAGCTGAATCACGACTTTGCAATTGTGAAACTAGAAAAACTTGGGGTTAGTCGTATGCAGACCACCTACAGACTCGAAGGATCAACAATAGATCGTGTGGATCAAGTAAAAGATTTGGGAACTATTCTGGACTCTCAACTTTCATACAAGCAACACATCTCGTGTGTGTTTGATAGGGTATCGAGGGCATTGGGCTTCATCTTCAGGATAGCAAAGAATTTCTCCGAAATCTACTGACTCTACTGTTCTACGGTTTGGATTTCAAATTATTGCTGGTTGCAGTTGTGATTGGACTCTAGAAGTGCTTTTTGCGCATTTTAAAGTTTGATAAAAGTGCACGTTTACGTCAAATCGTTTTGTTGTTTTCGGTGCACTTATCCTTTATGATGAAAGGTATAAGTTCACTGAAGACAGGAAACGATTTGACGTTAACGTGCACTTTTATCACACTTTTTCTGTTTTTGTCGGAGTCCATTTTTAACGGCAATCAGCAATACAACAACGTTGCTGAGAGAGTCGAGTCCGTTCAGCGACGCTTTCTTCGATTTGCTCTCAGGTGTCGGAGTAAAGCAATCACCAACTCCCGAGTACACCCCTGTTCGGCATCCCACAACACTTTTTCGCCCACAATGTTCGTCGATTGATAGAGGGAAAAATCGTTAACAGCCTTTCTTAATTCGCAACAGTGTAAACAACCAGAATATAAGTTGCGTTTCTTTTATAATACCGTGTATCTCAAAAGAGTTTCTTTTATCCGGCCGAAATATCCGTTTCTCACTGTCCTCCCTCATAAGGAACCTGCTGTGGAGGGACCCATTTCATCTGCCCAACTATGAAAATCGTTGCTAGCGAATCGATCTGGAGCTTCCTGGACCTCGAGGACGCTTTTTATTGCAGATACATTACAGGGCAGAATAGACTGCCCTGCAATCCTGGAGCAAATAAATGTTAACGTTCAACCTTCGAAACAACATGATGCTGAGACTGCCTTTCTGCCGTACCAACTACAGCATGAACGGAACCATCGGTGTTAAATAACTATAAGACCTTATTTATGTCTTTTATTATTTCTGAGCCCGGCATCCAGGTCAGTCTAGCCAGCGGTTAAGCGGCTTGCATGAACCATTTCTGACTTACGATCTCAGACACAACACTTAATTGAAACAAACCTATCATGCCCTGAACCTTGTGTTCTTGCAATCAAGAAGCTTATGATTTAAGACAAAACATTGTTTATTATACTGCTCACTGTGTACAAGGGAGATATTTCATTATCAATTAACCAAAAAGTACGATACAAGATTAGGATCCTCGCGTTTACTCATCTTCCTACAACTTAAAAGTCTCCGTTTGCGATGTTGTTCCGTCGTAGACGATCGTATTATCGAATGGTTTGTATTGCTTGGTGATGAGTTTTATCACTTCATGGGCAATGCATCCGCCGAAAAAGGCCGAAATGCTGTGAATTTCCGCACCTCCATAGCGGCAGATTTCGTGGGCCAGATCGTCGCTAATCGGAGTGCTGATGCCCCACTCGTTGACCATCTTGGCAGCAATGCTCTTGATGCGGGATGTATCGCCTTCAACCTCGCACTCACCGGGCAGATAACCATGCTCCGCCTGAAATTTGTCGACTGCCCGGAGAGTCACGTAGTGCGCCATGAGGGTGTTGGGCGTTTCCAAAGCGGTCGAAATTTGCGACGCCTTGTATGCCTTATCGTACTCGTCGGAAATTTTCGATCCACGAATTATGGCCAGGTTGGCCGCTTCCCGACAAAACAGGCGAACATCTTTTTCGGTGATCAAATCGTTCTGTTTGTTCAGCTCCTTCAGCAGCTGGCGAGCTCGACGATAAACTATTTCCGCATCGTGAGCTGCTTGCAAGCGATAGACGTTCTGCAGGTTGATGTAAGAGTTGGTATCGGCAGTCATGTCCGGCAGGACTCCTGGCAACGGTAGCAACCCATTGCCTTCGTTTTCTACAAAATCTCTCAATGCCCGAGCCAAAATCCAGAAGGCATTGCTCTGAAATGTGATTCTAATAAAACTTTGGACTTTCTCAGAGCATCTTTATAAACCTACCTCTTTCCTCACGTTCGCACAACAATCATCGGCCAAAATTTCGCTGATTGACGACCCGGGCTTTCCTCCGCCGAAGCTTGAATTAACTGCTTTAATCGCTTCCTCGTAATTCTCCTCGTCCGCCGTCATCTTACTTCGAATCAACTCCCTCAGATCAGACTTCTCCTTATAATTCGCCGGGTACCGTCCACCATGACTATCAATCCATTCTTGCAAACTCTTGTACATCACTACAAGCCAAGGCACCTTTGAAGTGAGTTCCGTTTCGGCCATGTGCTTCTTCAGTGCCTCGAACGGATGCTCCAGCCGGAGATCGCTCTGTCGACTGTCCGGATGTGATTCTATCACACAGTGCTCCTTGACCTGCAGCCGAGCCACCCCGTAGAAGCCAACTGATCGGCACACGACCAACGGAATGTGTTGATCCCAGAGCAAGTTCGACAGTCTCGACACGGTTCGTTCGTTCACTGCCGTTGCTACAACCACATCGAAGTTCTTGAAGAAGTCCGCCTGCGAATCTATAAGTTGGTCCACATTCTCATCCACGTAATCCCCGTTGACGTCGGGATTCAGTTCCTGTAGCAATTGCATACTACTCTTGGCCTTCGATTGACCGAGGGAAACCGCATCTAGGAAGAAGTTGCATCCGATGTCCTCCTCCGAGACGATGCCGCTGTCGACGATGGTGAATCCTCCGACACCGGGCAAGACCACACCCTTGAGTATTTCTGTCCCCAGGGCCGTCGCATTGATCAGGCAAATTTGAGCATTTTCCAACAGAGACTGACCGTGTTCGCCCCATAGCCTGGATGAAGAGAGATTTTCGCTCAGATCAACAACAGCAGCAGTTCCCTCCGAGAGGCTTACCTTATTTGACGGTCGTATTTACGGCTCTTGTCCGACAGTTCCGGTGATTTCGGTGCAGGCGAAGACATTCTGTTGCTGCACTCTAGATAATAGGAATAACGTTCACGTAACAAAGTTCGGGAAAAAAATCCGGACCAAAAACTCTCACTCTTTCGGATGCTTGATTCTGATGATAGGATTTTTTTTACGACGAAGCCGGTTGTTTTGACAGCAAGAGTAGGATTTTGATGTTCTCGACCCGGTGAAAAAGCGCTCGCGTCGATGAGACTGCTCGAATTAAAAATAATAAATACCGCAGTCCCGTTTCCCAGCTGTCATATCGTTGGCAGTCATCACATTCCCCATCAGAAAGTTTTGTTCTGGTCGTGGAACGGACGGAATGCAGAAAAATTAATAATCTAACGAAAAAGGTGCTGCATTCATAAAGAAAACCGAAAATCATTCCGCGGGTGTACTGTTTTATTGCTGCTGCAGTGTAATAGCGAAGTTTTATCGTTAACGTTATCAGCAGCGCATTGTAAACAAAGTGATAAATCTGGGAATCTGTTTTCGCGAGTCGAGTAGGGAGTTTTGGTAAGCCATAGAAATTTTTTGAGTCAGATGCTGCTATCGGAGTGTTCTATATTTACCGACCGAATACAAAGAGGACCTTGAAAACGGTGTAAGATTGGTTGTTGAAGCAGGGAAAAAGTAATTTCCGAGTGACTCAGTCGTTACGAAAGGTCTCGCACTAATTGGACCCTATTGTAGGAAGCAGCTGTCCCAGCGAGACCAGAAGTGCAGGGGTGATACGACGTAATCAGACTTTGTCATCCAAGTTCCAGACACACTGGTGTGTGATTGTTTTAGTCATTACTCATACTAAGCAGAGTTGAGAGCGAAAAAAACATTGGAAGGTACGTTTCGATCAAGACGTCGTATTTTCTGTTAGTATTCTGTAACAGAGCTTATCGGTGATTCATTTGTTTATATTGTATTTTTTTTGCGTTTCTCCAGTTCGCCTTAATTCAATTAAAATTTATTTCTGGGTGTAGCTTGCATTCACAGTAGAGAACTAGTTTGTCCACGACATCAGCTAGGAATTAAAGTTTGATTATCGTCGTTTCAGATGAGCTACTCCTCGTTCGAGAATAATGGGACGGCGTCCACCCCGATTGCAAATGAGGCCGACTTTCAAAAGTTGGCCCAAACCATCGCCACTAGCATCCAGAAGATCCTCCAGAATGGTAAAAAAAATGTCACTTTGATTAGACTGAATCGTTGCTCTAATGTTCCGCCTCTCCTTTTTTTAGTCTCGTCAATGCAGCGGATGGTTAACCAGTTTGGAACGGCACAGGATTCACCAGAGTTGAAGCAGCAGCTGTAAGTTGGATTACAAACACCTCTTTTCATCATCACTCTTATGTTTCCATCTTCCCACGAACAGTCACCAGATTCGGACGTACACTCAGCGGCTGATCACCGATACGACAAACCTGCTGAACGATTTGGTAAACTGCAAAGAGCGCCACCTGAAAATTCAACGTGATCGGCTGGTGGACGAGTTCACCGCTGCTTTGACGGCATTCCAAGCGGTCCAACGGAAGACGGTGGATTTGGAAAAGAATGCGGTCCGTCAGGCGAGAGGGGCACATGTTGCTCTGAGCAAACCTCCGGGGTCAAACCATTCCAGCATGGGATCCGGCAACAATTACAACAATGCGTCGATGTTCGAGGACAACTTTGTCAGCGGCCAACGCGGCCAAACACAGGAACAACTGCAGGAGGAGATCGATCTTCAGGCACTGGAGAACCAGGAGCAAACCATTCGGGAATTGGAGGTTTGTACGCGTATAATGAGGATGATGATGATGATGATAAACATCCCTATTGACTTTTAGGAGAACATATTGAGCGTGAACGAAATCTACAAGAAGCTGGGTGCGTTGGTTTACGAGCAAAGTCATCAGGTGGACTCGATCGAGGCTTCCGTCGAACAGACGAGCGTATTTGTGGCCGAAGGAGTAACGCAGCTGAAACAGGCCAGCCACTACCAGGTGAGTGGAGCTTTTCATTGTAATCATTTGTAAAGGTCATTCCTTTTGCTTTCACATAGTCGCGTTGGCTTCGAAGAGTTTCCGTTTCCTTAGGATCCAATTTCTCCATCTAACCCGAGCTTCGCCAGCTCGCTCCCCTTTCTTGGCGTTGTCTAAAAGTTCGCAAGTTGACTTAAAATTGGTGACTTATCTTATTTCACTATTGAAGTATATAGCAGCATAGTGGATCTGAGTGTACATTGAATATCACCCACATACTTAAGGGTGTCCACAGTTAAATTGCATCACTTTCAATAAGTTGTAACATTTTGCCCTTTGGGTTGATTTCAACGAAATTTTGGGTGAAATGACCTCAGCGTGTATTGTTTACACTGCATGAGTTTCATTGTGAAATTATAGTCAGTAGATTCATAGTCTGACTGATACCACGACGGAAGCCGATTTGAACTGTCAGTTGGCGGAGCCAATCGAGCATATCTCGAGTAATTTATGTTAAGGGCCTAAAAGTCATTTGTAAACAATGACTTTAGACGTTGATTTCTCACGAATTACGAGAATCCCACCATGTAATGCTGCTCCATATGGTAGAACTAACATTCTTCTACCAAATACTGCTTTCATTTCACGAGAGTGATTTAAGAAATCGATATTTAAAGTCATTGTTTACAAATGGAATTTAGGCCCTTAACATGAATTACTTGAGACATGCTCGATTGACTTCGCCATGTGACAGTTCAAATTGGCTCCCGTCGTTGTATCCGCCAGCCTACGCATCTAGTGACTATAATAGTGCCTTATAGTCCGTTCATATTTAGGCATACACGCCAAATTTATGTGCGATACTGCCCTTAGTTTTGTTTTGACAGCTGATTGTTGTTGGCGTGATTGGAATCATGTTGAATGTGGATAAAAACGATTTTCGTTCTCTTATACAATCTCGTCAAAGCGTCGGATACGCGCGAATGTCAATTTTGCGAAGGCGAATTTTCGAGTGTTTTTTTTCAACAACTTAGTTTCCGGACCATCAGCAATATTTGAGAAAATACTTATGCAGTGACGTTTTATTAAGCAGTGAAGCTAAAAAACAGACACAAATTATTTAAAAAAAATCAACTAGGCCAAAGGGCCATTGTGATAGCGCGGTGTAACAAAGAAAAATAAAATGGCCGAACCGAAAAGAGAATAAACATCAGATTAAAATGGCGTTCACATCGAATAATGGGCTTCCTCCTCCCGGAGGGGACACTAACGGAACAATTTCCAAACTTAACGTAAACAGTGAAAAATCAACATCAACTTCAGCGACAGTTCCGAAAATTACCAGAATTCCGAATTAGACTCCGAATTAGAACAGAATACCGAATTACCAGTATGAAGAAATGGACCAGGGCCCCGACCGGGTAACGGTAGAGCTCATCGACACCGAAAATGGAGGCATCCGGATCAACAAACTTACAAATGCACTACGCAAAATGATGGCTTACAAGACCCACATCGTTGACATGAAGAGTATCGGCCGGAACAAGGTGATGATATACCTTAATAACTGGCAAACCGTCTCACAAATGATGAAAATTTTAAAGCGATAAACCGAGCTTACATCCCGAGACATTTGATCTCAGTCACTGGAGTTATTGCAGGTGACTCTTTCGATATAACCGAGGAGGAAATCATGGAAGATATCATCTGTGAATACCCGATCATCAACAATAAAACAGAACCCACGCAAAGAATGAGCATTAATTTTAGAGCATGAAAACTTCCGGAGACAATAGAAATTGTCACTGTTCGTCCATGGTAAAGGCCTTTTTCAAGAAAGCAGTTCTTTGTCTGAAATGTCTACGCTACAACCACAAACAAGAAATCTGCAAAGGAAAACGCAGGTGTCAGCGATGCCCGAAACTACACGAAAACGGCGAAGTATGTTAAAACTGTCAGAAACCGCAACGCTGTTTACACTGTAGGAAAGAACACAAAACTGCAGACCTGACATGTCCAGAACGCACTCGACAGAACAACATTCAAGCTTTTCGAGCAAGGACTAGCCTGACAACAGTGGAAGTTCTTGAACAGTTCCCGATCCATACATAGCACTACTACGAAGCCTTGTATGAATCGACACAAGATCCAACGCCAGCAGAATCATATGCCGGAGTGACTACACAGCAATACAGACCACGTAACATTATCCAGCGACGAAAGAGAGAAGGAGTCAGTCCAAGCCAAAACAACATTGGGGTCAAGTAGCGATCTACAGAAAGAAGAAGCAGAAGACAACGGAAGGACAACACAACGGGACCGCACTGTGTAATAAATACAAAATAACGGTAGCAGAGAAATGGAAAACACAACTTCGACAAGCACATTATGCATAGAACCAAGAAGGATACAAATAACAGCCCACCCAATCGTCGACCATCATAATTCCGGCAAACGGCGCGGTATCAACAGAAAACGAAGATTTCTTGATGTTCATTTCGAACATGATAAACGAAGGTGGGATCAATGCTAGAAGTTTGGAATTTAAAAAGAATTAAAGATAAAACAAGTGAAAATTAATAAACTATTAAACTAATAATTAAAATACAAGTCAAATCTGAAAATGTTGCAGTCTAACGTACAAAGTTTCAGGAAAAATAAAGATGAGATTTTGAGATTTTTTTGCAATTATGACGGAAACCTGGTACATAGTTGAGGAGGAAACAACAATAGCGTACAATCTAAGCGGATTCCATAAAGTTGATCGCAGCCGTGCTGATGGATATGGAGGAATCTACATACGAAATCAGTACAACTATAAGAAGCTTCAGATAAAGAGCCAATCGAAAGAGACACAGAGTGCTGCAGTTAAAAGCCTAAAAACGAACACCGTGGTCAGGGCTGGTAAATTTCACGGCCATCATTTGACAATGAAAAAATAGGCAATCTCACTGTTACGAGAAGAAATGAACTATCATGAGATTTCTTGTCATTCTCACACCATCATGTAGTCATGAGATTTCGTCTCATACGATTTTGTTTTACAAATTACTAAATAGTGATGATGGTGATGAGATACTACCATCTATTGTAGCAAGGTAACTTTCCATAGCAGTGGAATAATCTGAATTCAATCAATAATAATCCAGTTGGAATCCGAAATCACTTATTGTGTTGCAAAGGCACGGATAGTGCCCGCTGCAAGAATTCTTTTACAGCAGTTTGTTGACCTAAGCGCCCACTTTCTGTGGTATAAATTTCACAGTGTTTCGTGTAGTCAGACAAAAAGTAATTCCGGATGGAAGCCGAGAGGAGAGATATTTCAACTTGGTCCGCAATAAAAATCGCAAAATCAACCGTGTATGATGTGCTCAAACGTTTCAGGGAGCGAAAGAGCATGGATCGAGTGCCTCAAGGTAAGCGTCGTAGTGGAACATATGACCGCAAGCTGAACCAGAAGGTGTTAAGAACCGTCAGAGTAAACCCTGGACTATCAGATAATGATATCGCACAAAAATACGCTGCTGCTCGCAGTACCGTTCGCATAATTCGTTTGGGAGCAGGATATCGTTCTTATCGAGCCAGCAACCTGCCAACCTGAACGTTGAAGCAAAGTTTCGTCACCAATACTCGAGTTCGGAAATTGTACCAGCAGGCTTTGACCAAGGATGCCTGCTCATCGACAATGAAATCTACGGCAAAATGGATTTCGGACAGCTTTCTGACCAAAAATTCTACATGGCGACGGCACGAGGAGATGTTCGTACGAAATTTAAGTTTGCTTTTATGGACAAATTCACCAAAAAAACTGATGATTTGGCAAGGGATATGCAGGTGCGGAGCAAAGACCAAAGTGTTCGTGACGAGTAAGACGATGGACTCGAAGCTGTACAAGGAAGAAAGCCTCAAAAACCGCGTACTAACTTTCATTAAAGCCCATAAAGGTCTCGTGAAGTTTTGGCCAGATTTGGCGAGTTGTCACTACAGCCGGGAAGTCATCTAGTGGTACCGCGATAATAACGTCGATTTCATCGATAAAAACATAAATCCACCCAACTGCCCGCAGTTCCGGCCATCGCGAGATTTTGGGCAATAATGAAGCGGAAGCTTATGAAAAGCAGATGACCAAATGTGGAACAAATGTGCCAAGCAAGTTGACTCCGGAGGTGTGAAGCGTTTGATGGGAGGAATAAAGAAGAAACGAAGAGGAATGATTTGTATTGATATTTTTTCCTTAAAGTACAGTAATTACCTTTGTTTTGATGTATTAAACTTATTTGTACGTCAATGTGTTACCAAGATACAGATGATTTTATTATTCCGGATTCTCAATGGACATTCATTTATTTACATGGCATCACAATATTATAACAAAGCCTGATACACAATATCCCTCCTTAATGCACGATTCGTGGCTGCTCCTCTCCAATCCCTTGGATACCTTGTACCCCCTAGGTCTTGCTCCACATGATCTGACCACCTTGCTCGTTGATTTTGCCACCTTATGAATACTGGGTTCGCCGGCGAGTTGCGCGAGCTCATGGTTCATCCTTCGCCTCCATAGTCCGTCCTCCTGTATTCCACCAAAGATGGTTCTTAACATCCGTCGCTCAAAAACTCCGCATGCTCGCAGGTCCTCTTCAAGCATTGTCCACGTCTCATGCCCGTAGAGAACAACCGGTCTTATTAGCGTTTTGTACAGGATGCACTTCTCACGGCCACTATCGTTGTCCGCAGTAACCAGTGAGCCGAGATAGACAAATTCATCGACTACCTCGAACTCATCGCTGTCGATCGAAACACTGCTACCCAGTCGGGTCCTGTCGTGCTCGGTTCCGCTTGCCAGCATGTACTTCGTTTTGGACGTATTTATCTTCAACTCAATCTTCGCTGCTTCACGCTTTAGTCTGGTGTACTGCTCTGCCACCAGCGCAAATGTTCTGCCGACAATATTCACGTCATCGGAAAAGCAGATAAATTGACCGGATCTGTTGAAAATCGTGCCTCGCATGTTAAACGCCGCTCGTCGTATAACACCTTCAAGAGTAATGTTGAACAGGAGGCAAGAGAGACCATCACCTTGACGAAGCCCCCTGCGGGATTCGAATGAACCCGATAATCCACCCGATATCCTCACACAGCACTGGGTTCCATCCACCGTAGCCTTGATAAGTCGGGTCAGCTTCCCCGGAAAGCTGTTCTCGTCCATGATCTTCCATAGCTCATATCGGTTAATTGTATCATATGCGGCTTTGAAGTCGATGAAGAGATGATGCGTCGGGAATCTATATTCACGGCACTTTTGGAGGATCTGCCGCAAAGTGAAGATTTGGTCCGTTGTAGACCGTCCTTCGATGAAGCCGGCCTGATAACTTCCCACAAATCTATTTGCTAGTGGCGACAGTCGCTGGAAGATGATTTCAGATAGCACTGACTAAATGGACATAGCTTTACTCAATATGTCCATCATTTTTCTCGATCACCTTCTCCAAACGGGGACGGAATCGAGAGCGTACCTTCTCAATGTATGAGTAAGTCATCGAGTAAGCCAACACTGGGGTGAGAACGTCCACAGGCCTTAGCCTAAACATATGCCCATATTGAGTAGTCCAAAGGATTCAAGTTCGGGCTGCTAGGAGGCCGCATGTCCTCTGGTCAAAATTCATTGTTTTCCGTCAGGCATGCTTGAGTCCTTCTTGAGTTATGACACTGTGCTCCGTCCTGTTGGAAAATTGCGTGTTGGTTTGCTCCAAAGTTGGCTTTCATCCATGGCAGGACATGGTCCTTCAAAATTCAGTAAATACTGAAGGCATTTTCAAGCCATTGCACGCAACTGCCCCGAAAACCATGATCCGGCCGGATGTTTGGTTGTAAACTTGAATTTCACGTTCTCTGGACATCCTCAATCCTCTTCGGCGAAATAAACCTGTCCGTCCGTGTGTTAGATACAGGATCGATGGTGAACATTTTCTCAGCGGAAAATACGATGATGGTACACACTTAGAAAATTTTACAGTATTCGGTAATTTTTTACCGAACTTTCAACAGCTGAACAGTTCGGTAATCCGCTTTAACGGATTTCGGTAAAATTTGACAAGTTCCGGTAATTTTTTTACCGGAATACTGTAAAATTTTACCGAAATCCGGTAAATCGGATTACCGAACGTTCAGCTGTTGAAAGTTCGGTAAAAAATTACCGAATACTGTAAAATTTTCTAAGTGTGTATGCTTCTTTTTCAATGCTGACACCAAACGTTTCGAGCGCTCCAGCCGTAGTTGTTTGATTCGGTCCGTTACATGGTGGCGCTTTATTCTTGCCCTGGACGAACATTTCAAGTCTAGACAAAATAGTCAAAAGGTCGAAAGTAACATTTGTAAACAATAACTTCTTCCGTATTTTTCTGCGATCTGCTTGCTCCCTCAAACAACATAGCACCAGAAACAGATACAAGGAGTTATTACCATTCCGTTAGTAGTGGATAAAGATATTAGCAACCTGCCATTTCCTGGAAATTTACGTTTCAAGTAATTGTTAATGATTGTTACTTTCGACCTTTTGACGATTTTGTCTAGAAGTCATCTTTGACCAACCGTTGCATGGTAGTTTATGAAATATCGGCTTCCTTAGCCATTTTCCGGATCGATCTGATAGGATTTCGCCTCACACTGATCTGATGACCTTCGGTGTGCGAGCGGACCGTGGACGGCCACTTCCTGGCTTCCGTGGACGTGGCCCATCAAGGAGTGAACGTTGGATACGGTAAACGGTATCCAGGTGGCATCCCACAATCGTTGCAATTTATTTTACGGGCTTTTGGGCGAGCAGCAAACTAGTCAAAACCTCCTTTGCGTACATTTTTCTCAACTTTGTTACTCGCTTGTTACCACTGTTTTGTTTACATCCTTTCAGAGTATTCAGTCAGATGATTACACACACACGCATTAAAACTGTAAAAATAATGTTTAAAGCTACCCAAAAATAAGTATTGAAAACTTTCGCATTTTTTTATGGGACGTTTGTTTTTGTTTTGATTCGCTGTGTTATTTTGACAGAATATTTGAGAGTGTGTTCCGGTGAGTTACATTATTAGGAGCGAATCAGATGTTTGTATCCCGGCAGTCAAGCGAACTCAATTCGATCATAGGTGTAATCGGGATACACTGCAATTCGAACAAAAAAAGCGTTATGATCCCAAAGTTCCATTAAAACTCGTACATTAAATTTTTATGTTTTTTTCTAGTAAATTTTGAAGATAATTTTCTTAGTTTATAATACAGAAGATTTTATAAAAATGATAATTTATCAATTATTTAAGTTTATTCTGACTTTGCTTGGCAGCTGTTAAACCGTTTTTTTTTGGCAAAGTTACAAAACTTGTCAAGTAGAATTTTATGTAAAAAACTTCGATAAAGTGTAAGACCTGTTTACTATTTCAATGCAAAGGTCTGTATCCGCAATAATCCGGACACCTTCATTGTAACTTTTGAAATAAGGCACGTAGGAATGAAAAATTTCACTGTGGTATAGCTGAGCGTCTATGATGAAAAAGACTATGATTGATGTTTACATTTCATGTTTAGTATTCAAGATGGCGACGAAAGAAAAACACGTACGGGCGTATGGCAAATCTTGACTTGTCAATACGGGACGTTGCAAAAACATTGGATTTGTCTAAATTCACTGTTCACGATGTGCTCAAAACATTTTCGGAACATTTGGCGGTGGAGAGGAAACCGAGAAGTGACAAAAACATTGGACGCGCTGATCCTGTCATGGACCGAAAGGTGAAAAGGAAATTAACAAAAACCCAAATTTCTCCATTCGAACGGTGGCTCGTAAAATAGGAATGTCGCCTGGTTTTGTCCATAAATCAAAACAACGTTTGGGACTTAAGTTGTATAAAGTAAAAACAGTTCCAAATCGCAACGACAAACTGAACTTGGCGGTCTCGACTGCGAATATTTGACGAAGTTTTCATGCGTTGTTATGGACGATGAAACTTATGTCCTGGAGGATTTCAAGCAGCTTCCAGGGTAGGCTTTTTATTCTGCTATGGCCAGAAATGCTACAGCTGAGCATTTCAGAACGAAGAAGGCATCGAAATTTCCCAAAAAATACCTTGTGTGGTAAGCAATTTGCACGTGTGGCAAAAAGAGTAAATCTTTCGTCACTACAGGCACAATCAACCAGCAAATCTATCAGAAAGAGAGTCTGCAGAACCGATTGCTACCCTTTATCAAAAGTCACAAAGAAAAACCTTTGTTCTGGCCCGATTTGGCATCATACCGCTATGCTAAAACTGTGATGGAGTGGTACCAAGCAAATCAAGTGAAAATTGTATAAAAAAGCTCAAACCCGCCAAATTGCCCAGATCCACGACCAATCGAGAGATATTGGGCTCTGATGAAGCGGAAGCTTTCTGGAAAGAAGCAAGGAATCAAAGACATCAAACTCTTCCAGCAAATTTGGACAAAGACGGGTTTTCTACGATTTCTGAAGAGTATGTACAAACCCTAATGGATGCAGTTAGGCGCAAAGTTCGAAAATTTTATGCAAATACCGAATAACTATGTTTTGTCTTCACGAATTGTTAAAACACATCCCATGAATCTGAAATAAACAACTACGACAGAAATATAATGCGAAATTTATGTTTTATTCATGTTTTGAGGTGTCCGGATTATTGCGGACCTTATTTTCTTAGGCTTCTTCCAGAGAAAAGAACCACTCATACATGTAATGTACACTGATGCGGAAAGGTTGAGTTTATAAGCCCAATGTGTGGCCCGGTAATACTTCACTTCCAGAGGACAGCTTGGAGAATATTGAGAACTTGCTACCCGCGTAATTTTTTTTTTGTAGGGGGCAAAGCTGTCAAACTTGAGGGAGATCGACAAACTCCACTTTTTCAACATAGCAAATAGCTGGTAAGCACGTAATCAAAAAGCCTGGTGTCTAAACTATTGCCAATGCCTCAACTCACCAGCCGTTGCGTCCATTGGAAGTTCCTAGTGTATTGTGAAAATCGGCAAGTTACTTACGATTCAGGTCAACTATAAACTTCTTCTTGACGAATGGAATTTGATAAAATGCGAAGTGCTGACCTCGAGTACAGAATTGAGGAATATTGGAATCAATTTTTTCCTAAATATCCTAAAGTGACTAAGGTAGTGAAAACAGTTTTAGCTGCATCACATGGGAACGGCTCGAAAAAGGAATTGAAAAGCAGGATATGTGAGAAGTAATTCTTGCACAGGCCATGCTAGAAGGCATTTTACAAAGAACAAATTGATTACAGGCTTCTTAACAAAAAAATCTAAAAAGTGTCACTGCGCCGTTTTATTTAGTTTTGTTAACGGGGGGTGTTCACTTAGTTAATTTTTACTGTAATCATATAACGTTTGCATTTAAAAAAATGACTTTTTCTTTTCGTAAGGCGATAAAAAAAGCTAAGTCAGATATTCGCTTTTGATGAATTTCCCATGGAAGGTAATTATTTAAGCTTACTTGCAAAAAAACCTACGCCCTTCCGGCAGTTAACCGGAACATTCGCCATGGCGGACGAAAACATGCGTGTAGGCATTCTTTTGAGTTCTTTCTTCGTTTTATTTATCAATTCCTCCTCAGTTTTCGCGACAAAATTGTTGGAGTAGATCTTACGCTTCAGGTTGGCCCAGAAATGCTCGATATGACGCAGCTGGGGGCGTTGGGTAGGTTCGCCGACTTGGGTACCACATCGATATTCAGCCGCTCCATCTCCTCGAACGATCGCTTTGAGTAGTGGGCCGGCCAGAACACCGCGTCTTCACCCTTATGGTGTTTCTTGATGAACGACACAACTCCCGGAAGGCATTTCGTACTATAAATTGCCCTGTTCACGGCCAGCGTGGAGCGAAAGAAGAGCGGCTTTGGCATCTCCATCTCGCTGATTGTCAGCCACAGCAGCACCTTCTTGGGGAGCTTGGCGTGTGAAATGAACTTCATCTCGGAGCTCACTTCCTTCGTGGGGGAAGTGAAATACGAAGTGAAATACCAGTCGTTGCTATCCAGGGTGAGATAGGTCTCGTCGTCCATCACCACCGCCACGTTGCGATTCGCCGGAAAAATCGAGTTGACTATCTTATTCAGCCGCTGCCGGTGTGTCATTGCCTGCAGCTCTTTTTCCTCGGACTTCCTCTTCAGCATCCTTTGGAGCTTCTTGTCGCTCAGGGTCGTCGGCCGTCCGGAACCGGGCTTTCTTTCGATGCTCTGATTTTTGTCTAATAGTGCCAAGATGTTGTAGATGCCGGAACCGTCGTCCACAAAGTGCCGCACGATGTCCGTTTTCGACGCGGCGGGTTGCCGTTCTTTGAACGCGCACACTTCTGAACGGAGTTGCTTCACTGTTTTTGCCATCACGGTTAGAGTTCGACAGATAGAGCTGTCAAATTTTGTCTTCTGACTCTTGGGTAACTATGATTGATGCTGCATGGGTAGTTCCGTCAGTGCTGGTTAAGGTAAACCCATGAAAAATCGGCAATTTTTGTCCATTTTTTTAAATGCAAACGTTACTGGGCAATAATCAAGCGGCACCTCCGAGAGGATGGTAGAGAGGCACAATGTGTCAATGAGTTCAAAAAAATGTGGTCATCTGCTAGCCGAAAGGTATCGCAGAGAATTGTGGAAAGGCTAATGAAGGGTATTTGTCAAAAGTTTCATATTCAGGAGCATTTAGATGAAAATTATATTTTTCCGTAATACAGAGACAACAGTGATTACGCATGAAACCGATTTTGAATTTGATTACCAAAAAAAAAACTTCTGCAAAACAATGTGTACTCTTTAAAAAATGAACAGTCCTTATGTATACGTAGCGATTTTAGATGCTTTTAAAAAGTCTAACGGAGGATATATGGACATTGGTGTTCCAAGTAAAGCTCCTAAAGAACTCTGGATGGGTGTAATTAGAGACATTGCCCAGGATCTCCGGCATATCGTTTTTTCAGTAGCATTCTTCAACCGGGAATTGACCTGAGTAAACAATCTAGAAGCTTGACAGCGCCGGTGGTGTAGTGGCAAGCGTGGTTGCCTCTCATCCCAGTCGGTCTGGTAAGAGATCCAGTCAGCGTCGGAAATCTCTGATCACGTCTTCCTCCAGAAGAGAAGTAAAGTTGCTGGTCCCGGCCCATGTGTTGATGGGTTCAATATGTAGGGACCAAATCACCTCCCTGGCGTGGCAAACCAGGTTGAAATTCCTTACCAGCTAGCAGCCTTGCAATTGCTGTCTTACGCAAATTTTTCATATGTATTCTACAGTCTTCATCCCATTGTCACCTTACCTGCATTAATTATTAAACAACAAGCCCATAAAATAGCATGCATTAATTCAAACAAAAAGTTAATAAACTGTTTTCTTTCTTCCCAAATTTCTCCCATCAACAGAACAAAGCCCGCAAAAAGAAGTTGATCCTGGCCCTGATAGCGGCGGCAATCCTGGCTGTCATCATCCTCTTAATCATCATTAGGAACTAGAACCAACGGTAGACCACCTAACCAACTTTGGTCTAGCAAATATCGTCTAGGCATAGATTGTATGTACTATATTAAAAGCAACCTACTAACTAACTACACTACACTGTTGAGATGGAGAGGAAAAGTGTACAATTTTGATTCGCCACACTTTTCTACCGGCGACTAACCGCGATACGTTGCTGGAACATACCGAGAAATAGAAGCTTTCCGAAATTTATTTTCCCAGCTGGACTTGGCGCTCTTCTGACTAGTAGTAGATGATCCATTTATTTTCGTAGAATAACCTTTCTATACTCTGTGACTGTATTTATTAGGGGTTTCACTAAACTTGCTGGCAATTATGCTTCGATGGGCGGTGCCGTCCCGAAGGGAAAGTGATAATTTATAATGATAAAAATAGGAAAATAAAAAGCAACTGGCAAGTGTTTCGATTGCTTTCAAACTTTATTTGATATTACCTTTATCAGGCAGTAACCATATTCACGACTATTATTATTTATACAAATATGATTCTATTGGATACATTCTGCAAGGACTTACACAAGGTCAACACCTGTATTATTACTTATCGATCACGACTGTTCTAAAATTTAGGCATAGATAAATAAAATCACGCATCGGGCGACGTGAGTCACCGATGGCAAGAAAAAGGATTATAATTTCAAGATGATACAATTATATAAAGTATAAATAAATTTCAAAGTCGAAAACGTCTCGGCTTACAGTCTACATAATTTGTTTCGAAATGTCCAAATAAGTCATACAGAATATCTCACGGCAAGGAACGGAGCACGAGAGCGCAAAACCACTTGGATCGTTTGTTTATGTTATGCTCCGGATTGTGTACACACATCATCGAATGCAAACCATCTTCCCATTACCAGGCGAGGCGATACTCCCGATCCGGATATCATTCATAACCGAGAGCCTAACGTTCGACGACGATGGAGGCCATTCATGCACAATCTGGTGCAAAAGTGTAAACATACATCCTGGGTAAGCAACATTTATTGGGAGAATAAAACAATAAAAAAAAACGGAACGAACATAATCCCACTCCGTTGGGTATCATAAGTTAATAAACCCGATTTTTGGACTTGCAGTTTTAAACAAATCCCCGGATGGTTGCATGGGAAAATTCGTTTTTTTTTACAATGAACGATGGTATCAAATTCATGCAGTGGGAGACTGGTCGGTTCCTGATGATCGATTGGAACCAGAACGACGTGGGTGGTTCAGGGAGTATGGAATCCATTGCGAGGTTCCCTTTTTCGGTTTGGGAATAGGGAAATATACAAATCAATAAAATTTGGAGGATTTGTTTTGAGAGGCTTCATGACTTGAGTTTTATTTTCGACAGCATGCACTTGATAGGTTGAGGTTTCGGGTGTGTGTTTTCAGCTGGGTTTCGAAAGTTTTGGTGCATGATCAATGCCATGAATTCTAATGTGAATCTCCCAACTTCTTTCTACGTATTTTTTTAAATCAGTTCGTTTAATTGTTGGGCTCAGTCGTGTGTAACACTTTGCGGAGCCGATATTCAATATTGTTATTAACAATGTTTTATTTTTAGATTTTAGTCAAGTGGGGTGCCAATTACTCGTGGCTAGCTCGAGGTTAATGAGTCACATCATCGTTTGGAAGGGGTTAGACAGCAAACTTATTTAAGGCATTAATCGCTGCTTATGGTTGTGACATCCGAGGCGACATCTACAAAATCCTTGGTCCCTGTAGTCCGTTTCAGGAACTAAGCCGCAGATGGATGACCACAGCTTGATGGGCAGGTACAAGTAGCACGGAAACAAAAAAATAATATAACTGGGACATAATGGCAGGGAATTTACTAGAGTGGAGGGGAGAGGAGTTATGACATTACATACACGCTGAGGAATAGAGGTAGTTTGAAACAGCAATATCTGAGAATAAATTCAACAAAAAAATACTATTTGTTTCATAAAAATAATTTATTGATACGAATACACCTGATTTTTGCTTCAACAATACTGTTGTTAGAATTTAAAACATAATTTTAGAATCTACAAAATTTATTGTTGATATCGCAAATTTGTTTTTTGTTACTTATTTTTATTGCTTCAACAATCTAATTTTGTAGAATCAACAATATTTATATCTGGATCAAAAATAGCAATCTGAAAATCTTGCTTAAATGGCTGACGTGGAAGAGTTAGTAGTTGAACGCGTCGATGAAAAAACTTTGCCGCTCTTCGAGTTATTGGAAAGTTTTGGATTGACGGCTACTATAATTAACGTTTTCTTGGGTAAGGTCAAAGTGCCTTTGTATTTATACAATTTTATTTATATTCACATGATTATTTCAGCAAATCAGTACACACTCGATACGCTGAAAACTATAGAGCGTAAGGAAACATGCGAAGCTTTGATGAGCATCTGCAATCGTTCAAACTCCAAAAAACAACTAAAATAATTGTTATTTCAAATGTAGAAAGTTCAGAATTATTCCCAACTCCCAACATAACGTGGAAGATAGGTTTTCTTTAGACATTGTAATTTTATGTCAATAATAAATCATGTTTAAAAATTGGTTTTTATTTTGATGAATTTTATTTGAATCTCAAAAACCTCTTCCACAAAAACAACAAAACTTCTATTTATTACAAACAATTGAATATTTTTGAATTAATAATATAATATTGTAGAAACAATAATACAAATTTTTGTTTTATCGATGCAATCAAACATTTGCATTGTCGATGCAATCAAACATTTGCATTGTCTCGACAAATTATAAATTTGTTTTAACTATATTTATGATTTGAAATTGACAGCAGGCTATCTTGCAGCATTTTTAGAAACAACAATACTTATTGTTGAAATGAATAACTTTAATGGTCGAATCAAAAGAAAATATAGGTAAGCCGTGAGTCTACAATAAAATTTGTTGAAGCTATACATAATCCTTTTGAATTTACAACTTATTTTTCTGCGTGTACACTCTTAGATCAGACAAAAAAGGAATTCTTAAATCGCTTGCATGTAGGGCATTCAGGCATTCCCAAAACATCTCTTACCTCTCGGAAGGGTTGTTCGCCTCGGGCCACTAGTATATCCAATAGTCGTGCTCTGGAGGCATTATTATCCGCGCAATGCCAAACTGTGTTCGCGATGTCATCATAACCGGTTCTGCACCTACATATGTTGCTGTCGACGAGGTTAATTCTATAGAGATGTGCGTCTAGCGAGTAGTGGTTGGACATAAGTCTTGACATCACACGAATGAAACCGCGACTTACATCTTTGAAACACGATCTCAACGAAACATTTGCAATAATGGAATGTAACCACCGCCCAATAGAACTACTTGTCCAATCGTTTTGCCAACTTTGAAAGAATTCTGGAAATCTCGACCTCTTGTGTGCACACCTTTGCTAGAGAGTCCGCCTTTTCATTGCCTGGAATTGAGCAATGTGAGGGGATCCATACAAAGGTAATCCTAAATGATCTTTCGGCCAACGCACAAATCTGCTCCCTTATTTTTTTTTAAAGAAAGTGAGATCGCCTCTAGCCATCAATAGACCTGAGACTATCCGATAAGATGAAATAGTCGTCTATGGGCATGTCGGAAATTATCCTCAAAGCGAAATTGATTGCTGACAGCACAGCAACATATACTGAACCAGGTTCCTGAAGTTTCCGGAAGGCAGATGAGTATTCATAGTAGATACCGAATCCAGTGGATCCATCAATGCGCGACCCATCATTGAACATTCTTCTATTGCTGTTTCGGGAGACGGTAAGTTAACCTGGGTTTTGGAAATGTATCCCACTTGATTGGACCGTACCGTACACTGCAATACCTTTAGAAAAAAATACAAGACACAGCCCAAATGGGTTGTGACCGAAGGTGACGTAGGACTATGCAGCAATGTGTAATCTAGATCGCTTGATTGATAAAAGAGTGGCCGAAATTGGTTTCGTTCCAAATCTAATTCCCATACACTAACCGTTTCGCACTACACGCTATTTCCAAACAACCCAAATTTGAGTACGATGGACTCAAATTCGTCGGAAGTATGGCTACCCAAAAGTGAGTAAAGATGATTAGGAGTTGTTTAGAAATAGCGTGTACAACCTTAATTATTTGATATAGCCTGATCTTGATATCTACATTCATACATCTTGCTTTCACTGGAAATAATATGTATGCCATATGATATCAAGATACTCTATATCAGTCGGGAAGCTACGCTTTCAATCCACTCGGATATCTGCAGCTGCCGTTCGAGTCATCAACCGAATCAAGGTGCATGTCGAATTCGATGTTGTCAGAACCTTTCCCAACTGGTGCGATGATAGCTCCGTCTGGTGATTTGATACCGGTTGACCGAGGAGCCAACTTAGGGGATAGTATTCCGAGCAGAGCGCCTGGTGTACTACCGGCTGGGCGATATTGTTCCCCATGTTGGTGAGGAAGATGTCGATTGTCGAATGGACCCCGGATCTGCTCAACCGTGTGGGAGTATCCGAGACCATGATGGTGTAATGGCCCTCTTCAAGGTTTTCCTGCAGAATTATTCCGTTTCGGTTGCGTCGGGTGTTCCCCCAGGCTTCGTGTTTCGCATTTAGGTCGCCGGCGATGATAAATTGCCCCTGTCTCCGAGTTAGTTTGCGAATGTCGTTACGTAGGATCGTTGTTGTTCCGTTAGTGGTGCTGGCTTGCTTGGGACAATGATGCGATGATGGAAATAGGGCCTACGGCAGTTTCGACCTCGACTCCGATTGTTACGATAGACTGCAGCTGAGTGCTTGGAAGCAGATGGCAGTTGATGTTGTAACGCAGGGCGATCGCAACTCCTCCTCCACTAGCGCCGCTACGATCAAGTCGCACAATCCGGTACCCGGGTATGAAAATGCTGTGTTCCGGCTTGAGATGTGTCTCGATGACGATGGCGATGGCGATGTCGATGGCCTTCCTGTTAATGAAGTCTCCGAGCTCTACAGTTTTTTTCCGGCTGGAACAAGCATTCTAATTTAGGATGCTGATGGTGTGATCAACAATCAATATGCAACTAGCGATTTGAAATTGGTTCACTGTTGTAGAACCCTTGGTCCGAAGTACACCTTGAAGCCAGCACCTTGCTGTAAATATTTGCGCCTTCGTTTTGATTTGCTGTGTTATTTTTACAGAATATTTGAGAGTGTGTTCGTGTGAGTTCTTTATTAGGGGCGCATTATTAAGCTTGGGACCGAGCTTGGGACCGATGTGCTTGTACTGACTGAGCCAAGAAAAAATCGTATTTTTCGGGACCTACTAGTCTTAGAGTTAGTCTATGGATTTACCGTAGACGGAATACGGAACTGACTCGCTTTGGTGAGCTAACGCAGAGGAAGCAACAAAAAAACTCCGAAGAGCAGCTAGTGAAAACTTCGTTTTTCTTACGAAGTCAGAAGAAAATTTTACTGATCGGATATTTGGAAGCGAGAAATGTCATTTGGTTTTTGGCAGTTCTCGTTACTAGAAAATTAGAAGAAGTTCTCGTTGTAAAATTTTTCGACCAGTTCCATTCTGTCAGTGATAATTTTTATTCTGATCGCATTGTCATCGCGCTCTCATTGTGATTGATCTTGCTAATCGCAAAAAATGCTTTCGACAAAGAAAATATTCATGATCGTGGAAATTGCCATGTCATGGAAGCTTTATCTAATCTAATCTTAATTTGTTTTCATTCAACTTACTCATGTTAATATTATTGTTTCTATAATCCTCCTACACTGAAAATAAATCAATGATTTTTATTATTAAAATCGGCACTTAAATCGGTCAATTTTTGCTTCGAATTGAAAGCATGTGAGCCAGTATGATTTTCATTTGCCGCACATAATTTTTAACACTCGTCACTTAATACACAGGTTCGTTTCCAATGAGACTGATATGGTCCGCACATAATTTTCAATGGAGCGAGAAATGTCATTCAAGTGTGTTTTCACTTTGCCCAATTCTATCCATCTTCGCACTTAAAACGAAATAAATAACCGGGCGCGAAAAACAATCAGCTGCTTTGTCAAGGTAGAAGAAAAAAACATCAAAATTGAGAAGCAAAAAAGTTTACCCTGTGGTGGTTGAGGACTTGGTTTTCCAGCGGAATTCCTTAAATTTTTTGAAGGTAATAAATTACTATAGATGTTCTTCTTTGCCATGTTAACAGTGTTTATTTTGATTATTTCAGATCTGCCGAGCATTGTTTTCATCCCCGCAGAAGAGCTGCTAAACGCGATAGAATGTACTTCTATGTAACCGCGTGATACTATGTAAGTGAAACAAATAGTGTTATTTTTAAATAAAACCTCTTTAATTCACACATTTTGTTTTATTACATGAAAAAATACAAAAAATCCAATAATAAAATCCATGCACCTTTGCACATAAAACGTATTAAAAACTCATTTGAATTTTGCCAGAACAAGTTAATGCAATCCATGTACACTACAATTAATATCTATTCAGCTGTTGCACTTAAAGACTATATATTTATTGCACATATCTTCAATTACTCTATGGGTCATGAATTTTATTTGACCACATTTAATAAAAATTATGTGCAGCACCAATACAGAGCAATAACTTTGCCCTTTGCCCAAATCTATAAGTGATTGCACTTAAATATAAGGTGCATTGTTTTTTGAGTGTATGCTGAATTGAGGGATTGGAGAGCAAAGGAGATTGGTTTCTGTACTTTATAAAGTTCGTTTACGCTTGATAGCAATTACAAACTTAACAAACCATCCCGTAATCACTATTGGTACACATCAATAAATTAAATCCGTCTGTTATTCAAGCGCAGACTGACAGAATGGCATACTACGAGAAGGATAGATCAATGAACAAGTTTTGTTCCTCAATTGATTGATGACGACGACTGATCCGAACTATGGATGTTTTTATTTTAAGGCTTGCTTCATTTAGAATTGGAACAAACTTTTGCTCATATTGTGGCGCTCCTGGTGGACGGATTTGGAAGTTCTTGGCGGCCACGTGTCGGAATTTTGTCAGCTTCACGTATGTATTTTTGACATTCCGCAAATCGACTTAACTTTGTAAACAATCAACATGGAAGCCGAAAGAAGGGAAACAATTGTGCACAGTTATTGGAAAATCCATTGTGGTCTGCATCTGCTGAAATGGCCTCAATGGCTGAACAGCTGAAATTGCCCAGAAATACCGGATTGACGCCGATTCGGAAACCTCAAAGCCAATCGTCGGAGTGGAACTGTCGACTGGAAACTGCGTGGTAAGATTTTGAAGACGATTAAGAGCAATCCCAATCTGTCGGACCGTGATTTGGCCAGAAAATTCGGTGCTGCCCATAGTACCGTGAGGAGAACTCGACTCCGGGAAGGAATCAAAGTCGTATCGAGCTAGCAAACAGCCAAATCGGACTATAAAACAGAATAGTGTGGCCAAAATCCGTGCTCGGAAGCTATACGACCAGGTGCTGACCAAGTTCGACGGGTGTCTTCTGATGGCAACTTTTCCCTCGTCAACTTAGGGTGTTCCATAAAAAAAGATTTTCTGTCCTAACTTTTTTATTTCAATTTCTATCGTAAAATTTTGTTGCAACGAGTTGTAGAACTTTCAAAGGCGTGTATTTTGTTATATTAATTTTGGCCCTAGCTTTAACCAATCAATAGTTATTGGAAGTTTTTCTTCTAAAACCATCCCAGATTCAAGTGTAATTTTCTCAAGATACATAAATAACATATCTTTAGTTTTCACATATATTAAGCAATATAAATTGTCCTTTCAAATGATGT
>JASCZW010005196.1:0-70767 GCA_034211315.2 Aedes japonicus
TCGTATCATTGCTATTCTTTTAAGCTGGAGTTATCATTAATGTGGTAAGTGATTGTTTGTATTGTTTTTGTGTTTTTTGTTGATTACGTTTTGTATGGATTTACGGGAGTAACCATTCAAGTGTGCTGTGTCAAAAATGTAGTCGAGTTCTTTAGTTATGCCGTTTGGACTTAGGGGTGATGTTTGTGTTCTAGTGTGCCATGTGGTTGGATGATGCTTTATTTAATGTTGGCATTGTGGTGCGTTGGAGCGATATGTGGTATTGTTGCGTTAGTAGTGTTTTGTTGGTTTACCAACGTAAATTTCAAAATGTGAGTTGAGATTGTTGCTTTCACTGCGAGCAAGTCCAAAAATGGTAATTTATTATCTTTTATTTTTTATTTTTTATAAGGCAATTTTTTCGCGATTATAAGCGAAAATTTAAAAAAGAATGTTTCGAGGTTTAATTTTTTTTTTTTTTTGAAAGTAGATCAAATGAAGTGTTAAATTTTAGAATTCTCCTGGTTCCCCAATCACGATGGTTCTGCTAATGCGCTCAGAAAAATTTTTTTAATTTGTGTTAAAAAAAGTTGAAAGTGAAAAGATGGAAATTGATCAAGCAGATATCATACTGAGAGGCTAACGCGATGGAGAGCTGGTCGCGTTGCACGGATGCCGGATTTTAATGACAAACGAAAGATAAAAGTCAAGTGAGAAAGCAGGGAGAAGTGTTATGACTCGGTGGCATGTCGCATGCCGCGAGTGAAGCTAGAGGTGTGGCTTGTTGAGTATTGGAGCAAAGTTTTTGCAGTTACTTGGCGCCCCTTGTGGTCGGATTTGGAAACATGACATTGTTCATTTCCTTGCAACAATAACAAAGATCAGAGGATTTATTGTCGCGGTGCGGTTCGGGCGATGCTTCAGAGACATGCAAAATGGAAGAGAGAAAACAGCAATGCTAAATTTCTTTCGAAGCGACGAATGCTAACGATGGGAGACTCGCGCCTGCTCTCGCTCTCTTTCGTGGTAATCGGCCGCCATTATGAAGCCATTTGAGGATTATTTAGTACGATATGAAATAGCTGACAGTGCTGGCTAGCGTGTGTACGAAATAGTAGAATGAAAAACGATGGAGCTGAATGGAATATGAATGAAGAAAGTGATCAAGAGAGTCTCTCATTTTCAAATTCGCCCTAATGAAAAAAAACCTAGAATTGTGCGCAATCATTTGAAAAACCCTTCGTGGCCTGGGCCAAAATTGCTAAAGCGTTGGGTTTTCCCTAAAACACCGTGTGGCGTGTTTTGAAAAAATGCAGAGAAACTTTGTCAACGGATCGCAACCCTCAAAGCAAGCGTCGGCGGGTACTGTCAACCGTCAACTGCGGAACAAAGTCATCAAGAACATGTTCTATCTCATGATTCCGATAAGATAGAAAGTTCTAGTTTTGAGCAAAGTTGTTCAGAAGGTCAAGGGCAAATGTGTGAGTGTGTGTATGAAAATGCAAGTGTGTATGTGTGCATGCCCAAGTAACAAATTCAATTTTAAGGTACACTTGAAGAAGTTTTCTAGACTCATTTGATAAAACCACGCATAAAACTATATATTCTACAAAACATCGATAAAACAGCTACAAACCCTCATAAGTTCCAAAAGCCCATACTACAGGAGGTTCTCAGAGACTATTTCCAAGCTTCGCTTAAAACTTGAATAGTTTTATCGGTACATGCTTGTAGAGACATTTAAGATATGCTTCAAACTGTATTAAGCTACCACATGTTTTGATAGATTTATGATTTTCCTCTTTAAGAACACTTCCAGTCCGTCACATATATGTTTTGAAGATTCCATTTTCCGATTCGTTCTGCAGAATGGGGACTTTTTTTTGTTTATAAAGGGTGTATTCGATAAAAATGGCACACACATATATACTCATCAAAATTAAACTGATAATCGATTTTGATTTTTTTGATTTACAAGTTTTGATTTACAACATTTGTTTTATTCAATTTCGTCTCCCATCCCGAATGCCCGCACCTTCCTTTTCACTCCACCCATCAAATTTTGTACAACCGATTTTCCCAGTGTTTTTGTTGTTTTTACCCAAATTTTCTTCATTTCTAGCTCTGTTTTGGGATATTTGCGAAGTTCCGTTTTCATAATTGCCCAGAATTTTCAATTGGACGAAGTTCCGGTGAATTTGGTGGGTTCATATCCTTTGGCACAAAATTGACTCCGTTGGCTCGGTACCACTCAATACGTTTCGAGCGTAGTGGCAGGATGCTAGATCAGGCCAAAACAGAGTTGATCCTTTGTGCTTCTTAATGAATGGCAAGAGACGCTTCTTAAGGCACTCTTCCGTGTAAATCGCACCGTTTATTGTTCCGGAAGTGATGAAGGAGCACTTATTTCACCACATCCGCAAATCGCCTGCCAGATTAGAAACTTCTTTGCAAATTTCGATAGTTTCTTCTTTCGAACATCCTCGGAACATCGAACTTCGACTTGGCAACGAAATATTCTTGCCCAGGAAGTTGACGGAAGTCGGCCTTGACGTATGTTTCGTCATCCATCACGATGCAACCGGATTTGGTGAGCAGCTTCGTGTAAAGTTTCCAGGCGCGGGTTTTCGCAGTGATGTTTTGTTTTTCATTCCGGTTTGGGGCTTTTTGCACTTTGTAAACATGTAACCCAGCACGCTTCATGGTTTTCTGCACAAAACCGACTGACACCTTAGACTTTTTAGCGACATCTCGAATTGACATGTTTGGACGGTTTCTTGAATTGTTGTACGACTTTCCTGGCCATTTTACTGTCCATTGGACCACTTTTACGACCACTCCCTTCCTTCCTTTGGACACTCAGACGCTCCTTGAAGGTTCTTGTTACACGAGACACAGTTGTATTTGCAATTCCAAGCCTTTTAGCAATCCACCGGTGGAGACGCCCCTGGATTTTGATTGTGAGTGCACAAAATTTTCTCACGGACAATTTCTTGTTTCGACGACATGACTGGAACTACTGAATGTATAACTATGAAACTTGGCGAGATGTAAATAATACACTATGGATAAGATCTACTCAAATTTCTAGGTATTTTACTCATACGATTCAAAAGTTACAGAAGATTCTCTGTGTTGCCCATTTTTATCGATACTCTAAGCTACTTCTGAGCTTGAAATAAACGAGCCAACAGACACAAATCTACTAAACAAAGACAAAGGCAATGAGTTACATGGCTCTTCGACTTGCTGCCCAAGAGACATCAAACCAGACGAAGCGGAGCACCCGCTGCTACACAATAAGTATGTTAGGTACTAAATGAGGAAGAAGCGAGATTAAGATATGAAGTACACTTTATTTGACTGGAGATAGGTATAGATAAACTAATAATAAGATAGGTATCAACAGCATAATGATAGGTAAACGTTGTTGTTGTTGAAAATGAGTATGTATACGGCGGTGGCTGAAGGTTTTGCTTTCAGTCGAGTTATTAGTACGAGACACTGAAGAAGTCTGCACATTGTAGACGAAATACGCGTATCTGTCGAAGATAAGCAAAGGTAGTTGGAATTAAATGGAAGATACTAATTCTTCTTCTAATTTCTAGTTACAGGTATTCCACTAAACAGCTCAAACCCTCTAGGATTCAGATAATAATATTGCCCCGATGGCGGAAACATCAGATGAGCGAAAAATGATTTTTCCTCTTAATCTATATGCTAAAACTAACGTCGGAAGAAGTGCGCTGTGTAGTGGTGAGTGATTCCAGCGCACTACTTCCAACTTTAGATTTAACGTATAGATCATGGGAAAAATAGATTTTCGCTCAGATGATATACCAATTTTTACCTGCAACGAGTATAAATATTGCGTGGCTTATTGGGAACTGAAGTGCACGACTCAGGAGAATGTAACATTAACATGCCATTTTACTATCATAGTGCACGTTAAACCTTACGTCAAAAGTACTGCGCTGTATTTCCACGGTGGTGCGACATATAACGCACTACCTGGGACGTTAGGTTTAACTTGCATAAAATCAATTATCATGAGTTATGATTCTCGGTTTTCAACTGGAGACACATTGCATCATTTAATTTGATTCGTTACAAAAATTAGAACGCATGACGCATAGACCCTTCTGATAAATTAGTCCCATGAGGCTGCGAATCCAATGGAATCTAGCGATGGTCAAAATTGTCGTAAGTGGCTGAGATGAAGGAGTATTCAATATATTGGATAGGTTTTTATTGATTTTCCGCTTGAACGATCCACTGTTTTATAATTTCTTTCACCTATGGGCGTCTATTGTCCAGTTTGTTTATTTTTCACATAATGTTCTTTCTCAAGAGTATGTGCTCTTATTCGAAATCAAATGGTTCTAAGAGCGTTTTATGGCAGCATTTTAAAGAAACATTCATCTTAATGAAGAATGTCATAAAACTCTCTCAAAACTTTTATCAGGTTTTATGAAAGTTGAGAAACAGTGTCTTGAGAGGGGAATAAAGTATCTTATAAAATTACTTATAAGGTGAATAACACTTATAAATGATGTAGTTATATGGATGTTTCTTCAAGTGCTCTTTAATCACTCTTAAGAACTGTTAATCAATTAAAGCCATCTTGACTTGGAAAAAGCTCTGATAAAACCAGATGATCTCCATAATGCTTTGATAAAACTAACATAAAACATGATTAAAACCAATTTGCATTTGAATTGTTACTTGGGTGTAGTAATGTGTTTTAATAATATGCATGTATATATGTGTAAATGTGTATGTATGTATGTGCGTATGGGTTTATTTGTGAATGCGTGTATGTGTGAATATACGTATGAATTTTTGTGTGTACGTATGTATGCATATGTGTATATATATTTCTGCGCATATGTACATTCATATGCAGAATAGCAGTATGACGCGATCCTTTAAAGCTTTGAACCCAGACGCCGTACGTTTATTTGAATCTATGTAACTTCTATAAGGCATCTTTTTCCAAAATAGACAGTTTCATCGGCGTTGAAGACTTGGTTTGCATGGTATGCACCATCCTCAATCAGCTGCAGCTGTATCTGCTGATGCGCATTCTTCTTTGATTCCTACATTTCACACATTGTTTTTATGTATGAACCGACCTAACCATCCCTTGTTCAACCATATCTTATCAGTATCACAAGATAGAATAAGTTGAAAATGCTCAACTTTGACGACGACTACAACTATCCCTCTTATCAGAATCTCGAAACAGAACAAGTTGCAAATGCTCAATTTCGTATGCTTAGTAGCGCTACGTAGTGGTGAAATTCCGAACAGACCGGTTCACCTTTCGAATGCCCTTGACCTTCTGAACAACTTTGCTCAAGACCGCACCTTTGCAGATATTAAGGGTCTCGAGATATGCCATTATGAATGTACTTGTATTATCCCCACTTATCCCCACACACATTCACTCCGGTCCTATTTTGTGTTCTGGCCCTGGGGCCCTCGCTTGACTCTTGTAACTTGTTTTGCTATCCACTCCACTGTTTAGAATTAATTTTAAGTGTTTTTACATTGTTAAAGACTTAGTCGGTTATCAAAGTTTTTTTCACGGATTTCGGAATTAACACGGTTTTTTTACGCGGATTCCGGAATTACGCGATTTTTTTAAAAGGTTCTTTTCTACACGTTGCGTATCCCCCGTGTAAAAAAAAACCTAGTGTAGTGTTGGAGTCATCGAGTCTTGCAAACTTAAAGATGATTGCCTGTTGTGACGAAAATTTCACTTCGCATTCCATAGCATAGGTGCAAATAGCCGTCAAATGAGGTATTTCGTGGTGGATTTCTACATTTTCTTCTTTTTCAAACTGTCATCCACTTTGAGTAAATATTTTCTTGAACAATACACATCAAACTAGTTTTAGTTAAATTTCAATAGAATGGCCCAATAGTATGGGTAAAAAGTCACAGTCATTTGAAAATGATGCAAATTGAGTCCGTACACCCCTCAGAAACAACTATGTAACAACTGGTAACTAGGGTAACGGGATGCAATGTTAGCCTAGCATCCTCGATTCGGCTCTATGTACCAAATATGTCATTATTTCGGCGATAATCAACAAAATCATGTTGCTATCAAGATGACCGATCTATTTCAAAGCAATTGAGACATTATTAATCAATTAATAATAGTTCACTTCCACGTAATTTTCGATTTCCTTCACTTTTCAGACACCATAACTTTACTGGTTAAGCTGAACAGATTATCTACATGCACTTCGAATGATCTAAATTTGACAAAATGGAACCTATAAACCGAATAATGCAGCCAAGGTGTACAGAAAATAGTTACACGTTACAAACTAACAGGTCATGTGGGTAAAATAACAATGATTTAACATGAAAACCATAGACCCAATGTTAGGGACATATTTTTTTCTATGTTCCCAATTATGGCCTGTTGTATGGAAAGCGTAGTAAAAATGTTGTAAACGGTAACATTTACAATACAAATGTCTGAGTTTCGATTGAATGTTTTTCGTTTGGCTCATCTTAACACAAACTAATGTAACAAAATCTGTGTAGAGTGAATTATAATGTTTTGATTGCCGAATGACCGCTAAATCATATGTTAAAATCACTTAAGTGTTTCTTTGCAGTTTAAGTATAGTTTGATTGTTAGTAAAATTATTTGTTGGGTAGAGCGAATACATCTGGGAACACCTTGAATCAGAAAATCGGAGAAAAACGTACATAGCCAACATTCAATAACAAATCTATCGAATAGGACGAACTTGCATCCATGATTAGACCCAATTTAATGTCTATAAACCGACATTACATCCATATCCCTTTAAAGTTTCTGACTTTATAAAATGCGTTGTGTAACTTTTCGTGATACATACAACCAGATGGTTTATTAAACATACCTTGGCAAGTGTATAGCTAGTTAAATTTTGCTACCAGTTCAAATACTTTATGAGTTATGATAAAAAAAAGTAATCGATTGTTGCATACTAGGCTGAGTCAAGGGACACATACCCTATAGTGACATTTTTTCTGTCGGCCAGAAATGTGACTCGATGGCTAAACAGAGACTGTCGTTCAAAAAAGCTGAGAAGGATTTGTTAAACTCACTTACATATTTGCAAATGTTTCATGTTTCCAAAAGAACCTAGTTTGTCCTGGGATCAAGAGTTTGATGTAAAGCTATCATTAATTATCCTATGATTCATCTCGTTCCAAACTTTTGATAGAATACTAAACGATGCTGTCATCATCAATCATCAATCATCATCACGCCAATACTAAGCAGTAAGCTCCTTTTGAAATATTACCCGAACAGTTCCACGTAAACAGAGGTAAACAATTTTCTGGCAGGCATTGAACCGTCTGATAACATTCAATCCTTTTATTCAAAAATAATACTTTAATCATAACAAGTATATCTGCATCCAAAACCCCGCTCCTATCGCATTTTGTTTTCCAACGATAAAGAAAGTCCTGTCACCCCACTGCTCATCGATACCATTTGGAAATCATTTTCTGATTGTATCAAAAGGACATTCAATTGGAAACGAATAAGGACACGAGTTAAAACAAAAGAAACAATCACAGACCGAAAGCGAAAGGAACACCCTTCATTGCTTCTCAGCACGCAAGGATTAACTCCTAGACGTTTTTGTTTTACTTTTTTCTTTTTGTCTTTCTATAACGAAAATCGTGTTTTCAAACCAGACAGAAGCTGTTGGTCTTAATGCCAAGGTACAAAATGTGCTTAAAGCTCGGCACCTAAAATTCTGGACTGCCGTTGACTTTAACCAATGAAATTAGATTGTGCTGTAAGATTTGGTCCTTCTCTGACTCGGTGGGTTAAAGCACAGGTACGTTGGTAATACCATGCAGGAGGTGGCCTTGTTCGATTCCCTGGGCAATTGTAGAAGCTCTCATTTCATAGCTATGGAAGTGCATTTAGAACACTATAGTTTATACAAACTTCCATGTTAAGAAATCAACACTGTTTCCATGAGAACAAAAACATCAGTTGCATGAAAAATCTTTGCTACATATCACGACAGCACTTGTTTAGTGCCTCATCCACCACCTTCCAATAGGTTTTACGAAGTGACGGTGAGAAGTTTGTTCATATTTTTGGTTTTGTTTTAAAGATCGTTTATTTCTACAGGCTCAATTGAATCAAATTTACAGAGCTATGTGTTCATTTTTATATACACCAATTATCTTAAAGTCAAGGGAATAGAACCGATTACTCGCGGCCGTCTAGAGGTTAATAGGAATTACAATTTAACGGATGGGAAGATGGGTGAGAATTTGAGGTATGGTTTAACAAGCACGAATATGTTAAATTCGGAACTGTCTAAAAACTAATGATTATACATCTTTTGGTTTTCTTTTGACTTGAACATGTTTGAGAAAGAAAAAAACACAAACACAAAGAAAATTAGAGTAAACATACAGTTTAAACTAACGACAATCTAAGGCTTATGTTATTCAAAAACACATAAATGAGTTTCATAAGCTTCAGATCACGTACAGCTAAAATATCTCGAACCGGTACATTGGGTTGGCTATCTTGAGCTCGAAGGGTATAGTAAAATTCAGATCTGACTTCACGTTGCTCAGCACAAGACCAAATAACGTGATCAGCGACTTGGTAATCTTGTCCACACTCACAGAGATTGCTGTCTCCCAGCCCAACACGGAACAAATGAGCGTTCAAAGAATAATGATTAGACATGAGGCGATACATCACGCGAATGAAGTCTCGACTCACGTCCATTCCCATCAACCAAGATTTCTTCGACAGCATTGGGATGATAGAATGTTGCCATCACCCCAAATCTCCTTTACTCCATTTAAACTGCCAACTTACGAGTTACTGTTGACGCAAAATATGAAAAATATCATTGAAGGCGATTTGTTGATCATAAATATCGCCTTCCATAGCGCCCACCTTTGCAAGTGTGTCCGCTTTTTCAATGCCCAGAATTTAACAGTGAGATGGGACCCATACAAAGGCGATGATAAAATAACACGATGATAAAGCACTTAGAAGCTCCTGTATTTTCATAAGAAAATATGAGGAGTGCTTTACCGGCCTCAAGGAGCGAATAGTCGCTATAAAACTGAGACTATCTGTAAAAATGAAATACTGATCCAGTGTAAGTGCAGCAAAAATTGGCGTAAAGTGTATTGCCACTAATTCAGCAACATATACGGAACAAGGAGCTTGAAGTTTACGATTGGTGCTATATATATCATTAAATATACCAAAGCCTGCTGACTCCTCTATCAAAGATCCTTCAGTGAAGAACGATTTAGGAATCAACTTGGCCAAACTTTGCAGCAAATATTACCGGAGCAATCATGATTCATGATACTCTGGGGTTCCATGAGGCTCCTGCTTCATGGATAAATCAAAGTGAACCAAACTGCCGAAGTCGGAGAAGCAAATATTCGGTGAAGGGCTGACATCCTGTGTTATGTACAAATAGTACAATGTCATGAAGCGAGTTTGAGGATTCAACTCGAGAAGCTTTTCAAAGTTTCCGATTACCTGTGGGTTCATAACTTCAAACCTGGTGAAGAGCCGGAGAGATTACTATATAAACTAATCCGAGAGTGGCAACATGCCAGCCGGCATTTCCAGACGCATTGTATGAGTCGAGTGCATGCAACCTAACGAGATAAGAAGACACCGATACTGAATACGTTCCAGTTTAATGAAGTGCGACCGAGCCGCTGACTGAAAACAAAAACTACTGTATTCTAAAACCGACAAAATCGTTGTTCGGTACAACGTTAGAAGATCTTGCGGAAGCGCTCCCCACCAGGTCCCGGTAATTGTGCAGAGATCCTTGGCTGCCACTTTTGCTTCAGATACTCAATGTGGGATCTCCAGGTGCACTTAAAATCGAACCAGATCCCAAGATATTTAAAGGACATAGAATGAGTTATTGGTGTACCCCAAATTTGAAGCTTCGGTAGTGCAGGGTTCTGCTTCCTAGAAAAAACTACCAACTCAGTTTTCTCCGTAGAGAATTCGATACCTAGCTCTAAAGCCCAAGTAGACAAATTGTCTAAGGTATCCTGTAAGGGTCCTTGCAGATCGACCCCATTGGATCCCGTGACAGACACTACGCCGTCATCTGCAAGTTGTCTCAACGTACAATTGTCACTTAGACAACCGCCAATGTCTTTGACTTAAACACTATACAAAAGGGGGCTTAAACATGATTCCTGGGGGAGACCCAGGTAGCTAAATCGAGAAGCTGTAGAGGTCCCTTGAGAAAAGCTCATATGTTTCTCTGACAGCAAATTATACCAAAAATAGTTGAATAATGGTGAAAAGCCACAAGCGTTGAGTTTACCTGAAAGAACTTCAATAGATACTGGATCAACAGAATACAGAGGCCATTTGCTCTTTTTTAGCAAAAGCTAACTGAATATCTGTGGAAAGCAACGCGAGACAGTCGTTCATTCCCTTACCCCTGCGGAAACCATATTGAGTATCTGAAAACAGGTTGTTCGTCTCAACCCATTTGTCCAGACGGAAGAGGATCATTTTCTCCAACAACTTTCGAATACAGGAAAACATCGCGATGGGTCGATAAGAGTTGTGGTCAGACGCGGGCTTACCAGGTTTTTGAATGGCAATGACTCTCACCCGTCTCCAATCATCCGGTACAATGTTGAGTTCCAGAAACTGATTAAACAAGTTCAACATGCGCCTCTTCGCGACGTCTGGGAGGTTCTAAAGCAAGTTGAACTTGATCCTATCAGCCTCTGGAGCCGTAATGCTACAGAAAAGAAGTGCGAGAGAGAGTTCTACCATTGAAAAAGGTTGGCTGTTCTAATCTATCGAATTATCTGTTTCGCGAGGAATCATCCGTGCCGGCACAGAATCTGGACAAACTTTTCGCGCGAATTTGAGGATCCGTTGGTCCGAGTACTCCTCGCTCTCGTTGTTCGTAGTTCAGTTACGCAATCTTCGCGCCGTGTTCCAAAGAATACTCATCGACGTCTCGCGCGATAGCTCGTCCACGAATCTTCGCCAGTATCCGCGTTTTTTGGTCTTAATGAGGTTCTTAAGTGCGCGTTTGAGAGCCGTGTATACTTCGAAGTGCTCAGGTGTTCCACGTCTACGAAAAACTTTTAAACGCGTCGGACTTTTTACGGTAAACCTCGGTGCATTACTGATCCCACCATGGAGAAGTAGGTTTCCTGCGAAATGACGTTCCTGGAACTGGTCGAGTTTGAGCTTGAAGCGCGCTGTCTAAGATCAGGTTGGAGAGGAAGTTATATTCCTTCAGTGGTCTGCCGTTGTATCGGCTCCACATACTGCTGTTCTAAACTTTGTCCAATCGATTTAACGGGTTAGATCATACGCGACGTTGATGGATTCCAAAGGATTGAATCTGGTGGCAATCGAAATTTTTATGGGCAAGTGATTACTACCGTGGGGATCTTGCATCACATTGCATGTGCAATCCAACGATAACGAATTCGAACAAAGTGTGAGGTCTAATCTACTGCCAACTGAGGATGAACCAGCCAAACGTGTTACTTCTCCATTGTTGAGACCTATCATATTGAAGTTGTCACAGAGGTCATATATCAAGGAATACCGGTAGTCGTCGTACAGTTCTCCCCAGCCTGTATCGCGAGAATTAAAATCTCCCATGATCAAAGCAACTTTCCGTGGGCGGATGCGTCTTCGCTTTCGTGAAACACCTTCCGGAAAGCTGAATGATGTTCCCTCTTCAGCCGAACAAAAGTCAGACTCGTCATCTGACATAGGAGCAAAGGGACTCGTATTCACATTGGGTGATGGAGAGGCTTTTTTAACCATTTCGGCGAAAGATTGCCTGGAACGCTGTTTTGGCGAACGTTCTAATTGTTCCCCACGTTGTTTGTACGCCATGCACGACGAGAGAGCATGAGGAGTTGCATTTTGGATTGCTATCTGCGCAGGCGCCATCCCCATGTTTCTCACCGCAATTGGAGCAGCGTGTCTTATTGCCGCAGTGGGAGGTCTTGCATTTTTGGCAGATCATGATACAAAACAATCGCACAGGTAGTCTAAGTTTTCCCAACTCGACCCAACGAAACGAAGTCTGACGGTGAAAACTTGTTTTCACCATTACTGATCGATACTGTGCCTAGTTTTTGAACATCCAGTATCTTCACTGGAGAAAGCAGAGGGTTCTTAAATCGACCAACCCCCTGCTTCAGCAGGGTCTCAAGGGTCAAACTCGCTTCGATTACCACACCTTCAATGTCAATACCCCGAGCTGGGATGTTCACTCGATATTCCATTGTAAAGAACTGAGAGACAGCAATCTCATTAGCCTGCATAAGGTTGGACACAATGATCCCAAGTTTATTGGGTCTCACTTTAATTATCTCGGTCACGGCCGAGAACCGTTTTGTCAGATCGTTAGTAATCTGATAAACATTGAAAAGTTTCGTTTTGGGCTGAACATAGACAACCCATGGACCCGCTGAGCTATCTGGATATGCACGTGATCTGATAACTTTTTGAGTTACCTCATCATTTCGCGCCCTAGATGATTCATCTTCCGACAAATCATCCATGGCTCGCTCGTGGGAGCTTATAACGTTCAACCACTACAAATATATGCTGATGCAACACAATAAAGGTTGAGGTTAACGCAAGACTAAAACACAAAATGGAAATACAATCAATTACAACTGCGGTCGAAATATTTTCAAGAAAATAAACCTAATTGAACTAATGAACTATTCGAAACTGTTAAAGCAACGGAGCACGGAAAAAATGAACTTCACCGTTTTAATGTTCACTGAGAAGTGAAGCTTGTTCATATGATAAGTGCGAAAATCTCAACAATCACAATGCTGTCGACCAGATTTATTAATTTGACTCACGAGATCACCGATGTTAGACCTTAAGAAACTAAAGATGGAGCTAAAAAATGGTAGACCATTGTTGATTCTGTCTGATTGATAAGCTGCGAAATAGTTTGAGGCTTAAATCACGACAATAAAAGTGTTTCAGTTTTTGAAACGACTTTTACTGCTTTTGTAGTGAAAATTTTAACCTGTATTGTAAATTTTGAATCGATGCAACTGACATAAAGGGCGATACGGTCGAAATTTGGTCAATATCAACTTGACGTATTTCTTTCAATTTTGCATTTAAAAAACCTGAACACCCCTCATTTTGAAGGTGTGTGTGTGTAGAATGTTGCTCCTATTTTGATTTTGGAATTCACTCTTCAGTTGTCAAAATGCCGTCCAAGCAAGAAGAGCAGCGTATCAAAATTTTGCTCGCGCATCGCGAAAATCCGAGCTACTCGCACGCAAAGTTGGCAAAATCGCTAAAGTTGCCAATCAACCGTTACAAATGTAATTAAAGTGTTTGGGAACGTTTGTCGACAGCCAGGAAGTCTGGATCGGGGGAAATCGAAAACCGGAAGCCGCTGAGACGACAAAGAGAGTTGCCGGTAGTTTCAAGCGAAACCCTAACCTATCTCTCCGAGATGCCGCAAATAAGCTGGGTGTATCGTCTACAACCGTGCACTCGAGCCAAAAACGAGCCGGACTATCGACTAACAAGAAGGTAGTGACTCCAAATCGCGATGATAAACAAAATACGACGGCCAAAGCGCGATCCCGGAGGCTGTACACGACGATGCTGACGGAGTTTGACTGCGTGGTAATGGACGACGAAACCTACGTCAAAGCCGACTACAAGCAGCTTCCGGGACAGGAGTTTTATACGGCAAAAGGAAGGGAAAGGTAGCGAGATATTTTCAAGCACACGAAACTGTCAAAGTTTGCAAAGAAATATCTGGTTTGGCAAGCCATCTGTACCTGTGGCTTGAAAAGCAGCATTTTCATAGCTTCCGGGACTCGTCAACCAAGAAATTTACGTGAAAGAGTGTTTGAATAAACGTCTGCTGCCTTTCCTGAAGAAACACGGTTGTTCCGTACTGTTTTGGCCGGATTTGGCATCTTGCCATTACGGTAAAAAGGCCATGGAGTGGTACGCCGCCAACAACGTGCAGGTGGTTCCCAAGCGACAAGAACCCTCCCAACACGCCAGAGCTCCGCCCAATTGAGAAATACTGGGCTATTGTCAAGCGGAACCTAAAGAAGACCAAAAAAACTGCTAAGGATGAGCAGCAGTTCAAGGCAAACTGGCTTTCTGCGGCGGAGAAGGTGGACAAGGTGGCTGTACAAAATCTGATGGCAGGGGTCAAGCGTAAGGCCCGGCAATTCGGATTTGGAAAAGCGGAAGCCTAACTGAATATTTTTCCTGAATTTTATACTAATTGAACTTGAAAAAGAAATTTAATTTGATTTTTTAAATAAACGATTTCACCGATTTACACGCGTTTTCCCTTGACCAAATTTTGACCGTATCACCCTTTAACACGCTTAACTATTTGTTGCAATAATATGTCATGTGTAATATCTATCAAAAAATACATTTTAGGTAGGTTACCAGCTCTCTGATGATCGGATGGAACCTTAGCCCGGATTTTCTGAACCTTTCCTAGGTTATAAACTTTCTTACGCCGAGGGTATGAAGACCTGCTAGATGATGGACTTTGGTGTAACTCTTCCAGATTGGCAAAGCGTACTTGACCACGGGAAGAGTGATTTGTTTATGAACTGCAAGTTTGTTCTTGGTCGATAGAGTGGAGTTTCGTTGATCAGCGTATACAGAAATCTAAACATGCGATCGAAACAGCAGGCAGGATGCGACCAAATTGGACTAACTCCCCGGACCAATCAACCGGTTTGTTACTGAGATGAACTTTGACATCCCTTTAGCTGCATCTTCTGGCTATTGAAAAATTCCGACAGAACATTGAGGCTCTTCTGAAGCTTTTCAGTTAGCGCACGAATGACTCGTGAAGAGGTTAAATAGGCTACAGACAAACTGTTGAAGAAAAAGCGCCACCAGGAGGAGGAGGAAGAGTAGTGTGAGGATTTAGAGCAGCTGCGCCGCTCACATGAAACGTGAAAGTTCTACCACAAACTCAACACATCCCGCAGAGGCTTCGTGACGCAAGCTGAAATGTGTCGGGATAAGGTTGTGAGAATTCTGACAAACGATTGTGAGCTGACCTAAAGGTAGAAGCACCACTTCGATGAACATCTGAATGGAGGACAGGAAGAGGACCAAGACAGTGGAGGAAGTACCGTTGGCATTGCAGCAAGTGAGATATGCCACCTTCGATGACAGGTGAAGTTAAGGATGCCATCAAGCAGCTGAATAATAACAAGTCGATTGGAAAGGGGTAGTATCGGAGCAGCCCGGAAACGTTAGCCAATTGCCTGCATCGACTGATAGCCAGGGTTTGAGATACCGAACAGCTGGCGGAGGGGTGGAAAGACGGGGTTATATGCTCTATCTACGAGATGGGCGACAAACTGGGCTGTGAAAATAATAGTGCGATCATCGTCCTTAATGCCGCCTATAATGTGCTATGCCAAATAATCTTTCAGTGACTGTCGCCACTAGCAAATAGATTTGTGAGAAGTTATAAGGTCAGTTTCATCGAAAACCGGTCTACAATGGACGAAATCTGCACCTTGCGGCAAGTTCTGCAGAAGAACCGTGAAAATATAATTTCCTAAGCATCATTTAAAGACTGGACTCAGAATAAACGAGACACACAAAAATGATCACCAAAAATTCATTTTGAATCGGATACTTCTCAAACATTTCTCTCAACACTGCTCATGAGATCTTGGGCGAGGCTTTGTCCGTCTTCCTTACACAATTTCTCCCAGTTTTTCTTTAAAGCCTCATCGGTTTTGAATGTTTTTCGGACGAAGTTCTGGTGTATTTGGCAGGTTCGCCTCCTTCGTGACCACGCTTCGTACCAATCCATTGCAGGTTTGGCGTAATGGCACGAAGTGAGATCCGGACAGATCAGCGTGGGACCACGGTGAGAGAGAAGGAAGGGCAGCAAGCGCTTCTGCAAGCATTCCTTTCGATAACTCTGCCCGTTTATGGTGCCGGTTGTAACGAACGGCTTGCTGTACCGTCCGCACTTGCAGATCGCCTGCCACAACAGGTACTTTTTCGCGAATTTGTCCATCTTTCTCTACCAGAACTTTTCCGGAACCTCCATGTGGGACGTACCGACAAAAAACTCGAGACCGGGGATTTGTTTGGTTTCCGCCTTGATATATGTCTCGTCGTCCATGACGAGACAGCTTGGCTTGACCAGCCACTCACGGTGTTTTGCTTGTCAGTCCGGTTTGGCGCCTTCCTGAGTTTAAAAACACGTAGCCCAGCCCGGTTCATGGTCTGCTGGACGCACCACTTCGACGAATTGACCTTTTTGGCCACGTTTCTGGTGGAAAGGTTCGCGTTATTCTTGAAGTAGTGCCTTATCTTCCTCGCCTTCTCTGGGTATTCCGTTTTCGGTTTTCGGCCGCTTCCAGCGCGCCGCTCGTTGGTCTTCGTCTTCTGGAACATCTTGGGGGGTGTCTCAACAGTTCCAGTCAATTTACCTGTTTTCTCGATGACGTGGACATTGTCGTCAGAACATTTGAGGAGGTGGCAGAGCAATTCACCTGACTAAAGCACGATGCACTGAAAATTGGGTTGAAGATAAATACGTCCAAAACGAAGTACATGCAGGCAAGGCCCGACTAGGCAGCAGTGTAACAATCGACGGCGATGAGTTCGAAATATGTATTCATCTAACTCAACCAAAGCCTCTCCTCACACCGCACACCACTCACAAAACAACCAGAAACAAAAGTTATGATTAGCCATTTAGAATTTTAAATGAATGTGTTATGTGAACAATATTTTAATTTCCCGCCCATCTTCCCATCCGTTGAACTGTTATTCCTGTTAACCTTGAAAGGACCGCGAGTAATCGGTTCTACTCCCTTACTTTAATTCTAAGACAGAAGTGCCTCTCGTTGGCGCCAATGCTACCAATAAATTAGGCAAAATGTTTGTTATGCCCCTGTCCCTTATATTAACGAAGTTCAAGCCAAACGCCCTTTTCCTTATACCAAATGCACATATAATGCACCTTAAAAAATACACAAAACTGTTCAAACAACTTTTTATAACAAACATTCCATTTTTCCTAAATTTTCAGCGCAACAGCAGAAATTCCTTGCGGCGATCATCGCTGCATATCCGGCCAGGCTGCACTCAAAGCGTCAACTCTACGGAGACACTACTATCCGGAGGGTGACTGGGGCTGGGTGATCGTGTTTGTCGGAATGTTTAGCATAATACTGAATCACGGAGTGCAAATATCTGGCCCCCTCTATCTTCTCCCAGCTGGCGAACGTTTCAAGCAGGTGCCGTCAACAGTACAGGTGAGTTGCATATCTGATAGAACCAAACAATGTCAATGCAAGTATATATTGTGCAATCCAATCTGGATGCCACAGATTAGTGTCGGAAAATTCTCATTAGTACCACACCACAATCCGTCCGCTGCAGTCGCACCAGATCTGGGCCGGTGATAAAAGTAACTGAAAATGAAAACAAAACAGCATATCAGCCTTTCCCCCGAAATCCAGTTCATTCCCATGCTATGATCGTCGTAAAAATCAGCCACAAATGCAATACCAGGAATGAGCTAAACGAAAGCAAAACCATTATCCCTTCCAGCTGGCTGCAACGATTGGCCCACTAGTCATCCAGACGGACGGATATTGAGCTGTTTTGCCACATTTTCTTAGCCCGCCAGAGTCAGTGCCGCGAACGGTTCTATTTTTAGTCCCCAGCCAACTGCACACAGACTTTTATTTATTTTGGCTTATAAAAATGTCACTTTAACAAGTGCTGTTGCTTGACTTCGTGCGCTTTCTCCGTTTCTGATGGACACTAAACGAACACAGGATCACCCCAAATAGGATGATGGTGGACTCCATCCACTTGAGCTGACTGGGCTGTAAGTAAAAATCAGGGCACTTGGCTGAAAATGAACTGGGTTGGGCAAATGGCATCAGCAACCACGCTATTCGAGGGATTCCTGTACAGTTTTATAGCCTGGATCTAAAAAGTAACCCACCCGACGATGCTGCTGCTATGCTCTATAGATACATATGTTCTTCCCAAATGGAGTAGGAGCGAAATATTCCAAAAATATTTCATCTGGGTGGGGTATTTTGGCGCCTAGGCGGAGAAAAGCCACAACCCGTAGCCAAGTTGTGGTGGAGCAATAGGGTCGTCCAATGATTTATTTATGATTGTGTTGTTATATTAAAGATATTTGAGAAATAAAAAATAGTGGCATTCAACTTTTAAATAGTAAGTGCCTGTCAGCAGGTCCCCATGAGGCCACGGATGGCCAGAAAATTATTTGGATTGAACGAAAAGAACCTACGCTGAACTGACCAATCCGAAGCCAAGTGACCGGATGGTCCAATAACTATTGCAAACGTACTTCTGGATCAACTTCAAGAATTTTGACACCCTTATTGTTAGGATCAACTCAAATAATTTTGTGGCCTTCCGTGGCCTCATGGGGACCTGCTCCGGGGTGATAGTTCCTGAATCAAGTCACCGGATTATCATATGGCAATCACACACATTCCTGAGTATTCATTCCTCAGTTTTTGTATCATTATTGTTGGTTTTCAATTGAAAAATTTATAAGTATACCATTTTCGGAACATGGTTCCGGATATGCGGTTTTCCCGGGAACGTATTATGTCCATCGAATACATTAGACATTAATGAAAAAGTGGTTGAGTTCCTGAATCCAAAACTTCCAAAATATTCTAAATTTGTTGGATATTTCCTTAGTAATAGTCATTTTAGTTCCGTGGGTAAAAACGATCCCGTCGGCCTTTTACGTAATTAAAAAAATTAAGAAGCCCCTCCTCACACCTCCCCATTGCTATGCCTTCATTATTTACTCCAGGATGATAAGTTTTAACGAGATATGAGATGTCACAAAGTTTCAATATCCTTCTATGAAAACTTAATGAAACATCACGTTTTGAAATCTAAGAAGGCAACTTTGTTCCCTGTTGGACACATAACGGTTGATCACAGCAGTTTTTGCACCGTAAAACACCTGTACTACTGTACAGTACTGAATGCAAAAAAGCAAGATTGTAATGCAATTTCACATGATTTGGTTTCATTTCTCGTAATGGATTGCAACTTGGAGAAAAAATGCAACATTGGTCGTGGGCAAAAAAGCAACAAATCAATTCCATTAGAAAAAAATCAATATGTGCGTGAGGTTGAACAGTTGATTAGTAGTAGCACAACCATTCAAGCTTGAATCAATTTGAAAGGAATCGCCAAATGTCAATAAGCATTTAGCAAAAAGCAAATATGTCAGTTTTGTAGACGCTATGTGGCATATAATTGCACGTCAAAACATCGTGTCAATATCGGGTGACATGTGGCGAACGACGGAGTGATATTTTGACATGCTAGCAGATGCCGCAATTTCACCACATCAGTGGGCACCTCGACCAAGTGAACTACGTAGCGTTTGTGAAGCAACAGTTGCTTACGCTAGCGCTTGCTAGAGATTTGAAAATTTACACAAAGTTATCGATTAATTTTGCTCTTGCTTAAACGTCTGTCTGTGGTAGTAGTAAATTCAATGGCTCACAAAAAAAAGATTACGATCCGCTACTGAGAGTTGAACCGCGACCGTCAGCATGACGGTTCTTCATTGTTACCTTCCGGTCACCACAACAAGTTGAGATGATCGGAATAAAAACCCTACAGTTGTTTCGGTTGTCGAGGCACTCAACGTTACAACATGAAACGAATGTCATTCGTACGCACTTACATGGCTTCGTTTATTTCATAAAACGCATGGTGACTTGATGAGAGGGCGATAGGAGGGTGATGACGAGTGCAAATAAAAATAACGGGTGTCCACTAAATAATGAGAACGAAAAGAATGGGTCAGGAAAAAAATACCAGTGAAGTTTTGTTCAAACTGATTTATTTTATTAAAAGGGTCAACTTAAATCTTCAAACTAAGTTTAGTGAATATTGTCATATGGTCCGTGGTCCGCCGTGCGGCGCAGCTTAGTCGTTATGCTGGAACATGACCGTTGGACGGCAGCCACATCGATTTTTCGGATGCAGCTTTTGATCCTGTTGGTAAGTTGCTTGGTGTTCTTGGCCTTCCAATTATCCTTGTATACCATGGAGCTCAAAAGACCGAAGAAATCCTCGGTAGGACGGCACTGTGGCAAATTTGTCGGATTCCGGTCTTTTGGGACATATGGTATATTTTGGCTCTCCAAAAACGTTAGCGTTTTTTGCGTAGTGCGATGATGCCTTGTCCGGCCAAAACACGTATTTGCCATCCGAGTGATGTTGTTTAAGAAATGGGATGAGTATTTTCTGCAAACACTCTCTTTGGTACACCTCCTGGTTGATGGCCAAACCGCTTGGTTTGAACCACGGCTTCGAAATACCCTTATCGGATATTACGATGTATAACATAACCTTCGATTCAAATTTGTGCTTGAACTTATACATTACTTTTGGAGGAGTAGTAGATTTGTCCTTAGTGTAGAATCGGTCGTTTCCCGGTATCTGAGACTTCGAAAGAGGAAAGTAGCTTTCGTCGTCCAGAACGAAAGATTTTCCGCCGTAATTCCGAGTCATCCAGCGGCATTGGGATTTCACGGTTTGAATCTGCTCATCTGTGTACTCTGGGGATCTGGTTTTCTTTCTACACACTATTCCTTCTTTCTTTAGCGTCTTGCAGATGAGTGACTTCGAACAATGGAACTTTCGGGCTGCTTCCCGTTGACTTACCGAATCCTTGTTGTTGAACATGCTGCGCAGCGAGCGGAGCGTTTTCTCATTCATTATTTTCGCTGGACGGCCGCAACCTTTCTTCCGGGTTACTCTCATGCATGCCAGGATACGGTATACGGTGGATACCGGAACTTTTCACGACAAAAATGGTCCACCGTGTATTTTTTCCACGATCTTCGATCGCTTGAAAGAATTGTACAACGCGCGCGCGCAGTTCTTCCTGTTTCGACGGCATACTGAACACGACTGAACATTCTGGAGAGTGCAACGATTCATTCATCTAAAGTGACATTTCTATGCGGCCGTTTTTGTTCTGATGGAAAAGTATTGAAATCATTCTCATTTTTTAGTGGACACCCGTTAGAACACTTGACAGCGGAATAGCAACAGTGGCATATGGCGTAGCGGCGTTCTGAGCCATTGTCTCACCCATATTGAGAAGGTGTTGACGGTTGAACAAAAACCCAACCGTTGCTGCGACTGTCGAGGCACTAGGCACACAGCGATAACCGGTTGCACACACTTGTATGGCTTTGTTTATACCATAAAAAGCTTTGTGGATCATGATGGGCAAAATTGCCTTTTCAGAATCATGTGGATTTCTCAAGATATGATTGCAAAAACTGCAATTGCATTTTTTGCTACAATTTCAACCTTTGGGTGTAAGCAGTTCTTTTCAAAATAAGAACAGAAAGTGATTTCAAGCAAACAGAAACAAAACATATGATTATCAGTAACTTGGTCACGTTACAGGCATACTGGATCAAGTTCCTATTACTTCAAAATTTTCTGAGCACAAACCTCAAATACTATTAGGACTTCAGGCGTGAAATTTTCAAGAATCGTTCGCTCCACTGGAGCATCGATTTGAGCGTTGCTTGTTTTGTTTTGTTTGTGTTTCAAAAATCGTGAAGTGATATTTAACCTAACCTATAAATCATATGGAAAAAGGACTTCCTCCAGTTTTACCTTAATGACCGATTATGCTAACTGACCCATTCGACCTAATGACCAGTTCAGCCTAAACATTTTTAATCGAATGGCATTCGGCCTGATGATCCTTAAATATTTTTTGTTTTGTAATATTGACCTTACTATCTACATTTTGAAATAGTTAAAGAACTTTGTTGTGTTTGCACTGATAATTGGTCGTGGAATCGACGGATTGAATTTTAGGGAATTGTTACAGCCCTGCATTTGCTGGAACGATGGGAGTCATCTAATATTTTAAGTATCATTTCCAACCAAATCCAACCATTAGACCAATTCTCAAACTTGCTATTCCCAACCACTTTCTGTTTTTTGTTTGTCTTCGTTTATTCCACCAAGCACTTTTGTTTTGTTTAAGTATATAGTTGTCATTGTTTCGTGTTTCTATTAATCATGATTTTGTCATATATTTATTTAACTTATATAAGAACATATATTGCTATAGTAAAACAATAATTTTAATCGGCTCATTCGAGTGTTTTTTTTTTGCGATCAAAGTTTACAACTTCTGTTCTACTCTTGTTCTTATTTTTTTTCCGTTTTCACATTATGCCACCTTCATGGTACCAACATTTAGTAAAAATGTCAACAAAATGTAAGACTTATTGATAGTTTGCACAAAAGCTTCCATGGAAATATTGAAAAGTCCTCCACATGTGAACTGCGCTCCGTTCCGGACATTTATCTTGAATATCATGAGCATCGTCCGTAGCTGAACAAAATCCGAGTGAAGCTTCCCTAGTAGCACACTTGTTGCAAATAAGTCAAAGAAACTGCAATGTGACTCAATTAAGTCACAATCAAGTTTCTGCAACCAATTATGAGAGAGATGAGTTGCTTGGGTTTTCGTGGTAAGGAATCGCCATCGTCAGATCGAAGATCTCATACTCCATTGTCCTGTTCTGCAAGACAAAAATCACATTACTGTTCAATACAGTTATCGAGAAAGTCCTACTATTTCCCGAAACGACTCGGCAAGCCTGCACCACCAGTAGCATTCAGCAAGAAAATTGACCGTAGCAAGTGCTATAATTAAACGACCGGCAAATGTTCCCTCCATCAAAAGTACGTAAATGGACAATCCAACCAATAAGATAACACAGTAGTGAATGATGAGATACAGCAGTTTGACAATTTCTTTCAATTGATTGAGGTTTCTGAAATTGAGGATAGGGATCAATATAAATATAACTGCTTCTGAACAAGCATACCTACTCTGTCACTAGAATATGTTGTTCCATGTGAAAGCGAGTACGTCGTATGCAATTCTTCCAAAACGCATCAAGGCCGTCCTTCTGCCAATCGGAGGTTCTTTCATTGAATTCCGATTTCACGATTTCAACAAATTTTTCCATACCACATCCTACGATTTCCAGCTCCGTACGGAATCCTAACAAAAGAGCAGTCATTAGAATAGTCGAGCCTAGTACTTTGTTGATCCAAAGCGGAAATACGGTCATAGTGTTGAACACTTGAATTGCTGTGAATATCTTTGGATGCAAGACGAGCAGAACTTGCGGCAGTCGATAGAGTTTGTCCTGGTGTGTCATGAGAAATGGTACTGATAGGACACAAACACTGACTATCATTAACATCCCAGCACAGATCACTCGAACCTTCCCGGACACTCTTCTCCTCATTCCGTTATCATGCCTAATATCGTTGGATGTGATCTGACTATTGTTGATGAAATGTTTGGCTTGCTTTAAACTTTCAAAATGTGATCGTACGACAAACTCCTGCGAGAGTCCAGCGAAGAAGTAAATCATTAGCAGCAAAAACCAGATCGTAGCAATGGGATCATCTCCACTGAGAACACTTTCTACCAGATTCAGAACTAAGATGATGCTGTGGAAAGCCGCGATGAGGTGATGTAAGCGCCAGATAATATTGACCCATTTCCGCTTTGATTCAAAATATAAACCTGGGAAAGAGAAATCATTAAATGTAAAAATCATCTATGAAGTGGTGATAACTATCAACCTCCTAATGCTAGAATGATTTCGGTTAGTTTGAAGATGTCCGACTTGGAATTTTCTAGGCGGAATAGTGAAAAAGTTTTGATTAGGAACCGGGTGGCAGTCCTCTGCAAACGATCCATTTCAATCATAACTGGTGCAAGAACTGACAGACAATTGAAAGTTAGCAGGGTGAAAAAAAAAATCAAGTTATGTGAACTTGTCGCCGAAGAAAGTTTTAATCTGTTGGTGCAGGTGTGTTGGTTCCCATAAATGCTTTGTTTATCTAATATGAATTTTATGAAAATACTTACCGTAAGAAAAACAGCGTGCTGTTCACTAAATTGTCAAGTAATTTGAGTAATTGACTCAGAACAAAACAAAACAAAAGTATTCCACTGGAAACGTCTTGTCTCAACTTTGATTGTCTGGATTTCACGGGACTGATTTTAAACTCTAGTCTCCGACGTGTTTAGGATAATTTCGATTCTCTTGTTTTCATTTGTTTGAAGTAGCCTTATTACACCAAAAGGTTTCTTTGTTTGCACACCACCAAAGTAGGCTTATTACACCAAAGGGCCAGATGACTGCACCCAGCATAAACTGCAAATATTTGAAGTTCTACTCGAAAATCGAACTTTGCATTCGCTTGTATAATCATATAAGGAATAAGTACAGTTTGACAACAAATGTGATGAACTTCCAGAGTTTAAGCGAAATGTTACACTGTTTCTATACATAAACAGTTAGTCTTAAGCTACCGATTTGAGTAAAAAAATATTAAAACTGAAAAACGTCCGTGCTGAAACAGCGACATCGCCATTCAGTAAACCACTCCTTTACTGTTGCCCTTTCAGTTAAGAGGCTAAAATTCAATAAGTCACGGACTTATTCACTTATTCACCCACCCTCGTATGAAGCTTGATCTTGATGACTGTTTATAAAGCCCAGTGGCTGTATGAAATTATATGGAGAATTTTCAGGTTATTGATGTTCATCAAATCTGACTATTTTAATGACGAAAATGTAATTTACTGCTTATTCCTGCAATTGTGACGATGTTTTCATCGATTGGTGAAATCATTAAATTTAGGAAATATAGCTCCACTTGAAAAAAAAAAAACCAATTGTTAACACAAACACTTTCCTGTTGTATGGTGAATAATTAGATGAAGATCAACCCTATTCTCGCATTGCTTCGGAACACCCTGCCAACTTCTTTACATCTACAGACAGTTGCCTAGCGAAAAGAAAATGCGAAATAAAGCAGCACTGCTACGAAAACGACCGTCGTAAGTTGGTTGGGCTTTGATATGCGAATACTCAATGGGTTTTCACGAATCCGTATTGTACTTTCTACGACCCGTTCTAGGATGTACACCATAGTGCCTCAGTAGTAGAATGGCTCTTTTTCCGCTCGCGGATCAACTTCCAAAAGCCAGGGGGATTTACAGGAAAATATACAACCACAAACGAGCAAGTGGAACCCAGCGAATGAGTTAAGCTAGGATTTAATGAGCGTGGTAATTCAGTGCGATGAAAATCACTGGGATTTTTTTCCTTTGAAATGCTCGCGCAAGATCGGGGTGTGATTTAATAGATCCAAGCTAAACGGATCGTTTTATCGCACTCTGAAATTTGGTTTGAACAAGTGTTTAATTAGCATTTACAGGCAAACTTCGATATAACGTACATTTTGATTTTACACTTGTACGTTGTATCGAATTGTACGTTATATCGAAGCATAGATAAAAATCTAAAATATTAACGTTTTTATGTTTTAATGTGTGTGCAAAACCACTATTCTGTCCTCTTTTTTCTATGTATCTTCGATTTTGAGTCTATCGCTCGTTCATCTTTTCATCACTTCAAACCTTTTTTGTGATTTTTTGTCTTGTAGGTTGTAGCATGTGGGCCAAATAGATTGCTTAATGAAATAGCTTTTTTCTTCAAGGAATAATCCATTGTGAATAGATTGTAAATAGTAGATATAAAAAATCCTTCAATATTATCCCTAGTATTAATTTACGGTAAGATTTGTTGTTGTTCATTAGTGTTGTTCACAGCTGTTCACTTATATATGTTCACTATCTATGCTAGTAACTGTTCATGAAACAAGAGTGAACATTTATATAACTGGTTCACTACACGCATATATTTCAAAATCTCTGCATGCAAGTTATTCATCTGAGCCGATTCATTGGTCTGATTCACGAACTTCGACGACCATCAAGTCTAACTACGGGGAAGGACGAAAGAAGGAGATGGCAGTCGTCGTCGGTTACGAATGTAACATTTGAGGATCGGGTTCATAAGGTCGTTGTACCTTTTCAGGTTCAACAACCTTTGGTCACGAACATGACTACCACTCGCAAACTATCTGAGGATTACAAGAGCTACACTTGAGCAATTTGATCTGGACCGTGGATAGGAACGTGAGTGCGAGCTGAGTTGATCCGTGTGGTCGCGAATCCATTGTGGTACGTTAAATGACGGTAGAAATCTTAAGTGTTTAGATTTTACGTTAGTTTCCCTTCTTAGGCTAGTTAGGTAGTTATCGGAGGTGCGATAATAAGTCATGTGCAAGCGTTTTCCGTTAAGAAAGAAGGTAATTTGTTTAGAGTGTGTCCTTAAAATTGTGTGTATTTATAAGTCTCGAACAGCCGTTCAGCGGCATCTTGTAAGAAATTCCAGAGCGAGTCTCGGACCCACGCTATAGCGCTACCACGCAGCCGACACTACCAGCCAACCCAATCGACCACCGAGCACTGTCCATCTAGGCCAGGAAAACTTCCTGTATTGCGGAGTTATTCCGAATCGCGGAGGGACTGCACCACCTATCTTGCGTCCCGCGAAAATCCGATTCCGTCGTCACCATTTTGTCGTCGACGAGCCAAGGACAAGCGCCACTATTCCGTCTTGCATTGTCTGGTAGACAACCGTCGTTCAGCCGGCCGCCATTGACCAGTGCGACCTATTTCGCGCTGCAACCGCAAACGCCATTCACCGGTAGGGACCGGTAAAGCAGAACGGTACTGTAAGTACATGCGCATGTGAGGAAATTGAGACACACACGAAAAATAAGTTATACTGGTTAGAAGCCAGAAATCCGCACACGCCAGAAGACAGGACTAGAAGGGAAGAGAAAGGGAAAACCCTGAAACTAAAATGAACCTAGGTTAAATATAAATTCCGAACTCAAATAAACGTGATCTTGTAAGTTATCTGTATCTAAAAAGGGTGTTCCGGCGGTCCGCCATGTTGTTCGTGAATTTTAGGCACTATGATTTTTCCCGTCGTTCGATTAGTTTTCCGTTCGTTTAGTTATTCTTTTCCGTTGTTTCCTCCAAGTCTGGACTGCTTGGGAATCTCAGTCCCTCCATTCACGTTTCCATTGAAGCGCGAAGGAGAATTGTGCAAGTGAGCTCTGCCTGTGAAATAGGCGGCGTATACACGAATTGATTTGTGCCTAATCGAAGACCGTCGTTCTCGCTACACTCATAACCGATAGTGGAGCCATCTTTATGCGGAACGCGGGGTACTTTATTAGAACGTTCAGCGACGCTGGATCTTGTCTCATTCCCTACTGAATTTGTACGCAGAAACCTGCCCTGAGGTAAGCGATTTCTTGCCGGGCAACCCAACAGACAAGTGGCCCTCTTCGGAGGTGGCGCTTAAGCCACTTGTTAAGGAATTCCAGGGGTTAGAGAACCCGTAGCTGCACGCGGCGTGCTACAAGGTAATTTATCTCACTTACAGTTAAAATAAAAATTGGGTGGCCTCTATTGTACACAGAAATCGTCTCCAAATCGTTCGGTCCATGGCTGCAATTGGCCCGTCTCGCCATCTGCGAAGGGTGCGCAGGGTTACCTTCCACTTGATCGACCGTTCTCATTCGTTCTCAAGAGCCATTTCAACTCCGATATTTTACGACGTCCGGACGTCCCAAGCCCATCGTAGTCGGCCGATTTTTGCAGTGTGGAAGATGTTGGGATATTTTCATCTTCAGGATCAAGTGATGCAGAGACGTAAAGGAAACTGTCATCGGCGTCTTGGTTCGTTATGTTAGAAATGCCACCCTCAGCTGACGGACTGAGCAGTTTTTCTACGATTTCTTCGTCTTTAGGATCTCGAACTCTGCCTTTTCTTCGTCAATGGTTTCCAGACGGTTGATTTTAATCGCAATATTCTCAGCCTTTCTTCCAAAACGACAACGGTAAGTCCCTCATCATCATAATCTGGTGTATCGATGTACAGCATTTTCCAGGACTTCTTGATAGCGGAATTCGGAACCGCTTCCCATGCTTGTACAATCCAGAGCATTGCGTCTTTTATATTGATGTGCTTAACATTATCATGGAAATATTTGCCTCTTCCAAGAATCTCGTTTGTCATGATCTTTTTTTTTTGTACCGGGCCTCCATCATCTGTATCACATGCTGGTCCATCGGCTGGATCATTTGTTTATAGTTCGTCTGTACTGTAATGTGCTGAACAGTTGTCCAGCGAACGGGCAGTTTTTACAGGTTGCCCGGATTAAAAGGTTGTAACATGTGGGACGAACTGATCAAAAAAAAAAAAAATTTTGAATAATTCCCTAGTCATCCATGTATTTTTGGATGACCTGTAGTTGAGTGGAACTTCCCTGAGGTTTTTGAAGGGTTGAGGTTTTAGATTTGCCAATCAACATTAATGGAAGCTTTAGAAAATCATCCATGTTTCCAATCATTTCTTTAATGTTTTGGATGATACCTAGAAAAATAACCATACAAAATTTTTAGAGTTGCACTCCCAAGTAACATTTTCAATTTTAAGGTACACTTGAAGAAGTTTTCAAGACTCATTTGATAAAACCACGCATAAAACTAAATATTCTACATAACATCGATAAAACAGCCATAAACCCCTCATCTAAAAGGCCCATACTACAGGAGGTTCTCAAGACTATTTCCAAGGCTCGCTTAAAACTTGATAGTTTTATCGGAACATACTTCTAATGACATTCAAGACTGCTTAAAACTATGATAAAACTACCACAAGTTTTGATAGTTTTGTGATTTTCCTCTTTAAGAACACTGTTGCGAAACGGGAAGTTGCGAAACGATGTCTTGAGAGGGAATCAATTATTCTATAAAATTACTTATAAGGTGAATAACACTTATAAAATGATGTAGCTTTATGGAGGTTTCTTTGAGTGTTCTTTACTCTTAAGAACTGGTAATCAATTAAAACCATCTTTACTTGGAAATTGCCCTAATAAAATCAGATGATCTCCATAATGCTTTGATAGACTACCATAAAACATGGATAAAACCAATTTGCATTTGAAATGCTACTTGGGCTATAAGCATATTTCACTTCCGTAGCCACACGCCGATGTAGGTCAATGTACTCCAATTTGTGGGCGGCGTCGCAGACGTTTAACTTAAGATGGAGCACAGAGAACAGACATTGATGTCCATATACTCTTTCTTGAAAAACGTGTGTAAAAGTTAATATGGGCAGCCGGTATAAAAAAGCAAGTGCAGAGAAAAACAAACAAAATTTTTCAGGTTATGTGTTAGGCTTTGTATTGATAAACATTGACATGACAGTTATCGCACAACTGCAGCGCCACCTGCCACGAGCATAACGACATACATTTGAAATGTCGTTTTAAAGTTTTACACAAGTAGCAGCTCGAAGATGAACGTCTGTTCTCTGTGATGGAAGGTTTATATGGGACAATCCATAAACAACGTGGTCTTTTTTTGGTTCTTTAGACCCCCTCCTCCATGGTGGTTGCATGTCCAAACATAATTTTTAAAATTTATATGGAATGAGTTTTTGTCCAGAAAGTCCCACCCTCTTCGCACTCTCCTCCTCAAAATAACCACGTCGCTCGATTGACGGTCCATATGATCTTCAAATCATTGTTCAAGGTACTGTTAATATTAATTTTGAAGAAATTTTCTACACATCAAAAAAGTGTAGCGTTATATCGAGGTAAAAGTGACGCTATATCGAGTGACGCTGTATCGAGGGTACGTTATATCGAAGTTAACCTGTAACTGTTTTTCTTTTTTTTTGCAATTCCATTGCGGCATCACATCCAATCAAAAGAAATGAAATGTGTATTCCCTGAGAGAATCATGTTCTGACTTTTACGACTGACTTGGTCGGTGTGAATGTTTAACTACCCACAACAGACGGTTTGTGCTCCCCTCCTTCTAACTCCAGGGAGGCTAAAAGGTGTCAACGGCCATGATGTCTCTACATTCCGACAGTTCTCATTTACCGCACCGCATTTCAGAGCACCGCTGCTCATCTTCCAAAATACACATTGTCGTCCTTGCCCCCAGGAGAGGAGAAGACGAACGAAGAAATCTGAAGAGATGTTCGTCCTTCGCAGGCAACACGTGGATCACCTATTTGTATTTCATCACTTTTTATTACGAATTTACGCTGAATCTTGCAATTCGACCCACGTTGTTCGTTTTAGATTGCTCGCATAAGGTCCAGTCTGGTAGGATCCAATAGAGAAACGAAACGTAAATTTATCCTTCTTTTTTTTAGGATTGGTTTTTGGTGAGCCGAGCACTCCATTGCCATGAGAAGAATCCTCTGCTGGTGTTTGCAACGTTCGTTCGTTATAAATCATTTTTACGACACTCCAAATGTATGTTAGGAATCTAATAAATTGTTGCGAAATAATCAATTCATCCGTTCCGGTTCAAGCGAAGGCCATTTATGCAGCCTTTCGAGAATTTGGGTTTATGTATTTATGATGGATGAAGCGATGCTCGCCCGTCCGGTTAATCATCAATTTGCTATGGTAGTAAAGTTGTTTTGTTTCAAGAAACGATAAGGCTATCAATATCTATTTCATAACTAAAGTTTGGAAAATTGACTCGCTAGATTTTCCAAGTGTTATGAAGGGTAATCATTTGATTTAGATTTCCGTTTTCCTTTGAATAGATACTCTTTCATTGCACTAACAACACCATAAGATTATGGCAGATTTTTTATTTTGACAGTATTGCGTGTTTGACGTATGCAAGGGAAGGTTTTTCCGGCCTTCTTCTTGGCATCTTGCTATGAAATACTAGTTGGTTTCCAACCGATTGCCTATCGATCTGTTGAGTAACCTCAAATTACTATATTCCTTCCATTTTGTCACAAAACAAGCCTGGAAATGAATAGAAGCAAAAAATTGCCAGAAAGCACGGAAGGCTTCTGGAGGCTTGCATTCTCCAGATCTTTCAAATATAATTTTAGGTGGATTGGAATAGATTACTCTTTATAACGTGCAATTTGCTTTATGCATTTATGCATTCTCATGCTCCCTATCCAAATCGATTCACTTGGGGCCTAGATGGTCCCTCGTTTCCCCCATTATATGCCATTTAATATTTAGTACATTTTGTTGTGGTCATTTGAATGCTTACCTTGTGTTAGAAAATTAGGTTGAAAGTAAAATTATATAAGGTTTTATACTGTTTTTTCTTATTGCTTCAATTTGATGGAGGATCCAGGTTGCTTGCGGTCATGGGATAAGAAAGAGAACAGGAGAAAGATTTTCATGGTGATATTCTCACAACGGTCGTTCAAAATGGTTAGACGGATGCATATGAGAGATCATTCCATATTAATGTCCACTCGTTTGCTCAATTCTATCACATTTAGTTATAGAATACAAGAAACATTTTCCTACGTGCTACATTTTGTAATATCAGGGTGATGATCCCCCATCGTTTCTTCAAGTGATCATTGCAGCTGTTTATTTGGTTCAAGCGCTTTTGAACGTTGATGTGGCAGCCTATTCACACAGGAAATCTGCCACAACCAACTCGGCAGAACGTGTCCATACCCCTTTCCGGGATACCAAAGAGCAGGGAAAATGCAACCTACAAATATGATCCCCAAACATTCATTTCAATTCGGATATTTTTGAAGCTCTGGGGAAATAAATAAACACGTATAAGCTATGATTTTGCTAAGTTGGTTTATTTAACCTCCTCTGCTAGGTACTCATCAAATTCTGTGCCACACTTGCCCCATCTTTCTTACACACTTTCATCCCCCTTTCTTTAAAACCTTGTCGATTTTGAAGACCTTCCCTGTTATTCGTAGCTTCTCCAGCACTTCTCCGGAATATCCAGATGGGACTTGCGGACGAAAAACTCCAGACCGGGGATCTGCCGTACGTCCGCTTAAATGTACAGGGTAGGCTCAAATAAGTGACGCAGTATTTTGTTTCAGTGTGGAATTCTTCTAGCCATCGCAAGAGCCATCTGGATGCAAGCAAATTAAAGGTGAACTGATTAATATATAAGCAAACTAGTTTTCGCTAGATTCCGTCGACAGGAAAAGCCTAAGAAAAATATGGATTTCAGAAGACATTTTGCAGTTACATTGGTGGGAATGCGTCCCAACCAGATACTGGGCAAGACCCAGAAGAAAGGAATATGCCGCACCTTAATCGAAGCATCGATCCGAAGAAAAAACCAGGTCGTCCTCGCAGTGTACGTACCAAACGGCATGTAAAGGCGGTGCGTGAGTGAATTTGCCGAAATCCTTGTCGTTCTTCCTTTAAACTGGCTCAGGAAATGGACATCTCCAGGAAAACTATCAGATCAGCTCTCAAGAGATTGGTGCCGCAAAATTAAAGAAAAAAGCATGGACTTTCGATGAAATCCCCGAAAATCAGGGGTGTTCCGCTTGTAATGCCTACCCGAAGAGACTTAGGGCAATAATTTAAGCTACAAACCATAGAATCAAAATGTAAATATGTGCACATAGACAATAAAATATATGAAGCAGAATAATAAAGAAACATTTAAATTGTTTGTTGTCTTTTCGTGGGAGATATAGTCTTTGTTTCATGCATCACTTATTTGGGCCTACCCTGTCGTTGTCCTTTACGATGCATTGCAGCTGCACAAACCACTCGCCTTAGCGCGGAATTTGGTCACAGCGTTCTGTGTATTGGTTCGCTTCATTGCCTGGTGGACGAACAAGACGGAAGAATTCTTGGCCATGTCCCGAACTGGGAAGAAGCAGCTTTGGGGTCAAGCGATCCAAACCGTGGCGTTTTTGCTGAACCGTAGCCCGTCGAGTGCGATGAAATCCGGAAAGACGCCATACGAATTGTGGGATGGTTGTAACCGAACGTATCAAAGCTGCGCACGTTTGGCTGCAGTGCTTTCGTGGATGACCCGAAAGAGCATCGGAAGAAAATGGATACATTAATTGTTATGTTATTTATTCTCCGTGCAAGGAGTAACGATTATGATGTAGAACAGTGGTGCTCATCATGCGGCCCACCGAGGCGGCAAATGCGGCCCGCGATAGCATTTGAGAAATATGAGAACTTCATTGAATATGTAGCTATTTGCTGTTCGATTTGAGTTGCATTTCTTACTGTGTAATAATTGTGATTCTCATAGTTTTATGTGAACAATTTTTACCGTGCTTGTTACACAGATGATGAATGACCAAAAAGGCGGGATAGAAAGAAAGAGAGAATGCAGTCATATTTTCGCTCCCGCAACCACAGGTTCATTCACTTTCACCATTCAGTGTCTGTTGTCAATTGGTTCCGTTCTGTAGTTGCGTGCGTAGTTCTGAAAAGTTTCGAGCAATTCTAGGTTTTTTTTTCATTAGGGCGTATCTACAATTAAGAGATTCTCTCCGGGCTCGCTCTCTTTCATTCATTACAGCGCCATTATAAAACTTACGAGGTATTCTTTAGTACAGATCGAAACACAACAGTGCTGGCTAGCATACTCTACAAATAATAGAATGAAAACCATAAAGGTGATTGGTTTATGAATGAAAGAGAGCGAGCCCGGAGAGAATCTCTCAATTGTAGATTCGCCCTAATGAAAAAAACCCTAGAATTATTCAGTGAAAATGGAAGCCAGCACTAGCAAAAAACGGAAAGTGGCTGATGAAGGACGTGTTTTCCAGGAGAAGTGGTCTGAAATGTTTTTCTTTAGGTGCATTAATCAAAAACCGGTGTGTATGATTTGCAACGAAGCTGTTGCAGTTATGAAGGAATTTAATGTGAAGCGTCACTACGAGTCGAAACATGCGTCAAAAATGGATAAATATGTCGGTGTGGCGCGGGCTGAAAAATGTGCTGAGTTCAGGGGAAATTTGAGTAGCCAGCAAAACTTTTTTGTGAGAAGAAAGCAAGAAAACGAGTTGTGCACAAAGGCAAGTTTCATTATCGCAGAAAAACTCGCTTCCCATTCGAAGCCATTTTCTGATGGCGAGGTTGTTAAGGAATGTATGGAAGCTGTGGTTCAAATGATTTGACCCGAAAAAAGTCGCATCTTTGCGCAAGTGCCAAAAGCGTGGGATTCAAAGATGTCATGAAAGATGTCATCAAAATAGTTAATTTCATCCGATCGCACGCATTGAACCATCGAGAATTTCAGGCTCTTCTAGTAGACACGGATGCAGGATATGGTGACGTACCATATTATACTAAGGTACGTTGGCGGAGCAGGGGAAAGGTGCTGCGACGCGTATTTGATCTTCGGAAAGAAATCGTCGAATTCATGGAGAGCAAAGGTAAATCAGTGAAATTTTTCGATAATGCGGAGTGGGTGACAGATCTGGCTTTCCTGACTGACATTACAACGCACCTGAACGATTTGAATTAAAGTCTCCAGGGTAAAGGCAAATTGGTGCACAGCATGTTTAATCAAATCAGTACATTTAAAAACAAACTCGTGTTGTGGGAGAAACAGATGAAAATTCTAAATTTTGCCCATTTCCCTACTCTCGGAAAATGCAATGTGACGTTGACTAAAAAATACGTTGACGCACTCCAAACAATGAAAAATTATTTTTCTCGTAGATTTGGAGATTTCAAAGCGCATGACAAAATTCTAAAACTTTTTTCTGCTCCATTCAGTGTTGATGCTGAACAAGCCCCAGATAATATCCAAATGGAACTAATTGAGTTACAGTGCGACACGGAACTGCGAGAAAAATTTGATCGACATGATTTGATGGAGTTCTATGCCAAATTTGTTCCGGAAGAGCGCTTCCCAGAGCTGCGAAACCATGCTCTTTTCGTAGCTTCTTTGTTTGGATCCACATACATTTGTGAACAACTGTTTTCCGTGATGAAGCAAGTAAAGTCAAAAGCAAGAAATAAGACATGTGATGAACATTTGGACAATTAATTGCGTATTTCGACCTCTAGCATGAAGGCTGATCTCGATAAGCTTGCTCAAGAAAAGTGTAAGTGAATTATGTATTAAAATGCGAAAAGTTTTTTTTATTGATTTTCAAATAAATTAAATGTGATATAAATCTACATTTAGTTGATTGTAATTTTTTTTTATTTTGGAAGAAAGAGCATTGCTTTACATTCCAGGTACATCTACTAGTAACGTGTCCTCAAAATAAGCTGTTTTTTATTAATTATTTTAAGCCATTAAAAATAACTCATAAATAATGCCCGTGGCATTGGCGCAAAATTTCATTTTGGCCCGCTGCAAGCATCTACCTGAGCACCACTGATGAAGAAGGAGATGTTCGCTCATCACCATGAGGCACCAAGAGTGAACATTAATGTTTTTGGCTAGAATGAAAGATGTGAAGAGAAAGTGAAAGTTCCGTCAGAGTGCGACAGGTAGGAAATCTAATAGATGTTTTTTTGAAAATTGAGCGAAAGGACATGTATCCAATGGTACTCGAACCATGGACGTCAATCTTTGCCTAACATCCCACTGCGGGGTAGGTTGTAGCAACGGAACAAGTCCATCATGCGTCAACTTTTGCCTGTTGAAGTTTTCAAAAAACATCTATTAGATTTCCTACCTGCCGCACTCTGACGGAACTTTCACTTTCTCTTCACATCTTTCATTCTAGCCAAAAACATTAATGTTCACTCTTGGTGCCTCATGGTGATGAGCGAACATCTCCTTCTACATCAGAAAATGGATGCCAAAGCGTGGAAGAGAATCTTCGTATGCTACACCCATAACGGCTACCGCGTGTGGGACGAGAGGTCGCAGTGGATTGTAAACACACGGGACGTTGTGTTCGACGAGTCTCGAGGCTATGATCAGGAGGATCGATGGATTGATAACTCGGATGTGTTCCTATATCCAGCTGCGGAGGACGAGTCAGCTGTTAGTGACGATGAGTCGGTTGATAGCTGACGAATTCGGAAGTTTGATCCATGAGAGCGACGCTGAAGGTGGTTCTGGTGATTGACCTGAAGGTGAGCAACCACAGAAGGACTCGTGGCCACAGCAAGGACAGAATGCTCCTTCCTGGCACAAGGACTATGATGTAGAATATGCGGCATATGCTCTGAACGCGATAGGGTACGTTGACAACATGCCCAATTCCACGGAGGCTGTGGCGCAAAAGCGGAAGAATTTGCCGAAACGGGAAGAGGCAGCGAATGACGAGATGGCTTCGTTGAAGAAGAATCAAACCTGGACTTTGACGAAGCTACCTGACGGTCAAGCGTGGGATCAACGGACAGCCAGATTGATATAAGGCTGGTCTAGTGGCTCGTGGTTTTAGTCAACGTCGAGGCTTTGACTACGGTGAGACTTATTCACCTATCGCTAAGCTGGACACGTTTCGCACCGTGTTGGCGGTGGCGAATCAAGAGAAGATGGTCGTCCATCAAATGGACGTGACGACAGCCTTCTTCAATGGAGAGCTTTAGAGGAAATCTTCATGGTCCAGCCCGTAGGTTTCGAAGCTGGAGCGAACCTAGTATGCCGTCTAGGGAAGTGCTTGTACGGGCTCAAACAGGCATCGAGAGCTTCGAACGAGCGGTTCCATTCATTTGTGGAGCGTGAACTGAAGTTTTCGAGGAGCATGAACGATCAGTACATGTACGTCCTTTTATGCCTTTACTAATGTCTGCAGGCATAATCCAGTGTGGATGCGGTGTCCTCTATTGCTTGATCCGAAGGGGGAAGCGAGGATCGCAGAACCTTTGGGGGATTTTTTTTTCAATGCGGTGTCCAAACCTGTGTATCCCAGTGGGGCAAGAGTGGATCGCAATCCAAAGAGATTCGTTAGTCGAAAGTTTCTGGTCTTTATTCAAGAAATTTTTGGGATTTATAAATGGAAGTGTTGTCCTGCTTGGCTCGTGAATTCAAGATGGCTGATGTTGGGGACGTAAAATGTAAAGGTATAGGTAAATGAAGCAGTATCTCGAAGATTTGTTGCGGCGGTTCAAGATGGAAGACCGCAAAGCGGTTTCAACGCCGGTGATACCCGGATGTCAAATCAAGGGTTGAAAAATATCTAAAATTTCATCCATACGCGACAATGGAAATTTTTCCGCGGTTATTTTCTTTGTTTGGTTGGCGAATATCAACAACTTATCCTTTCGCTCTTAGTTGACTGTTTTGGAACGAGCAAAACGGGCGAGTTAAATGGTGACGTACAGACGTTCATCTTCGATCTGCTACTTGTGTAAAACATTAAACCGGCATTTCAAATGTGTGTCGTTAAGCTCTTGGTACGCGGAGCTGCAGTTTTGCGGTAACTGTCATGTCAATATTTATCATTAAAAAGCCTAGCACATAACCTGAAAAGTTTTGTTTGTTTTTTCCCTGCATTTGCTTTTTATATCGGTTACCCATATTAACTCTTACACATGTTTTTCAAGAAAAGCTATATGGACCAGACATTGTGGTAGAGGGTCCGCATAATTTTGTGTTGAAGTATTCTATTAATTTGACTTTTTATTTCTTCTCTATACACTTTTTGTAACCTACAATTATTAGTATACAGTGGAGAATTGCACTCCAAATTAATGGCCTGTTTATAGAAATTGTTAACAGTTAATGGATCGTCACTCAATGCAAAAATATAGGGTAAGGGGATGTAATGTTAGCCTAGCTCCTTCATTCGGCCTATGTACTGATTGTGTAATTAATTTAGCGATAATCAACAAAATCATTGCGAAAAGAATGACCGATATAATCCGAAGCAATTAAGACAATATTAATCACCTTATAGTTGTTCACTTCCGCGTAATTTTCGATTTCTTGAACATTTGTTACATCATGTTTTCACTGGTTATGCTGAACAGATGATCTACCCGATCTTTAAGTGATCTAAATTTGGCTTAATTGAGTCGATAAAGCAAGCAATGCAGTCTGGATGTGCAAAAATTAGTCACACGTTACAAACTAACTGTTCACATTGCTGAAATAACAATGATTTTACGAGAAAATCGTAGACCCAATGTTGGGGACATATTTTTATGTATGTTCCCAACTATGGCCTGTTGTATCAATAACGTAGTAATATGATTGTTATTGGTGAAATTTCATGTGGAAATGCATTATTTTGCGGTTGTTTATATTCAAGTGGCTTATTTGAACACAAACCGAATGAACAAAATCATTGTATCGTGAATTTTAATGTTTTTATTATTGATAGCTGATAAATCATATATGAACATCACTTAAATGTTTTGAGGCAGTTTTACTTTAGTTTGTTTTGTGAAATGTGGTATTAAGTAAATCGGATACAGCTAGCAATGCCTGAGTTCACACAATAAGAAAAAAAAAAAACCGCATCCATGAATAGACCCAATTTGGTGCCTATAGACCGACATTAACTCCATATCCCTCAAATGTTTCTGACTTTATAAAAAGAGTTGTGTAACTTTTCGTGATACAGACTACCAAATGTCTTATCAAACTTATTTTAGCAAGTGTAGTTGAATCTCGCTTACAGCTTAAAAAGTTTATGAGTTATAATAAAAAATGTAATCGATGGTTGCATAATAGACTGAGTCAAGGGATACATACCCTAATTGTATTTTTTACACAGGGTGATTAATTTTCACTTGTTTTCAGTTGATGAATGTTGCGTTTTGATTTCGTCTAGTAATTTTTTGCATCTTTTGTTGTCCTTTCCCTTCAGACTATCTGTAGTTATTGCAAGGAAATCACTTGCTGGAACTATTTTGGGGTTAAAATTAAGTGGAATAATTTAAGTGTTATTATTTACATTTACAAATTTCACATATTGTTTGCACAAAAGCTCCAGGTTTTATTTGTTTCGATAAAATTGCACTGTTCTTTTTAACAATTACAAAATTTACTTGTTTAATTATCCGGCATCTAGGTGGAATAACTAGATTACCGTAAAATTTATCCTCTACTAGCTGAGCCCGGTGCGAGCCTTGCTACGCATGCAACTAAATTAATGAAAATTCAATAGAACCTGCTCGTTTATGTTTTTTTTGTGAATGCATCTGGTTAAAATATTTTCGTTTACTAATGTAATTTCTGAAAAAATAACAAAGATTTATGTTTTTAATTAAACTTTTGGATCGGTAGTTTCTATAGATCTTTCTTTCTGCGTAGAAGCATTTCATTGACAAAAAAATGTATCATCAAACGAAGCCGTATCCTGTCAGTTTGAATGTAATTTTCCCTTGCATAACCTTTGATCAACTTCTTGTGCATAATGTAGCACTGAGAGTAACTCAAGCATCCCCCATTCTTGGCTAAGCAGGGGTCAAACTTCTATCAGTACATGCTTCTTACCCTAGAAATACACATTTTGAGTTTAAGTTGCATGGATAATTCTCATGTTTTGTTCCAATTTCTGTTTCGTTTGTTTGAGAGGCCACCCCCCCCCCCCTCCCACCAGAGAGATGAGGTCTCAAACCACCTTAGAAAAAAATCTAAAACTCCCCGCATGCCAAAGTTGGTTCCATTTGCTTGATTAGTTTTCGAGTGATGTGGCAATTTGTGTTTCATTGGTGTGGGAGCACCCCCTTCCAGATGAGGGAGGAGTCTCGAATCATCATAAGGACCTTCACCGACTCCAAAAATCCCAGCATAAAAATCCGGACATACTGCATACAAATTTTCCGGCCATACTGCATACAAATTTGCATAGCAGTAGGCATAGTTCTCATGTTTGTTTGAAATTTGTGTTTCATTTGTATGGGGACCCCGCTTTTCAGAGAGAGAGAGAGAGAGAGAGGGGCTTCAAACTACAATAAAAACATTTCTCGCCTTCTAAAACTCGCCTATACCAAATTTGGTTCCATTTGCATGATTAGTTCTCGAGTTATGCAGGAATTTGTTTTTCATTTGCATGGGAGCCCCTTTTCTATAGGCGGAGGGGTCTCGAACTATCATAGGATACTTTTCCAAACCATAAACCCCTGCATACAAATTTCCATGGCAGTAGGGATAGTTCTCATGTTCACAAATTTCAACCAAACCTGAGCACTATCCGCAAACTGTGTATTGTCTGGGTAAGAAGAATGTTCTGATAGAAGTTTGAACCCCTTCTTAGTCAAAAAAAAAAATAAGAGCGTCAGTGTTATGTAATGTTCATTCGTTTAGTTGCAGACGTAGCAATGCTCGCACCGGGATCAGTTAGTAAGATATATTTTTTGAAATTCATTTAGAATGTTTGACTATTGATACGTCTGCTCCTGTATCAATTCTAAGGTTGACAGGTCTTTCGCACAAAACAAGTCTAAATTTTACAAAATAAGTGTAAGTTAAGTCTTGATTATATACATTAATTCCCTGTTTGGGTATGTTACTTCCCCGTTGTTTTGTTTCGTCTTGGGTTGGGGATTTTCCGAAGGCCCCCTTTCGTTTTTTGCAACATACACATTTCTCTGTGAATTAATTCGAATAATCTCCTTCCTGGTTGTCAACTCACCTTCTGAAACCCTTCCTAAGGCTAAAAATATATGTGTATAAAAAAAATACTGCAAAAATATTCTCGTCGTTTGCTCAAGAATCCCTCCCTCCTTTCCCATGTACCACCATGTAGTTTTTGCGTTCGAGAATCTAAAACTGCCCAGAACTTTGCCCAGTGGAGAAGTACTGGGTTCTAGTTAAGCGGAAACTCTTCGAAACTAAGAAGAAAGCAAATGGTACCGATTCAAGAGAAGGTGGAGAATCGTCACGGTGGACATATCTGAGGATACCGTAAGGAACCTAATGGTGGGTGAATCACAGACAGTGCGACAGTTGTACAGAAAGAAGAATTAACATCTTAATCAACTGTTTCTTATGTAGATAGAACTCTATTATTGTGAATTAACAATCGGTTTTGTTTAATTATGTGTATTTATTTTGGTTGCTATTATTTAGTTGTCCGAAATGTGGGCTACAGAACTGATAGTTGCATCTAAGAAGATGCATGGACCCGAATTTCTTAAGGATTTCTTTTCAATAAAACGACATGTTGAGTTTCTTTTTTTAATTTTTGGATTATTAATTCGCATGAAGCAAGTACCAAATAAATTCAAACTTAATATGCTAACTTAAACTATGACTGAATTTGTTTTGACGCATTGATTTGTTTCCTATACAGGAAACAGGTTTTTTTTCATTAAAAAGTATAAAACTTATCTGAAATGATACTCATGTTTTGTCTTACCGACAACTTAATGACTTAAATATCTGATCTTCACACAAATCCTTCGACAAAATGTGCAGTTACCGAACGTAAAAAACACTGGTTTTGTGGAAGGTACTATTAACTATTGACATAAACTGACCAGCTTTTTTGCGATGCTCGAAGATCCATGCCTTTCGAAGGGACAATTGAATTGGAAACCAAACAACAAAAGAGGAATGTGCATTCACTATAACATCATTGAATATGTAGTACATTTATCGAACTAAAACGAGCAATAATGCCTATGAATTCACTTGCATCCGATATCTTAGTGGCGGTGTGTAGTTTCTTGCTTTGTGTTGAAAGTGTGCGTGGGTTTTGTGTGTTGTTTGTAAATTTCTAGAACTTCCCAAGCAAGCGTTAATTGGTTGTGCTTTACTTGAGTTTGCAGGTGCGGATTTGGTTAGGTTGCTGTGCCAATTTGTTTACTGTGTATGACTAGAGAAAGAACCCTTTCGATTGTTTTTGGAACTCGGTTAACGTGAATTTTACCGGGAGTTGTAAAATTTGATCGTCTTCCAAAAAACGCAATGTTGCTTTCGTTTATCGTAAACTTTGCGTGGGGGTATGAAGCACATTCGCAGTGGTAAATTTCTTTTGTTTATGTTTTGTAGGTGCATTGATCTGTTTCTTTTTTTCTATTGGTTATTTTTTGGTACTACTATTTTTTTTCTATCTGTGGCAATTACGTTTATCTACTTTTTTCAAATATTTTGCAATGAAATTCTCGAAAATGCAAACAGAAACGGCTTTCAGATATTCTATTGTTGTTTACTGTTAATAATATTGGATTATGGTTACCGACCGGCGAACCTGTCCAGCAGCAGCCCATTCCTCCAATCGTTCCCTTTGATGTTGATACAGGATTTCCGTAGTTCAGTTATTTGACTAAATTCATTCCGCTAAACTGCCGCGTGGGATTAAAAGCGCCGGCGCGCTACCGTCAGGTTTACAATCTTTTACAATGAGCGGTTGGGATGGCGAAGAGGAAGAGGAAGAGGAAGGGTGCATATCCCACGTAGATTGCTTCGATAACGGCACACTGCACAGCACAGACGGTAGTCAGCAGTGATGGTAACTCAATTTATGCGCCATTTATCGGCGATCTGTAGTCGATAATGGAAATTTATTGAACTCCTTCACGCTGTTCAACATACGTTGATCGTCGGTCAAAGCGCGGTGTTGTTCACATTACAATAATGACGGTCATTTTGGCGACATTAAGTGACCATTTTGCAGGCATATTTTAATTGTCGTGACTGCGAGAAACAATTTGCATACCAAGTTGGTTGGGCGGCATTCAACAAAGTAAGGAAAGGATAAAATATGATCGTCTGAGATGCGTTTCTATCAATGAGGAGTGGTTTGCTATTCAAAACATAGTTGGAACTGTTTTGTAGGATTCTTTAGTAAACGTAAGCTTTGTTATTCAGATACAATCCTTGAAGAACACTGAAAACCCCTCACGCCTACAGGGTGCGGCAGAAAATAATGCGAAAATGTTGAGTATTGGGTTAGTTCGTGTAGCTAGTGACTATTTTCTGTCGAAAGTGTATTTGTTTATGTAAATTTTCATATTCGTCAAAATGTTCGCGAAAGAAGTGAATATTTCGGAGAAATCCGTGCGGAGGATCATCAAAGAAGACCTTCCAGCGCCAGAGTGAAACACCACTTGATTACGGACCGTTTCAAGGAACTACGAGTGACTCGTTCCAAGAGATTGCTTTCCTTGTTAAAGAAGGAAAAATTAAAATCCTGTTCTCCGACGAAAAGCTTTTCAGCATCGATGCTGTGGCCAACAGCCGCACGGACCGGTTCATTTCACCGCAGAAAATGGAGAACGTTCTGGAAAAAGTGAAATTCAAATGTCAAACCAAACATCTGGCTGGTGTCATGATGTTTGGCTTGGTGGCGTCCAACGGTTTGAAAATGCCGCCTGTTTTCATTGATGCTGGAGTTAAAATTAATACCGAAGTGTATATCGGTAGTGTAAAGGACCAAGTGCTTTCTTGGCTGAAGCCCAACTCCGAGGACCAAAACGTTGTCCTACAGCAGGATGGAGCGCCGTGTCACACGTCCAATCGAACCCAACAATGGATGAACGATAACATGAATTTCTGGCCGAAGGATTTGTAGTCCCCTAGCAGTCCAGATCTTAATCCGTTGGATTATTCGATTTGGGCATATGTTGAAAGCACGAGCCTGCAAAACATCACATCCTAGTGTGAAAATCCTGAAGTCAAACAAAACACGCACATGGCAGTCAATGTCGGAGGACTACGTCCGAAAGGCATGCCCTGGCTTCCGGCGTCGGCTCAAGGATGTTATTGATAAAAATGGAGAACACATTGAATAAATTTGTTTAAAAGGACTTTATAGAGATAACTGCACCCGAAAATGTTGATATTATTGCTTGAATTAGTTGAAAATGGAATTTGAAAGAAATAGAAAAAAAAATTGCATTATTTTCTGCCGCACCCTGTAGATTATTTTTTTGTGAGATTCACACTGCATTTGTTCAAAATTTCAATCCTACTAAAACTATGGGATAAAACTTCGTACCAATGATAATCGAAGCAATCAACACTAACACAAAATAATTAATCAGACACGATTTTCCGATTCCACCCTCAAAGCACTTAATCCACCCTCCCCTTCCTCTCCTAATCCAAACAATGGTGCTTCTCCGAAGCCGGGTACAAGTAATGCAATCACCCGGCATGTTTCGCACTAATAATTTAAAAGTTTGTTTAGCGTCCAAACCTAGAAGAGAAAAAGCTGCAACAAGCCCCCGCTGTGGGCTGGTGTCTACTGAAGTGAATAACTTCACATAAATGCCATCCTGTTCGGCTTTTTGCCTCAAATTCTAACAATGGGTGGCAGCTAGCTAGCTAGCATTTAACTCGCCGCTGCTTGCTGCTTGCATGGACGAAGGAAACGGCGCGGGCCGGTTTACACATGCACTTTTACTTTCGTGTTCCATCGCTCGCATCGTTTTGTTTTCTATTTTCAACTCCATTTCTTTACAACAGTTGAACGATTAAGATCTTGAAGAAGTAGAAAATAAATATACTGTAAAATAGAAACAGCAACAGATAGTAGAAGAACACATCGCCTCGACTAAGCCAAAGTTCACCGTTTCCAGCTAGCTACTCAATTCCGAATGTATTGGTTTCTTCGACGGCTAGCAGGAGCTTTTCGTACAGAATGTCCGGCGTTGGATAGGGTGGTAGATCTAATCGGTTGAAACAGGTGTGTGCTCTGGGAAGGGCATTCGGTTTGCCCCACTTTTCGATGCAGAACCGTCGGGGCCCGTTAGAACCTCGCAGGGCTGCAAATCCTTCGTACGGGATGCTGGATGTGCCTGTCACAAACTGTAGTAACCGTAACCGTTGTTCGTTGGAGAACTTTTCAATCACATGCCAGAACCACACTATCACCTGGTGACCATCATGATAACCACTGCGGTATTCCGTATTAATCCGCCAATCGTTGAGATCTATTTCTGCCGTTCCGGCAATAACCAGCTCCAGCTCCCGGGCATCGAACGTTGACACAAGCCGAGGATCAACGACTTCATAGAAGCCACGCACCAAGGATTCAGTCTGCTCCTGCACACCTCGCTCCAGTCGCCACTTGACCATTCGCTCCAAGTATTCACGTTTGTTCTTTTCCGTTACTGGGATATTCTTACCACCTGGTTTGAGTTCTCGCTCTACAACTCTTCCCAGCAGTTCTTCTGTGACACAAAAAGTTAGTCCTAGTGATACACCGGATCCGATGTCGTTATCCCGGATCCACTGCAGTGATTGATGGAATTCGTTATCCAATGATTCCAGATCACTCAATGCTACCGGTAGCCGCAACAAAGCTTTGTAGAACGGCCGGGTGAAGAAGGCGTCCAGTAAATACTGGTGGACCAGGGCAAGTCCAAGCACGCGACCACTGAAGCGGAACCTAATTTTCGAAAAAAAAAAACAGAATGATAGAACTTCATGGCCTCGAAACTGTAGGAAATGTAATACTAACCAATCATGACTGTTGTCCACGAAGGCCGAAAGTGGTGAGACCTGTACCGTATAGGTATCGTTGGCTGAGTACTCAAACAGACCGTAGTATGGGTTGAACAGCTCGCGGGACAACAGGAAGAAGAACTCACGTGACGGGCCTCCGTAGTCCAGACCCTCCTCCGTGTCCCATAGGACTGCCAGCCTTCCTCGTTGGAGGTCTTTCTTGTTGGCGGACATAATCCGTCGGAAGGCATCCTCCAGCAGGTGGGACCGGCGGATGTGTAATCTAGAAAGGTGAGGAAGGAGTTAGATTTTTCTTATCGATGCATAGCATTGTAATTCTAGGGCACGTTTTCTAATGGACTTTACGGATTTTTAGAAAACAAAGAATCATAGGTAAATTCTCGAACCACTTGGCACCGTATGCAAATTAATACCTACAATAAGGGAAAATGTTCAACCAGTTGAGTTTGAATGAAAGTATGATAAACATTTGACGAGTTGTTCACGTACAATTCTGTCACTTAGAAATACTAGCCCCTAATGAGTCCTTGAACCGACTGCTGTGAGACTTTCAGGGATTTAAAAATATTATAATTAATAATAATATTATATTCCCAATCACTAAGGACTGTTTCTAAAACAATAATAATTAAAAATAATATTATATTCCCAATCACTAAGGACTGTTTCTAAAACAAACTGTCAACACATTTTTTCTCATAGCATGAAGTAAAAACCACCAAAACCTAAAAACATCTAAATGAGGCTTGTTCACGACAAAATCTGGACACCCCCAAGAACGTATATCTCTGGAAATACTTCATCAACGCATGAAATATCTCGCAGGCTGATGAAAGTATGTCTGTTTATTGTGTTAAATTAATTACTACAAGCATTTAGATAGAAAATGGCGTCGAAAGAAGAGCTAGAGCGAAAAGCAATTGTGTGCGGTCGCAATGAAAATCCGGATCTGTCAAGAAAACTTGCGTAAGAAAACTTGCAAAAAAAGTTTGGGTTTCCTGCAAGCGCTGTCCATAACGTTCTTAAATCTTTCGATACACGTTTGAAAAAAGCCAGGAAGGCTGGGAGCGTAACAAAACGAATCTCAGGAACCACCAGAAGAACGCGAAGGTGAAGTCAATATTGCAGAAGAGACCAGATCTTTCGGTACGTACTGTTGTGGCTGGAAAAACAAAAATGTCCGCAATTTTCATGCATACTTCCAAGCACCGTTCAAGGTGAAAACTCTATCGAACCGTAATGATAAGCAGAATGTGACCGCTAAAATCCGAGATCGCAAGTTGTATCGCGAATATTGGACGAAGTTTTCGTGCGTGATAATGGCCGATGAAACTTATGTGGTGGAAGACTTGAAGCAGCTTCCCGGCGAGTCTTATTTTACTGCCATGCGACGGAACGGCTTAGAGAAGCATTTCAGGATGAAGAATAAGGCCAAGTTTCTCGAAAAACATTTGGCAGGCAATATGCAGCTGTGGTCGAGGAAGCCAAAACTTCATCACAACCGGAACGGTTAACTAGGAAATATAGCGGGAAGAATGTCTAAAGAAGCCATTCTTACCATTCCTACGCAGCCATGATGCTCCCTCGCTATTCTGGCCTGATTTGGCATCTTGACACTACCGCTGAGATGTTTTGGAATGTTATAAAGCAAATGGAGCCTATGTTGTACCGAAAGAGACGAATCCACCTAACTGCCCGGAGTTGCAACCTATCGAGTGGTATTGGATTATCGTGAAGAGAGAACTCTCTCAATATAAGGCTTGCTTTATTTAGAATTGGAACAAACTTTTGCTCATATTGTGGCGCTCCTGGTGGACGAATTTGGAAGTTCTTGTCAGCTTCACGTATGTATTTTTGACATTCCGCAAATCGACTGTATTTTGTAAACAATCAACATGGATGCCGGAAGAAGGGAAAAAATTGTGCACAGTTATTTGGAAAATCCATTGTGGTCTGCATCTAGGCTAGCTAAACAGCTGAAATTGCCCAGAAATACCGTATGGCGCGTTATCAAACGGTATAAGGAAACATTGACGACGATTCGGAAGCCTCAAGCCAATCGTCGGAGTGGAACTGTCGACCGGAAACTGCGTGGTTAGATTTTGAAGACGATTAAGAGGAATCCCAATCTGTCGGACCGTGATTTGGCCAGAAAATTCGGTGCTGCCCATAGTACCGTGAGGAGAACTCAACTCCGGGAAGGAATCAAGTCGTATCGAGCTAGCAAACAGCCAAATCGGACCATAAAACAGAATAGTGTGGCCAAAATCCGTGCTCGGAAGCTATACGACCAGGTGCTGACCAAGTTCGACGGGTGTCTTCTGATGGACGATGAAACCTATGTCAAGGCTGACTTCGGGCAAATCCCAGGTCAAAAATTTTTACTTGGCAACGGCTCGGGGGATGTTCCAGCCAAATTTAAATTTGTTTTTGCCGACAAATTTGCACGAAAATTCATGATTTGGCAGGGCATTCACAGCTGTGGCAAAAAAACGAAAGTTTTCGTTACAAATAAGACAATGACGTCGGAACTATACCAAAAAGAGTGTCTCCAAAAACGAATTTTGCCGTTCATTCGATCCCACGACCATCCCGTAATGTTTTGGCCAGATTTGGCAAGCTGTCATTACAGCAAAGTCGTTCAAGAATGGTATGCAGAGAAAGGGGTCCATGTTGTTCTGAAAAACCTTAACCCACCCAACTGCCCCCAGTTCCGCCCTATTGAGAAATACTGGGCAATCATGAAGAGGAGACTCAAGGCAAAGGGAAAGGTTGTCAAAGACATCAATCAGATGAAGACCTGGTGGAATAAGATAGCTAAAACGATGGACGAAGAAGGTGTGCGCCGCCTAATGAGCCGTTTTACAGGAAAAATTCGAGAATTCCTTCGAAACCGTGACGAACAATTTTATCCGTATTTTTTCATAAAAGTATGAAGAAAACGCTACATTTGTATAAAAAAATATCTTGAATTCAATAATAAATAACTGAAATACAATTGTTTTTGTTCCAATTCTATCTGAAGCAAGCTTTAAACAACAAGCTATAACTACAGAAACATTTCGAAAATCTTGGACAAAAGCAACTAAATCGGTTGCAGAGAAGTCTGCACAGACCCTAATGGCTAGAGTAAACTTAAAAGCTCGTAGTTTCATCATGTTTTACGATGACTAATAATGCACCATTAAATGAATAAACAATGCATCTTGGATTGAACTAACAGCAAATTTGTTTTATTCCAAATTTCATCTGTCCAGATTTTGTCGCGAACAAGCCTTAATTTAAATCAAGACTAACATTCTTAGTTTAATCACATAAATGAATGTGAGCACATTTATTTACAGAACTTGCTGATTGTGGATTTGATTCCCCTCATAAGGTTTTGAACAGTCGTTTTGTCGCATTTTTTGGAATCCGCAAAACAATTCGTGCTGAGCTTTTCCATGGTCTTGCACTCATTACAACTACTCTTGAAGTTGCACTTTGACGTAGCGTTTAATTGGGTGAAGCTGTGGACCGTTGGGAGGGTTGTCATCTTTCTCAGTGAAATCTACTCCATTTTTGGGGTTTTACCAGGGTTGCCAAATTATTTTTCGTTCCCATCTTCAATTTTTGCCAAAAAAACCTTTTTGGTGATTAAGTGCAAAAATCTTGGTGAAATCTTTACTTCAAATTTTGTGCTGTAAGAGGAAAAGAGATCAATATACGAGGGATGAATGTGCACGGGAAAACCGATCATTGCACTTAAGCCCTTCTGACAGGCTAGTATTGACATGATAATGAATCATGAGGTGTTTGTTTTGATTACCGAAAGTTCCAGGATAGGTGAACATAGTCAGAACGGAATTAACAATCAATCATTTTATTTAAATTTACATTGATTTGTTGTATTAAGAAGTTAGTTGTGATGTTGGATGAAGTTCTCCGGCAGCTACCCGGATTGATATTTTTGACTTACGGAGATGTTTCTCGAAATCTTAAGCCCCTAAATACGCCAGGTGTTTTAGGCAATCATCCTCACAAAAATTTGCAAGGAACACCACCAGCGACACTTCCGCTGATGATTGCAGGATTGCATGTTTAGGAATTCTGTAGCTTTTGACTGGAAGATACGATTCGCTTTGTTGATAAGAGGCAATACTTAGGTTGAGGCAAGCAACTGCAGACATATTGCCAGGGATAAGGTGCTACTCAAATCTCTTTGAGTGCAGCTCACGCCGCTACGAGACAGTACATTAAATTCAAATCAACGTGAAATTGCAGTATGTACTCCCGTTCACGCTTGTTTTTCCGTGCGCTCAAAGCCGCACATCGCATTTCAAATTTGCTCTCGTCTCTTTGGGCATTAACTTTTACACTCTCCCTTGTCGTCTCTGTGCAAACCCGAGTGTGAAAAACAGACAAAAAGCACATTGTTAAGCACAGTGCATTTCTCTTTATGTCTAAAAGAGAAGTGCATGAGCGGCTTTCTGTTTCTCGCGCTGCTACGAAATCTCTCGCACGTTTGTTTCGTGCGCTGCTCTCTCGTTTTATGCGCCGCGTCCTCAGCGTGCCCGTATGCGCGGAGGTGGACCAAACTGCAGAACATGTGTTCTTCGTTTGCCCTCGCTTCATCGACGTGAGGAACGGCATGATTGCCGTGAGTGGCTGGGACACGACACCGCACAATCTTATCCAGAGAATGTGTCAAGAACAGGACACTTGAGACGCGTTAAAAACGGCGGCCTCCCGGATTATCTTAGAGCCACAGGAACAAGTGGCAAAATGACCAGCGACAGGCCAGAGGGATCAACTAACTACTAAAACCCTAAGTAGTAAGACATAAGCAGTGTACACTTTTGCGAATCTATCTATGTGGTATTAGTAGGCGTCCATCCGGACGGAATAATTCATAGTTCGTTGGTCGAAGCGTTTTGACAGTTCGTTTGAATTGTTTGCTAGTTTGTATTATCAAAGCGAAAATGGACCAGAAAAAGAAAATTTCGGTTGATTGAGCTGTGTGAGTAACATTTGGTGTTCTGGGACCCAACTAATCCCAATCGTCTGAGGAAATGAATACTTCATAGTGAGTGTATTATTCTGCGCCGCAATTCCCCATCCGAAGAAAATCTAGACCAAGGAATTTTGATACCTAGCTAAGTACTAAGTATATTCAAGATCATAACGTTGAGAGGCAGATTACGATTTTACTAGTTCCGATGATCATCCTTTGATTTTGCTCCCAGCTTCTAACGTACACTCACCCGTTTTGAAACTTGGAAAAACCGAGTGGATTGAAATCAAAGCCAGCCGTGCGCAATTTGAAGCGTAAAAACTTCGTCGAACTGCGTTGAAATCGTGTCCAAAACCACAAAATCCAACATCAACGAGGCCGGAAACGTTACAGCCTGTTCATAAGCCAAGTAGATTCAGTTTTGAAAATCTCTGACGTCCCCCCCCCGCTCCTCTCTCGTAGAATTTTCTCCAATGTCTCAAAAGCAGCTGTTCGTTTTCGCGTCAGACGAGCCATACAACTTGATCCTGCATCAGATTCCCCAACAGTAATAGGCAAAAACCCCACCATCACTGATCTTTTCTTTGTTGACATCCGTAAACTTGTATTCAGCATCCACCATAGCCATTATAATGATGCTGAACTGCTTTTTATAATTTAAATAATCACTGACGCTTGTGTCATGGGCTTTGTGCTTTCATGCTTTCCGTCTAACGCTCCTACACAATTGTAAAATTGCTATTTTTCTTCAAAATCAAAAAAAATGATGGCCTGTAATTTCAATTTGATTTCATTTTTGCTTCTCTAAGAACCGGTATAAACGAATAATTTGAAACCCCAAAGCAATGATTTTAAACGATTTCAATGCACTTCTCACGAAGAACTTCCCTGATCTTCTCAAAAGAACATCCCTGAAATTTTCTGAAGAACTTCCAAGATGTCCTCTGAAGAACTTCTCCAGAGATCTCTGAAAAACTTCTCCGGAGATCTCTTAATAATTTCCCGGAGGAACTTCTCTGAAGTTCTCTAAAGAACATCGCCGAATTTCTCTGAAGAACTTTCTTTGAACTTCTATAAAGAACTTCACTGAATTTTTATGAAGGAATTCCCAGAAGTTCCTCAAAAGAACTTTCTCGAAGTGTGTTTTAAGAACTTCCCTGAAATACCCCAAAACAAATCCTGGACTTCTATAAAGAATTATCTGAATTTTTTTTTATTTCTTTCTTATCGAGATTTTCAGCCCTGGGTTGGTTCATCTCCCGTTGAAGTCACTAAAATACCTTGTTGAGTTTTTCTTGTAACTTGTCCGGGGATGAAATATGAACTCGCGGCTTTGGCGTGAGAGGTATGGATGTTAACCACTACGCCGGGATCGCCCCATTATCTGAAATTCTGAGAAGAACTTCTCTGAAGTTCTCTGAAGAACTTCCCTAAAGTTCGCTGAAGAACTTTCGAGAAGTTCTCTGTAGACCTTCCCAGATGTTATCTGAAGAACATCTTTGAAGTTCTCGAAAAAAGTTCCTTGAACTTCTTTAAAAAAAAAACTTACCTGAACTTCTTCGAAGAACTTACTTGAAGTTATTTTTTTATTCCTTTATTATCGAGATTTTCAGCCTGGGCTGGTTCATCTCCCGTCGTAGTCACTCAAATACCTTTCGGGTATTTTCGTAACTTGTCCGGGGATGAGATTCGAACTCGTGAATTTGGCGCAAGAGGCATGGATGTTCACCACTACGCTGGGGTCGCTCCCTTCCCTGAAGTTCCTCCGAGTAACTTTCCTATAGTTTTCTGAAGAACTTCTCTGAAATTCCTCTGAATAAAAATCCTGCAATTCTACTGAATAAATTCCCTGAAATTACTTTCCTGAAATTTCTCCGAAGAAATTTTCTGAAGAAATTCCCCGAAGTTATCTGAAGTTCTCTGAAGAACTTCCCTTAAGTTGCCTGAAGAACTTTCCTGAAGTTCTCTGAAGAACTTTCCTGAACTCTTCTCAAGAACTTTCCTGAATTTCTCTGAAAAACTTCCCTTAACTTCTCTAATGAAGAACTTTCCTGAATTTCTCTGATGAACTTCCCAAGAAGCTCCATGAATTACTCTAAAGATCTTGCATTAACCGCTCTGAAGAATTTTCCGGAACTTCTCTGAAGAATTTCCTTGACATAGTAATCCGGATCTTCATAACCTAGCTCCTTCAGCAGGTAAGCCTAAATATTCAAGCCTTCAAAGCGAGCAATCTACGATATTGTCCAGACTTTGCGATTTTTGGTTTTATCCGTCTTTCAATATGATCTACGCAGCAACTGCAGCAATTTTTTGCCTTTCTACCGAATGTGCTCTTGATTGCTCCGAAATTATTTTTTGTAAAGTTCGCAACTGGATACCATGCGACCAGAAAGAAAATCCGGTGCAACGTTTGCATTAAAAAAAATGGCCGAAATTGCCAATTTTTCATGGGTTCAACTGCACCTGCAGTGACGAAAACACCCATGCAACATCAATCATAGTAACCCATGAGTCAGCAGATAAAATTTGACAGCCGCAGTGATGGCCGTAATGGCAAAAGCTCCGTTCAGAAGTGTGCGCGTTCAAAGAACGGCACCCCGCTGCGTCGAAAACGCACATCGTGCGGCCATTTGTGGACGCCGAATACGCCCGTTCCGGCATCTACAACATCTTGGCACTATTAGACAACAATAAGAGCTATGAAAGAAAGCCCGGTTCCGGCGGCCGACGACCCTGAGTGACAAAAAGCTCCAAAGGATCCTGAACGGGAAGACCGAGGGAAAAGTGGCTACATCGCTGCATGCGCTTGGCCAGGAGGTCGGTTCAACCGGCCAAACAGTGAAAAAGTACCTGGCAAACATGAACATACATGTCAAGAAGCAGAGCTTGCGTCCACTGGTTTCGGAGCTACAGGCAATGACTGAATTACTGGACAACTCGATTTTCACCCTGGATATCTCACTCTGGATAGCAACGACTGGCAGGGCACTTCGTATTTTATTTCCCCCAAGAAGGACGTGAGCTCCGAGGTGAGGTTCATTTCACACACCAAGTTCTCCAAGAAGGTGCTGCTGTGGCTGACAATCAGCCTGAAGGGGATGCCAAAGCCACTCTTCTTTCGCTCCGGACTGGTCATGAACGGGGAAATTTATAGTACGAAACTCCTGCCAGAAGATGCGTAGTTTATCAAGAAATACCATAAGGGCGAAGACGCGGTGTTCTGGTCAGATCTGGCGTCGGCCCACTTCTCGAAGCGATCGTTGGAGGAAATGGAGCGGCTGAATATCGATGTTATTGAAAATTTCTGGGCCAACTTGAAGCGTAATATGTACTTCAACAATGTCGTCGCGAAAACTGAGGAGAAATTGATAAATAAAACGAAGAAAGAACACAAAAACATGCCTACACGCCTGTTTCGTCCGCCATGGTGAATGTTCCGCTTAACTGTCGGAAGGCCGCTCGCAAAGGCATAGATTTTTTTGTAAGTAACCTTAAATAAATACCTTTCAAGGGAAATATGTCAAAAGCAATTATCTGTCTTAGCTTTTTTTTGTCACTATCCAAAAAAGTCCATTTTTTTAAATGCAAATACCGAAACAAAGTTCAGTGATTGCTCTGTAGCAAGGATTTTTTCTGTCTCCGGTATATTTCTTATGAAATTTTAGCACATACTCTTATTGTCTCTTAACGATCTTTGACAAGATTTCATTCATTCATCTAGCAATTCCTAGGTATTCTAGTTGACTAGTTTCAAAATGAAAACAAGCAACACTACCCAACCATATAACACCGACCGTAGATCAATTCCCACACGAAAGCCACAGCCGGATATCCACGCATCCATGAACCAGCCAGAATCAGATGCTCACCCAACTGTGAGGGTTTCCCTCCAATCAGTTTATCGTTAAAACACTGCGCAAATAAGTATTTAATTTATATTACTCGGTCAAACTTTGCACCGTGCCGATACCTCGCTAGGTTGAGGCGTTTCAGCTCGCTCGCATGGACTTTATCGCGTTTCTACCCGAGCCACCTTCCGTTCGATCGAAGCAAGACGGCTGTGCAGATTGCAAGACGATTTGATTTAATTTGAACCCCCCCTCTGAGGTCACCACACACGGCTCAGTGCAACCGATTTTGGGGGACAAATGAATGTGACCGTGGCAATCGCTTTTCCGGATTGACAAACTAGCGCTCTCGTTATGGGTACTTCGCCACACGTCGATAGGTATGTACTGCGTGACAGATAAGCTTAGGGAACGTTGTTTTAGAGGGTGTCGTTGGCTCGATTAGATAATTCTAGGAGACATGGTGAGTCAAGGTGCTCACGAAACACTATTTGTCGCGGAAGAGTTCCGGACAAATGATATCAAATTAGACTTACTTTAGTTTATGTGGCCCCTGACCGAATCCTTTCGATTCCAACTTTCGGTAGAAGTTGCGTAGCTTCGCTTCAAAGTCCCTGCGGAATGGAGGAGGGGCACGCTGCGGCACGCGTGAATTATTGAGATTGGGTGAACCCTGTGGACTGCGAGCCTCCACTGGAATGTAGCTCATAATCTCGTTTTCGAATAGGCTGAAAATATAGAAGAAGAAAAAGAAAACGGCATGATAAATGCATTGAAGTAACAAAGGTAAACATAAACTATCATGATTATCTTTCGGCGGTAATCGATTGAACCGACTTCGGATACAACGCCGGAATAACACATTTCAGCAGCAGTCATTGAGCGCTCCAAAACTAATCTTCAAAAAATCAGGGCAGGTCGAAATAAATCAAATGAGCCAGCTAAAAGCAACTTAATCCATCCGCAGCTCAATATCAGGCAGCGTTCGATTGACCGATGGCAATTATAATTTCGAGGAGGGATTAAAAAAGCCACTGTGTAATTGTAATCGCATTAAGCTAAAGTTACTTGCGGTGCATATGAGTGTGTGAATGGAGATTGACAAAAAAAAAAAAGAAAAGTCAATGAATGGAAATGAAACAATTTGGCGCACGTGAGGGATTGCCGTCAGCTGAAAATAGATACTTTTTGGAAACTCCGAAAAATGCATTGGAAGATATGATAGAGGGTTTAACCTATCAAAATAAAAAATAATGTCTATTCTATTTTTACCAGGGCTAGATAAGTTCATGAATGAACATTTGTATCTATGTATATCAAATAAAATACACATTTTTTTACATAAAACCTGAGTAGTGTTTTAGACTTTTTAAAGATTTTGTAAACAAACAAACTATATGATTAAAATTTTGAAATATTCTCAGAATGAGTGTAATTCAGACATTCAAAACTGTTGAGAAGTACTCGATCACACTTGTTGTTTCTTTCAAGTATGAGATCTATTATTTAGATTAATGGCATTTATCACTACTCGTTGAGCCAAATTTAGGACGGCACCGACAACTTTCTGATGCTGGCAACATAAAGCGGAATACACCGTAGGTTTGATGCACGTACAGGGTGAGTGGTAATTCCTGTCAGTGTTTTTAAAAAATGTGCAACTGGGTCCTTTAGTAGCCCAGTCGGTAAAGGCGCAGATAAAAAGCAATACCAACCATGCTGAAGATATTTCGTTAAGGAAAATTTCACGGTGCCCTGGGCATAATGAAAAATTGTACTTGCCACACAATCATACTAATGCAAAAATGGTACCAAGCATCGAAAGCTCTTAATCAATAACTGTGAACGTGCATTTAGAAAACTAAGTTGGGTGCAATTGGAAAATTGTAAAAGGAAAAGGCTTAAAATGCTGAGGGATTTATCACACACGTGTTTGCACATTTTTCTTGTATAACGTTTGCATTAAAAAAATTGTCTTTTTTCGGATGGTGTTAAATCAAAAGTTAAGACAGATAATTGCTTTTGATAAATTTACCATGGAAGGTAATTATTTGCGAGCGGCCGTCCGGAACTTAACCGGAATATTCGCCATGGCGGACTTTTTGACTTCTTTGTTCGTTTTATTAATCTTCTCAGTTTTCGTGACAAAATTGTTGGAGTAGATCTTACGTTTCAGGATGACCCAGAAATTCTCGATAGGCCGCAGCCGGGAGACGTTGGCGGGTTCGCCGACTTGGGTACCACATTCGATATTCAGCCGCTCCATCTCTTTCAACGATCACTTCGAGTAGTGGGCCGACGCCAGATCCGGCCAGAAAATCGCGTATTCGCCCTTATGGCATTTCTTGATGAACGACGCAACTTCCGGAAGGCATTTCGTACTATAAATTTCCCCGTTCACGGCCAGTCCGGAGCGAAAGAAAAGCGCCTTTGACATCCCCTTATCGCTGATTGTTAGCCACAGCAGCACCTTCTTGGAGAACTTGGTGTGTGAAATGAACTTCACCTCGGAGCTCACTTCCTTCGTGAAGTAAGAAAAATACAAAGTTCCCTGCCAGTCGTTGCCATCCAGGGTGAGATAGGTCTCGCCTTCCATCACCAGCGCTGCTTCACTGTTTTTGCCATCACTGTTAGAGTTTGACTGATAGAGCTGTGAAATTTTGTCTGCTGACTCATTGGTTACTATGATTGATGCTACATGGATAGTTTCGTCAGTGCGGATAAACCCATGAAAACTCGGCCATTTTAATCCATTTTGTTTAATGCAAACGTTAGTGTCAAATGTCAACACGCCTTGCAAGTTTGTTTTGCATTTTCAATCGTTTTTGACTCGCGAAGATCATGGACGCCAAATGGGAGGTCATGCTTAGTCTGCTTTGTATCATTTTGGATCGTGTACTGTTTTAAACAAATTGAAACCACTCGGAATGATTGAAAGAGTCATCTTTCACACAATCCAACGCTACAGCGAAACCGTTTCTTGTAGACTACCTCTCAGACTTGGCCGCACAGATAAAAAGAAACACTGAATTTTCTGCGTTATCTAATGCACATAAAGGGAATGCTAGATTTGGCAGAAAATAATGGGATATTTCTAGTAAATTTAAGCCAGATAACGCCTGAATCAAGCCTGTTGTATTAAAGATTGCAAGCAATATCGTTGTTTACGTTCCTTTGGCTTGGAATAACACGAGGGGAAATTTTACGCGCTTGTTAAAATTAATTATTTTTTTCTGTGCGTAAAAGCACTGTCCGGAAGCCATCATGGTAAATCTGACCGAAAGAGAACTGAGGATATCGCCGTCAACGATTAGGGGTATTTTGAAAAACGACCTTAGACTAAATCCATACAAAAAACTACAGATGCATGGCTTAGCTAAAAAGCAAAGCTTGCAAGAATCTAAAGATGTCGGAAGCTTTTCAAGCGGAACGGTGATTGTGAAATTAGGTTTTCGTACGAAAAACTGTTCGTGCTAAAGAATCACCACAACCGGCAAAATAATTGGGTGTAGGCAGCTCATCTCTCTGATATTCCTCGTGATAAACGAGCTGTTCAAAGGAATGTTTCAAGGATGATGCTTTGGGGATATTTCTCCTAAACTTTGAAGGTTCCATTGCTGTTCATTGAACCTTCGTGGTAAAATGAACAGTACATATTACATTGATAACGTTTTGAGGAACCATTTGCTTCCCTTCGTCAAGAAACACTACAAGAATGGACCATACTGCTTCCAACAAGACTCTGCACCGTCCCACCAGGCGAAAACTAGACAGGCTTGGTGCAAGGACAATTTTTGGATTTTATTTTGGTAAAAAGAATGGCCTGTCTTCTTTACTGATTAGAATCTTGTTGACTTCTACATGCTGGGCAAAGTTTGCCCGGCAAACTGAGGAAAACCAAAAGAACTAACGCCTTTTTTTAAGACGGATGGAAAATCAACAGACACCTGAAGAACTCAGGTGTCTGGTTACTGGAGCCTCCATCCCATCTTGAGACGTTGGATTCTGGTTTCCTCAGTTTGCCGAGCAGGCTTTGCCAACGTAAATTCTGTCGGCAGAAGACAGTGCATTCTTTACCAGATAAAATCCAAATTAATCCTTGCACCAAATATCTGTAGTTTCACCTGTGGAACAGTGGAATTGGAAGCTGTATGTGCAGATATTTCTTGACGAAGGAAAGCAAAAAAATGGTTCCTCAAGACGTTATCAATGTAATATGTACTGTTTAATAAGTTTCAGTAGGGCAACAATGGAACATGAAGTTTGAAATATCCCAAGTATCGCGAACATTCGTTTATCACGAGAATATCAGTACACGCTGATTATTTTGCCGGTTATGTGTTCTGCTGGAACCCTCGTACTGAAACTAATTTCACAATCACCCGTTCAGCTGAAAATCTTTAGATTCTTGCAACTGCTTTTAGCTAGTAATAAATCTGTAACAGTTTTGTAGTTGCAGTCTAGATCGTTTTCAAGTACTGGTGACGACATTCAGTTCTCTTTCGGTCAGACTACCGTAGTGGCAGTTTGTCTTTTGCGCGGAAAAGTAATTGGTACAGCAAGTATCATGGAATTTCCTCGTACCATTCAAGCCAGAGACATGTTTCTTGATATTGCAATCTTAATACAACAGGCCAGACATATCTGGCTAGAACTACTGAAATCCGTGCCTTTCTGCCAGATCAGCATTCCCCATGTGCGTTAGACAACGGAAAGTGATGTTTCTTTTATCTGTGCCGATAATCTGGTATCTACAGGCAGGACTTTCACTGTGTGACAGTTATGTGAAGATGACTCTCAATCATTCCAGTGATTTCATTGTTTAAAACAGTGCACGTCCAAAATCTACAGAAACAGCATGACACTCCTGTGATCTGTAATCCAAACGGTAGTAGACAAACTGAATATTGACATTTGACGCAACGTTTGCGTGTCGATGGTCGCCTTGAAGTCTCATGGGTTATCGACGAATCCCGCCAGCATCAATCATAGTAACCAGCAGTCGGCAGACAAATTTCACAGCAGTCAGCTCGATGATAGTAAACGATGGTAACATCAACGATGGAGAATATCACCTGGATGGCAACTGTGTATTTTCTTGCCTAGGAGGCTCAGTGAGTTCATTTCACGCATAGTTCTCCAGGTAACAGCATGACTAACAATCGATAGCTCTGAACTGACCGTGTTGAAATTATAATTGTAGTACCTCCCGAAGTTACGTCATTCATCAGAAATATGAAACTGATACACTGATTTTCTGGCCGGATCAACGTCATCCTACTCAGTGATCGTTGAAGAGATGGTATCGAATGTGTACCCAAATCGGCGAATAACCTCTGGCTGCGGATAAATCTGAGCAGCAGATACTCGAACAATTTGTCTGAAAATGAAGACCAATAAAACGAACAAAGCGCCGTAGCAAGTATTCCGGTGGTGGACGCTCTTAGCTGCCTTCCATGGTAGTATCAGAAACAGTATCTGTCTTGGCACGATTTAACACCATCGAAGACAGTGCAATGCAAACGTTATACAGAAGATGGTAAGACAGTGTGATAAATCCTCGTATTTTCCTTGCAATTTTCAATTGCGCAACTAGTTTTCTAAATGCACGTTCACAGTTGACAATTAGGCTCATGCTTGGTGTATTTGATGTATGATTGTGTGTAGTACAATTTTCGTACCTTGCAATGAACACTGTAACAGACTATCTTCGGCGTAGTTGTGTGCACATCTGCTGACTGGGCTATTATTTTTAAAAGACGCTGACAGAATACCACTCACTATGTACGCCATCCAAACGGTGTATTCGCTGTATTGTAATCAGGGAGTTATAGGTCTGATCCTGACTGGCTCAACGTGTGTGCCGTGTCTGATATTAGATCTCATGCGAAGAGCAGCAAGTCGGCAACTATCAACGGTTGAATGTAGTGCACTCATTCTGAATTATTTCAGAACACAATCGCTCAGTTTGTTTGTTTACAAATCTTGGGGCTTATACTCAGGTTTTAATATGAAAATGTGTAACACAATTTGATATACATGAATGCAATCTAGATTCATGTTTATCTAATACAATGAAATGGGATGGTATTGTACATTTTTGATAAGTTAAACCATATCTTCAATGCATTTTTCAGGTTTCAAAGTATCTATTTCGGCTGACATCACGTGCCTCGTAACAATTCGTGTCTTTTCTTTTTTTGTCAGTCTCATTCACACATTCATATGCACCTCGTAACGGCAATGCGATTTTATTACGCAGTGGCACAATCATATCAGTATAATTGCCGTCGGTGTCAGGCATGATGAGCTGTGAATGAATAACCATTTATTTATTTCGACCACGAGAGATTGGATTTTGGGCCTCAATGACACTGCTGAAATGTCGGCGTTATATCAGTCCCATTCAATCAAGAAGACAATCATGATGGTTATGTTGCCTTTGTTACTTCAATGCATTTATCATGCCGTTTTCTTTTCTTCTTCTATATTTTCTTCATTCGAAAACGGATTATGACATTCCGGTGGAGCTCGCGATCCAGGTCACCCAATCTCAATAGTCACGCGTGCTGTGATGCCCTCCTCCTGGGAACGGCAAACTACGCAGCTTCTGAAGTTGATCAGAAAGTCGAGAATATAAACTAAGTAAGTCTAATTTGATATCTGTCGGAACTCTTCCGCGACAAATAATGTTTCGTGGTACCTACCATGTCTACAATCGAGCGGCGACACCCTAAACAACGTTCTAAACATCTGTCACGCGATACTCTCGTGCGTAAATACCTGCAACAGGCATCATTTATGTCGAAAACGCCGCGATCACATTCACAAACTCGTGATATTAATGAGCAGAGAAGGATGATGATCGTCTTGCAATCTACGGCAAATCTTTATCGAACAGAAGGTAACTCGAGTAAACGCGATAAAATCAGCACGGGCTGAGCTACAAACACTGGCCTAGCGAAGATATCGGCGATACAAAGTTGACGATATACAAGTAGATACTTGTCCGCGTGCACAACGATAAACTGATTGGAGGAACCCCTCGCAGTTGGGTAACATCTGTTCTCGAGCGTTCATGGTAAATGATCAAACCATGAATAAACAGGTGATCCTGTCAGTGTTATATGGTTGAGTAATGTTGCTGAATATTTGAAACAGTCAACTAGAATACTAAGTGCTAGATAATGAATGAGAATCTTGTCAAGATCAATTAGATGTGCTGGAATGTAAATGCTACCGGTGAACAGAAAATCCTTAAAACTGATCCTTTAATTATTTACATTTAAAATGGACTTTTGGATAACGGCAAAACTAAGACAATGTGCTTTTGATATTTCAGGTATTTATTTAGGTACCTAAGATATGCCTTTGCGGAGAACAGTTAAGCCAGTTTATTCACCATGTAGACAGCGTATATGTAGGCATGTTTTTGTTCTTTCTTCATTTTAACTATCAATTTCTCCTCATTTTCCTCTGAACAGCTGTGTTGACCCTGTTACGCTGATTGGCAGAGGCCACCAGTAACATCGATATTCAGCTGCTCCATTCCTCAAGCGATCGCTGAGAAGTGGGCAGAGCGCCAGATCTGACAGAGCTATATATTTCTTGATAAACAGGAGCTCGTACTATAGGCACACATTCCATGACTTCAGTCAGAACGAAAGAAGAGGTAACTGGCTGATTATCGTATTTCTTGGAGAGCAGTGTGTGAAATGAACCTGCCTCGGAGCTCATCCTTCTGAAATAAAACCTGTGATTAATCAGTGAAGTGGTGTTGCCTGTATCAAGGCATAGTCGTTCTGAAATAACTGGTGTAATGCTGTGTTTGCCGGTACTTTCGCTGTTTTCAGTTGTTTCGACATATATTGGCATGCGGCTCCTCGGTCCCGTTCGGGATCGCTGGGCTGTCGCTCGAAATGGAACCAGCCTCTTCGTAGCTCTGTGTGTCTGTGGATGCCAGAATATTACGTAGATGCCAGACAGGTATTCGGCGTCCGCAAATGGCCGCGCGATAATTTTCGACGCGGCGGGGTGCGTTCTTTGAACGCGCACTCTGCTGCCATTGCGGCTCATCTGCGATATCAGAACACACCTGCTGATAAATGAGTTACTTATGATTGATGTTACGTAGATGTAGTACGCTGCGGGTACGGATAGTATGAAAATTGGCAGTCTGGCCATTTTTAATGCAAACGTTACGCCGGATTTTCTTTCTGATGCGTAATCCAGTTGCGAAGCTACAAAACATGTTTCGGGAGCAATCGTAATTTCGACAGAGAATTCATACTACAGGCTCTAAATGTAAGACAGGGCCTCGCTCATCGCTCGTTCTGTCGTGGGTGCTCGGCACCCCAGGCGGATGGCAGGCTTGCCTGCTGGAAGGAGCTATTATGAACTCAGTACTATGATAATTCTTCAGTTCGAATCAGGCAGTGTCTGAATCTTGGAAACGGACTAAATGGAGAAATACAGGAAGTTCATCGGAAATTCAGGAAAGTTGCTGTGAAGTTAGGAAGTTTTCAGGAATTCCATGTGAGAGAGTTGGAAGTTCTTCGAGAGACTCGGGAGAGTTCTTCGAACAGCCAGAGAATTCTTCAGAGAACTCGGACAACTCGGGGTATACTGAAGGCTGGAGAATTTCAGGAGAAATATTTCCATTCAGTAGAACCCAGGACACATTCAGGAGATTTCAGAATTGCTGAAACTATGGGGAAAGTTACTCTAGTGTGAGACATCATGCCTCTTAGCATGATGCGAGTTCGTTAAATCCCAGACAATTACGAATACCCGAAGATATTTGTGACTACATTTGGAATAATTTGGCTTGGGCTGAAGAATCTCATTAATAGATAAGATATCAGTAAATTCTTCTGAAGAAGTTCAGGTATTTTTTTTAGAAGTTCAGACTTTCCTTTCTGAGAGATATTCAGATGGCAGCTCTGGAAGTCTACGAGAACTTCTCCCGGTTCTTCGGCGGAAAGCAGAAGTGAACTCGGAAGTTCTTCTCAGAACTCAGGCCTGATAGCCAGTGAACAACATCCAAGTACCAGTTCTGTCATCCCGGACAATTTTTAATTGTTTAGTAATAACGGGAACAACCCAGATGAATCTCGATAGAAGGAAATAAAAAATTCAGATAATTCTTATAGAAGTCAGAGACTATTTTGAAGTACAGGAGTTCTTTAAAGGCAAACTTCGAAGAGATAACGAGAACTGGGAATTCCTTCATTAAAATTCAGTGAGATACATAGGATGGATTCTTCGGAAATTCGGCGATGTTCTTTAGAGAACTCGAGTTCCTCAGGAAATAGGAGAATCTCCGGAACAGAGATCTCTGAATGGGAAATCATCTTGGAAGTTAACTCCGAAAGTTTCAGGGATCTTGAAGATCAGGAAGTTCTTCGTGAAGTGCATTGAAGTCGTTCCGTCGTGAAACTGAACTCGTTCAGTTCTGGAAACGAAATGAATCAGATTGAACGAATATCGTACGATTTTGAAGAGAATTTTGGTGTGTAAGGAAGACGGAAATGACACGAAGCGTCGTGATGACAGATCCCTCCGCAGCTCAGTAATGATGGTTAATTTCAGGATCAACAGAAGATCGTGTGAGTTTCCTTCATTACTGTTGAGTGATGCAAGTCAGAGACCTTATGGCTCGTCTGACACTTGGAAAGAACGGCTGCTTTGAACGTGAAGAATACGGGAAGGGCATCAGGAATTTTCCAGGCTAGTCTACTGGCTTTATGTGACAGACTGTAACATTTCCATGTCATGATGTTAGTTTGTGGTTTTGGTTGCGATTTCAGCAGTTCGACGAGTTTGCCTTCAGTGCGCATACTGGCTGATTTCAATCCACTCATTGGTTAAAACGAACAGTGTACAAACAGACAAAATCAGGGATGAACATCGAACAATCCGTCGTAATCTGCCTGGCGTTGATCTTGAATATGCTAACTTGAATCAGGCCTAGCAGTCTAGATTTTCTTCAGTTCGAGTTGTACGGCAGAATATGCACTCATATGATATTCATTTCCTCGGGCAGTGAAATCAGTTACAGAACATAGTGTGCTCACGCAGCTCAATCGGCCGAACACTGCTTCTGGTCCGACCAGCATTAACAGGCTGGCTGTCAGGCAGACTGTCAAGCGCTCGTTCCAACGGATATGAATATTCGTCCGGATGGACATATGGCTGCATGGGTCACTGAGTGTACACTATGTCTTACTGCCAGGGTTTTATTGTGATCCCTCTGTTCCTGTAACAAATTTAATCGGAGGGCCATAGATACAACGTGTTGATCTCTGATGTGACATTCTGGTGTGCGGTGTCATGTCCCAGCCCTCGCGGCAATCTACCGTTCCTCACGTCGATGTGAGGCAAACGAAGTACGGTTTCGTCCGCCTCCACTGCAGATTTATCGCAAAACGAGTGGCGCGCGAACAAGGCATGCAGAGACTCTGTCGGCGCAATCCCGCTCATCCCGCGCTAACAGGTATGAAGAATTGCATGTGCTGGCTGTGTCTTTTTGTGTTTTCACGCTGGTGCCTGTTGACTGAGTGTAAAGTTAATGCTAAGCGGAGCAAATTTGAAATGCGATGTGCAGCGAGCACGCAGCTGGCGTGAACAAATTGAACTGAACACGTCGTTGGGCAATATTGCCATCTCGTAACGGCGTGACTACGCTTCAAGTTTGGTAACGCCTATCCCTGGCTTGTCCTGCGTATAATGTGTGCCTCTTACATCAATGAAACGTCATATCTTCCAGTCAAGCAGAATTCTAGGTATGCAGTCACCGTCATCGTATCGCTGATGTGTTCGCTATGTGAGGATGTGCCTAAGGCAATCCTGTTAGGGCTTAAATTTGGTATCTGTGAAATCAAGATATCAGTCAGTATTGCTGTGGAAGAACTGTCAACATCAATAACTTCTTATTACAACCGTCAATGTAAATTTAAAATAGTAATTGATTAATTCCGTTCTGACTATGTTACTATCTGGGGCTTTCAGTAATCAAACATAGATGCCATTATCTTGTCACTAACCTGTCGAAGAACCCAGAGGCAATGATCGATTTTCCCAGTGCACATTCATCCTAAACCTTGATCTCTTTCCTCTTGCAACAAATTTAGTAAGATTTGCATGAAAAGTACGGCAAAGTGATGGAACGAAAAATGAGCTGGCAACCCTATTAAAACCCAAGTAAGGCCGTTTCACTGAATGGCCCACCACGGCAGTCAACTCACCCAATTAAACTGCTGATCGTAGCCTAAGTGGTGCTGGCAGATGAGACAATGAAGAAATAAACACCTTGACACTGATTCATCTGACAAGGCAACATTCAAAACGCATGAGGGATCAAATCCTGTCAACAATTCTAATAGTAAATGTGGCTCTGATCAATATGATACTTCAAGTGTTGATCTTGTTCATTAAGGCTTGTTAAGACAGAATCTGGACAGTGAGTTGGAATAAAACAAATTTGCTACAGTTGTCCAGATCAATTGTTTATTCGTGCAATGTGCATTATTAGTCATCATGTAAAACATGATGAACATTTTGGTGCCTCTGTGATAAGAGATGTGCAGACGACCGATTTGAACCTTTTGTCCAGATTTCGATATTTCTGTGGTGCATGTATTTAAACTTTGCTTCAGGTAAATTGGAACAAAGCTGGTGTATTTCGGTGACTATTATTGAATTCAGATATTTTTTATGCAAATGTAGCGTTTTCTTCATACTTATGAAGATACGGATCATGTTCGTCTGACTCGAGGAACCTCGAATTTTCACTGTGAGCAATGTTAGGCAGCGCCTCTTCGTCCATCCGTTACAGCTGTCTTGTTTCACCGAGATATTTCATCTGATTGATGTCTTTGACAACCTTTCCCTTTGTAACGGTCTCTTCATGTTAGCGTGTACTACCAGTAAACTGGGGCAATTGGGTAGTTAGGCCTGGTAACATCTATACCGATGTGACGACTGCTAACAATGACAACTATAAAATCTGTCGTGTGTGCAGGATAATCCAGATGAACAGCAAAATTGTTTCGTAACACTCTTTTGTGTAGTTCCGACGTCATTGTCTTGGCTAGCAACGAGCTCGTTTTTTGCCGCAGCTGTGATCTCCTATAGGCCTCATCGGCAAACAAATTTAGACTGGCTGGGGCTATCCCCAGGCTCGTATAGTAAAATTTTTGACCTGGTACCCGAATCAGCCTTGACAGGTTTTCATCAGAAGACAGATGACTGGTGAGCACCTGTCGTATAACTCCGAGCCTGGAACTGTCTCCACACTGTGCATGGTCCATTTGTGACACTATGTATTGCGCGGTCCTTCCGGGATGATTCTCTCACTGTACTAGCAGCACTTGAGCCTGCTGGCCAGATCACGGTCCGACAGACAGGATCCTGCTGTCATCTTCAAAACAACCCTCAGTCCAGTCTGGTTTCCGACGGTGGCGAACTCAATGTCTCATATACCGTTTGATAGCGCCATGCGATTTCTGGGCAATTGTTTAACCCCAGCTCTAGATACAGACCACAGTAGTGCAGATAAATGCGCAATTTGCCTATCCGGCATCCATGTTGATTGTACAAAGTACCGTCATTTGCGGACTATCAAGCCAGCCGTGGCTGACAGGAACTCAGAACTAGTCCACCGGGAGCGCTGTATATTTGTTCCAGTCCCAAATGTGGCTTAGCGCTATTGAGGGATTCTCTTCTGACAATCAATACCCTTTCGACAGGTTGGCCAACATGTCAGTGGAGCAGATTCATCTGCTCGACAACATAGGCTCCATTTGCTATGACATTCAGAAACATCTCGGCAGCAATGTCAGATGCCAGGTATCAGGCCAGAATAACGAGGGTAACCTTGTGAGATGTAGAATGGCCTCTTTAGACATTCTTATATCTCAGTTATGATGAGTTTTGACTCCTCGTTGTCTACCTTGATATTTTCGAGCAATGTATTCTTCGTTGCAATTAACTCTAAACCGTTCGTCATGATATTCCAAATGAACAAATGACTATCGTCTTCCGCACATAAGTTTCGTGACCCATTATCGCGAAGCGTTAAACGTTATTGAACGATCACATTCTGCTATCGTGCAGTTCGTGTTTCATAACGGGCAGTGTAGATATGCATGCGTTTTTGTTTTCGAGCCTGTGTGAATACCGAAGATCTGGTGCTCTTCTGCAGTATTGACTGCCTTCATCGTTCTCGTTCGTTTGTCCCGGCCTTCCTGGCTTTCAGGCGTGTGTCCGGGTCTGGAACGTGGACGGCAGCGCGAAATTAGCTTTTGCGTTCTTGCGCGGTTTCTTGGATTTTCGTGCGACCTCACAGTGTTTCGCGCTGTGACGCCATTTCCTGTCACCGTGCTGTGATGAACAGCGCGATAGACAGACGTACTTTCATCGTACTGTGCGTTGATGGTGACTCGAGTTGCTACGTTATGCTGAGTGTCGTGATGAAACCTCATTTGAATGTTTTGGAACGGTTTTATATATGAAGAATGTGTTGACGATTTGTTTACAGAACGATCGCAATGTTGGGAGATATAATATTGATTTTTAATTATTATTGTTTGAAACGGTCCTTGAATGATTGAGATATGTGTATTAATTATAATGATTTTAAATCACAATCTCACGGCCAGTCATTCAGAGACGAGCTAATTAACACAAGTGACAGTTCTCTGCGTGAGCAATAGATCAGATGTTTATCATACTCATTCAAACTAACAGACAGACATTTTCCCTTATTATGAATGATGAAGTGCGTAGTAGTGATTTCAGGTACCTATGTTCTTTTGTTTCCTGGAATCCGTAAATCCATTGAAAACGTGCTCAGACCCTGTGCTGTAAATCGTAAGGAAAATCTAGCTCCTTCCTCACTCTGCAGATACGTCAGCAGTCCCCTTGCTGGAGGATACAGCTCACGGCGGATTATCCTGTAACAGAGGGCCTCAAACGGAAGACTAATGCTGATATGGTACGGAGAATTCTGGAGACCCGTCATGTGGTCTCCTGTTGTCCGCGGTAGTCAAGCCACACATTCTGACTGTCTCGGCAAACATACCTGCACGGCAGACTCTCACCCTTTCGACCTTCGTGTGCAGTGTAATTGGTTAATGACCATTTCCCCGGTTTCGAATATGGTCTATCATTCTGACACGAGAATAGATTTCCGCTCGTGATGCGATGCTGAACCTGATCCTGTGACACTGGACATCTTCACCCGACCGTTAAAGCTGTTGCGCTACCGGCTGTGATCTGGAATCGTTGAATGGCAATTCAAATCAATCGCACGGTGAATCAGTTCTTGAACATCAGTCCGTCTCTGGGACTAACTTTTATTATGCAGAAGAACTGCTGGAAAATTGTGGAAATCAAACCGAATGGCAGAATATCCATAACGGAAAACAGGCGATGATGCCAGACGGATGTCAGTGGCGACTGGGCGAACCAGTAATTTAGTCGCTATGCAGTCGTTGATCCATAAACAATATCGGCATTCGATGCTCGGAAACAGGCTGGTGTACCGGGCAGTAGATCTCAACGATTGGCCGGATAACCTGAATTACCGCAGTGGTCTATGCCGAATGACATGTTGTGAAGTTCTCGGCAACGGCAGTTACGGTACTTTGCGGTTTGTGACGAGCATCCAGCATCCAGTTACCCTGCTGGCGATTCTAACGAACTGACAATTCTGCATCGGCAAACCGATGCCTTCCAGAGCCACCTATTTCAACCAGTTAGTCTACCGCCTATCGAAGCATACAATGACATTCTGCAGCTCGCTGGCCGTCGAAGCGAAACCAATGCATTCGGAATGAAATGGCTGACTGAAACGACGAACTGGCAGTCGGAGCGATGTATTCTTCTACTATCTGTTGCTGACCTGTACACGTATGTATTTTCTGCTACAATGGATCTTAATCGATGTGTTATGAAATAGTGAAAATAGAGAGCAAAACGTGCAAACTGAAGAACTACGAAGTAAGTGCGTAATGAAACCGGCCCTGTAAACTCCTTCGTCAATGCAACCGGCAGTATCTTGGCTGGCTTGTAACTGTGATTAAATTTGGGCAAGCACCGGGCGGATGACGTTATGTGAGTTATTCCTTCAGTGACACTTATTACGGCGGAAGCTGTTTTGGCTTTTCTCTTCGGACATCAAACAAACAATTATTGGTGGTATGCCGGGCGTGCCTTACCCGGCGGAGAGCCTGTTCTTTGGATTGGGAGGAAGGAGACAATTGGAATAATGTCTGACCAATTGATTTTGTGTTATGTTGATTTAACTTCGATTATCGTGGTACAGTACCTATCCCATGGTTGGTGGATTAATTTGAACAGGCTCACATTAGTCTATCACCGGTGCGGCGAAAGTAATGCAGTACATATTTCTTCAGGTTCCATTTTCCGGTCAGGCAGTAATATCGGCATTTCGGTGCGATCCTCTATAAAATCGCCGTAAATTTCAATGTGTTCTCGATTTTTATCAGTAACATCCTTGAGCCGGCGCCAAACAGAGGCGTACCTTTCGAACGTAGTCCTCGACGTAACGTGCGTGTTTGTTTGACTGGGATTTTCACTTCGTGTGATGTTTTGCGAGCGCAAATCTTCAACATATGTACCGTCAAATAATCCAACGGTCGTCTAACTGGGAACAAATCACTTCGTAAAATGTGTTATCGTTCATCCGTTGTTGGGTTCGACGGACGTGATGTGTTACGGCGCCCGTCTGCTGTGGGACGTTTGTCCTCGGAGGTAGACTTCAGCAAACGCTGATCGCTCGCTACCGATACGCTTCATTTGTGAGCCACAGCTCCGGCATCAATGAGCGGGCGGCATTTTCCGTTGGACGCCATATGAAATCGTGACCAATGATGTTGTTTGACATTGAATTTCGCTTTTTCAGACGTTCTCCACGTGCGTAGTGGTTTCGATTACGTGCGACTGACGGCATCGATGCTGAAGCTCGTCGGAGAACAAGTTATGATTTTCCTTCTTCAACAGGCAATCTCTTGGAACGAGTCTCGTAGTTCGCTGAGCAGTCATGTCAGATGGTGTTTCACTCTGGCTGGAGGTCTTCTTGATGATCACTCGCGCAGATTTCTCCAGATGTCCTTCTTTCGCGAGACATTTGACGAATATGAATTTACCAAACAAACCTTTCGACGAGATAGTCACTAATACACGAACAATACTCAACGCGCACATATTGAAGCCCTGCCTTGCATCCTCTGGAAGAAATTTTCGTGTTCTTCAAGTTAACATCTGAGCAACAGAAGCTACGTTGCAAAGATCACAAGCAGTTCCAACTATGATCTCAGTAATAACCACTCCTCGTGACAAACGTATCGAACGTCCTTCTTTGTTGAATTATATTCTTATTATGCAAATTGTTTCTCACGATCACATTGGTAAAACTATGCCTGCAAATGTCCTTAATGTCGCCAGAATGACAAATGTGTAAATGTAATGCCATAATATTTAGGCGATCAACATATGTTGAACAGCGTGAAATTCGTAAATTTCATTATCGACTATGATGAAATAATCTTGGAAATGAGTTACCATCACTACTGACACAAGTGCCCGTGCAGTGTGCCGCATATCGAAACGAATCCTACGTGGGACATGCGCCTTCTCTCTTCCTTCGCCATAACCGCTCATTAATAAGATATGTAAACTGACAGCACTAATACATCGATGTGAAGATCAGGACGTCATTCTCACT